>OX457047.1:36023323-36025823 GCA_949752735.1 Lumbricus terrestris
GGCGGTGGCAGCCATCGCTGGCTAAGACAACCGAGTCTCTGCGATCGACGCCGTTGACAAGTTTATAGACGAAACTACGGTCGCGTCGAACGGACCAATAAGTAAATAATTTTTATGCTCTCCAGATGTGGACACTTGCTGCGTCGTGCAAGGTATTCACAATGGTCCGCTTGGTTTGTTGCATGTTTAACGACACAGCCATAATAATTATTATCAGAGATGATTAAAGGAGGAGGGCGACACTAATATCTCTGATAATTATGTATGTGCACTTGTTATAGTGTCCCTTCAAGCACTCTACTCAGAGGCGCTCCCGACTGCAGAGCGGACACTGCATCGGAGTTTCACGTCGAAGCGCTGAGCAATTGCGAGTGAAGGACTTGTCCGAAGTCCCTCCGCGGCGATTTGAGGTGGATTCGAACCTCGAAACTTCCGGCTTCAAGGCAACGACGCCACCGCTACACCACCGCGCCCCACAAATAATTGTGCTCTCCAGACGTGGACACTTGCTGCGTCGTGCAAGGTATTCACAATTAATGGTCCGCTTGGCTTGTTGCATGTTTAACGACACATCCATAATTGTTGTCTAATTATTTACTGGAGCATTGAAACAATAAATGTTCTAGATCGTTTAAAATATTGGATTGCTGATGTATTAAGAACATTTTGCCGGGATCTTGAATCAAAAAATTATTCAATGTAGAAAGAAAGAGGCCTTAGTTTGTGACCTTAGCGTATGGCGCGCATTTTGTGCTAACAATAATTCTTATCGACTCAGTAAATGTAAGATGTCGATGAGCTATCATGGGCAGACGTGACAACACCCACTACGCTTGCAGTGGGTGTTGTCACGCATACGACATATCGATTCCGCTTATTGAAAGTCTGAATTGTTGACAAGAAATGCAGAATTATAATGGTCGTAAGCTTGATATACTTGATCAAGTTTCCCCACTGGATCCTTAAAACAGGGCTGTTTTTAAGGAATTTTAGAACTGCACAACCACTTTTTTTCTCTTTCCATACTCCATGGTAAATTACTTCCAATCGGATGACAATGGCCTTCTTTGCTAGTTTTAACTGCGCAGAACTTGTGACAGAAGTGCTTGTATACAGCTGTACAAATCCATTTAGAACTGCACATTTTGTGTACAACTGCACGCTAAAAAAAGCCGTAAAAGTTAGAGTGACCACGTCCCGTAGCAAAACTACTGTTAAAAACAGAAACAAATGACGGTAGCAGATTTATTCCAATAGATACATTGTAGGCCTATCCCTTGTAATGTATCTATCAGAAAATTTATTGTGTAAGTTACAAAACTGAAGTAAAAGGTAAAACGATCGAGAAAAGGCGAAATATTTTGAGTTGGTGCGAGACTTTTGCAAGCAGTGGACTGCATTTGTTTTAAAATGTCAAACCGAACTGGAACTCGGGGTTTAAAGTGTGGTTGGACGGTCATGGACGGCGTACAGTCACTTATTTTCAAATTATCAATGCCGTTCTGCCACTTATTTGGACAGCAGAAGCTGGAGAAGTGACAGGCGTTCGGTACTTATTTTTCTACACTTCAAGCACTGCTCGAACTGTTAAGTACAATTTCAAATATTATGTGAATAAAATCTTGCGTAGTTGACACACACACATGTGCTGATCTAGTTGGGAAAAAATCATACTACACGCTGCACAGCGTACACTCCAGAAGAGTCAGTTGCACACTCTCGACAACATCAAATTCACGTTTTGTAGGCCTATAAGAAAGCACATTGTTTCTTGCCCTGGATAGCCTACAGCAATGCGCGATTCCAAAACGCTGGATGTAAACAGCGTATATACGATGGAGCGCCGGGAAGCGTGAGAAGGAAACACCCACACAGAACGAAAAAACAGACAGACACACAAACGGACAGGCATACAGATATATATGCAGAGACAGACACAGAGACAAAAAGACGCAGATACAGACACAGACGGACATAGGCAGACCCAGACAGACACAGACAGACAGACACAGACAGACACAGACAGGCAGACAGAAACAGACATACACAGAAACAGAAACAGAAAGAAACATACAGACTTACACAGACAGACACGGACAGACACAGACACAGTTAGGCATACAGCGACAGAAGAGACAGACAGACAGACAGTGACAGAGAGAGATATATACAGAGACATAGACAGAGACAGCGAGACAGAGAGACAGAAACAGAGATAGCCAGACAGACAGACGAGTCCGCTCGCAGCCACCGTACCTGCGAAGGTCCGTCTCCTTTCGAGAGACCTCGTCGACCAACCAACCAACCAACCAGCGATGCTTCTGCATAAACACGAGAAATGAGTTTTACCAAGAAATATCAGCTATATAATGAATTACGTTTCCAAGAAGCCTGACCGACGCCGCCGAGCCTCCCGCTGCTGCTGCCACTGGCACTGGCACCGGCACACAGTCCACGTCTACTTTCTAAGAACCGGTGCATCTGACAGCCCAGCCCCGCT
>OX457047.1:36028323-36043323 GCA_949752735.1 Lumbricus terrestris
CAATTATTGTTACTATATATATATATATTAGGGCTGTTGATTTAATCGCGTTAACGCGCGCGATTAACGCGTTAACAAAATTTGCGATTAAAAATATTAACGCATTAATCGTGCGCGTTAATTAGATCCGATTAAAATGGAATAAGAGGCAGAAAAACGCGTTTTAAACGGAAGGCTCATAGCTTACTTAAAACTAGTGATACATTCTTTGGCATATATTCCAACAAAGAATTTGAGTATTATCGTAGCAATTCGTCGCTCAATTATCGCCTGCATGCGAATTAAAACATGCGTTTAAACGCCAACGATGAGTCGTCGACATCGGCCGCATCGCATCGTCCACTAAGGTTGTTTCCTATTTCCTCACCCCGTCAGACGTAAGACTACGTTGGCTGAACTCCACAAGATGGCAAGACCAATGGATTTCAGATTTCAAATGATAAATGTTTACAGAAGGACAACTGAGACTAGGTTTGGCAAGAACCGCAACCTCCTGTGAAAAAACAGTTGTCTAATTTCACTTTAATTTTAGGCCTATAATTCTGTCATTTTAATTAAAAGTGGCTCACTTTTAAAAAAATAGCGGATTTTGAGCAGTTGACTAATCTGAACAGTATTTCAATTCTGTCTGTCATACAAAACTGTTCAATAGGCCTAAACTAAATGCAGAAATTCATTTGGCCTAAGCCAAAGGTTATTGAATATGTTTACAATAGAAAGAATGCATTCAGTCATTCAAATTTTATGCTTCAGGGGTCCTTAGAAAATAGTAAGATCAACATATTTGAAGGAAATGCATTGCGATTAATTTGCAGTTAATTGCGATTAAAAAAGTTAATCGCGCGATTAATTTCGATTAAAATTTTTAATCGAACAATTAACAGCCTTAATATATATATATATATATATATATATATATATATACAAGCAATTTTTTTTATTTAAGTGGATAAATAACCTTTAAAAAAATTCCCTGGGTCAATGGGGGGTTTTAACCCCCGAAACCCTCCCTTGTCTACGCCACTGAGGACAAATTAATGTTGTGGAAGTCGTTAAATCAGCAGATGAGATGGGAGAATGAGCAAAACGACGAACATCTTTTTCAGCGTTCTCTCCATGCATAGTGCTGCACGGTGCGGCATATACAGGGTGGGCCAAAAAAGTAACCCCTACGGTTTGTTGCACATATCTTGGCCAGAAGTAAGAATTTCACAGGATTAAAGACAATTCATATTTACACATGATGGCCGGATTTCATCAAAATATTTCTAACAGAACAAAAGGTATATTACTTTTAGTGAGGCCACCCACCGCTTTTTGACAAGAAGCGTATAGCGTCATAATATTATTGACAGAAAAACGAAAGGCCTGCAGATTGAGATGCAACGGTCAAATGATGAGGAGAGAGAGGATGCGAGCTGCATGGAAAGAACTATGACGATAGAGTTCACCAGAGGTCATCAGAGGCCACATGCAGGACGCCGCAGTCAATGTTGACAAAGAAGACCGATGAAATGGAGAGTAGGGGGACAGCGCACAACAGACCTGACATTTCTCAGATTGATGAAAGAAGGTCTTCTGGTGACAGAACCAAACGGAGAATAAGGGTTCGTGTGGCTCACCCCTCCCCTCTCTGGGATGGATTTGACGAGTATAGAGCTAGAGTCGATAGTCTCCAACATGTTTAGGCTCTGCATTTCGGTTCCTACATGTACATTGTTCTATCGTCGAGTCTATTCCATCGACGAAGTTGAACTTTGACGAAAAAATCTATCAATGCAGAAATCTATTCTGGTCTATTATAGGTCCAAAAAATTAGACGTTTTTCTGTTACGCCATCTGCTGAACTATTTGTATATACCTACATGTATACGTATGTGTACGTGAGCATGTACGTGGGCGTAAACACATACATACACACACTCATACAAACACACACGCATACACACACACACGCACAATCACACGCACACACAATCAAATACGCACACAATCACATATAAATATATGATTATCTAGGCCGAGTTTAATCACATTCGCTGTATACGGAGGCGATCACATGACAAGCAAATTGCTTTCACGCATGGGTGTACATTCACGAATTCCAGATGTCGACCTTGACGGCGGCGAACTGAATAAACAAGTCAAGGTCGTTTATGAAACACATGGAAATTTCTCACAGGTTTACCATCTCTGGGTAATCACGCGTTGCTCCAGATGGCCTCTAGCTGATCTGATTCTAAAGGTAGGCTATAGATCTATTATTATTATTATTATTATTATTATTATTATTATTATTATTATTATTATTATTATTATTATTATTATTATTATTATTATTATTATTATTATTATTATTATTATTAATTATTATTATTATTATTATTATTATTATTATTATTATTATTATTATTATTATTATTATTATTATTATTATTATTATTATTATTATTATAACTGTCGGATTATATCATTGTTACAAAGGCAATGTGAACGAGAAACAGATGGCGTTCCCCCGCTGGACTGCCACCGAGATTCTTTGAAGAAGGTAACTCGTCTCGAGTCTGTCCTGAGTCGCCTCGGTCAACCTTCGTCCCAGGTCTAAAACAAAGTCCAGTCCCTCCGAGCTCCAAGAACCACCGGACTCCAATGCCACCGCCACGAAGGCATGTGTCCGAGTGACTGCGGCGTAAATTATTATTATTATTATTATTATTATTATTATTATTATTATTATTAATATTATTAATAATAATAATAATAATTATTATTATTATTATTATTATTATTATTATTATTATTATTATTATTATTATTATTATTAATTTATTATTATTATTATTATTACATAAATTTATAACGCGCGCAAGGTCACACCAAAGTGTGAATCTGAGGCGGGCAGAAAATTAAGAACATGAATCTTTTTGGTGGAGGTAGGGAGGGGTGGTTTCTTAATGTAAATTTCACAGTTTCACTTTTTTGTGTAAGTAGTATCATTGATGATTTATTTAAAAAAATGTCAACATAGAAAATGTAGTACTTTGAAAATAGGATTCAATTGTCCAGAGGGGCAAGAAGTAGCAAGCATCCTCTTGACCCACGTGCCTGCATGCACCATGCATGCGCATGTTGATGATCTTGAATGCTTACTTAATATATATATAGGCCTATATGTAGGCCTATAATTATTATGGACATTGCATGACTGCATTTCCACATAAATAATATCTGTTATGTTAAGAATGACGTCTGTTGCATATTAATAGTTTAAGATTATTATTGTTCAGCGCTGTTTTTAAGGAATTTTTAGAACTGCACAAACCCTTTCTTTGCCTTCCCATCCTCCATGGCAAATTACTCCCACTCGCAGCTAGGACAGTGATCGACCTTTTTCACCAGTTTCAACTGCACAGAATTGCACAGAATTGCTTCTACAACTACAAAAAAGCCCTGTTATTGTTATCATAATAAATAATAGATTCAAAGTGGATTAATAGAGTTTAATTTATATTTTAAGGTCACTATAAATAATGCGCTTACGCTCAAATGAACGAGGCAATAATTGAGTGGCTATATCTGAGGGCTATCATGGTCGCAGGCGCAGTCCTCTGCTGTTCCCTATTTAATCGCTGTCGCATGACGGGCTTTGATTAAGTCTTCAAGCGAAACAGTCATTAATAATAATAATGATAATGCTATCAATAGATTAGTTTAATGATTTCTGACGAAAGACAAAGTTAGTGTAGCCACTGAAGTCGTTAATTTTGTCATCACGTACCTAAATTATTTATCCGTTAACAGTTAGGCCTATGAATGATCGTGACGTACTGCAGTGTAACATAGGCCTAGGCCTTAGGCCTAGCATTGACATTAATTTTCGTCTCCTATTTTTTTTATACCAGTAGTAGGCCTAAGCGTAGTATACGCCCTCAAGACCAGTGGCGTAGCCAGGAATTTTTCATGTTTTTTTGCCTGGCCGGATACCCATTCTGAAACCAACCCAACAGTATTACAGTAAATAAAAAGGGAATAAAGCAACATTGGAAATAAAGTTAAAAAAAACAATTGTTACTACAAGCAAATGTTTTGTTTTTCTTATTTAGGTAGATAAATAACCTTGAAATCTTTCCCCTAGGCCAATGAGGGGGGTTTAATTCCCGAAACTCCCCCTTGGCTACGCCACTGCTCAAGACTGCATTAAGGTGAGTGCCAACTGCCAAGTGTGCTGCAGCATCTGGGCCCCAGTTTTGAGTGGCCCGCAGTTATATATGGAGAGACTAATTATTAGGCTATAGGCCTAGTAATATGGCCTAATGTTTTCTTTATTGAAACAATCCGGTTGACAGATCGCAGTAAGCGATTACAGGGTAGGCGCTACATTTATGCAATTTAAACAATTCACAAGAAAGCAAATTACAAGTGATATAGCCTAAATCTTAACTACTAACAGAACAGAAAGCCTGCAATACACAGAGATAATAGGCTAGCAGCCTAAAAAGCATGTGCGCTGTATAGGCCTACGGGACGCGATCTCGATCGGTACCCCTCGCTTTCCATGCCGGTGTCACGAAATAGAGTATCCCCCGTATTAATTGTATCCCCCAAATTAAAAAAGTCGAAAAAATCGCTACCGGTACCGCGTGTATTTTTTTTGGCAAATTAATTTTCATCTGCTTTGTTTTGAACAATGACACTAACAGGTATGTTTATTCCTACTGTTTTGCCCTGATTTTAGAGCACTTAAAAGTTAAAACATATAAAACACTTAAGAACACTCAGAGACACTAAATAAATTCGAGTTGCCCTTATCTGATCATTGCTATATAGGACACTTAAAACAATTAGAGTCACTTTAAATTTTGATTACAGCCTAAATTTTTTTATTATGCTCATTTTTCAAAAAAGGGAATAGAATGGTTTATTCCCCCGGATAGTATAGACCGGTTAATTCCATCCGGGGGGATAGATTAATTCATCCCTCCGGATAGCTTTCAGGGGGATACTCCGTTTCGTGTCACCGGTGTGTCGTCCAATGCGCTCCCCAATGTGCGTGGGGGACTAGTGGGTTGTCAGAGTGGTCACTGGTGGGTAATCACGGCACCAGAACCCGCACGTAGCCTTAATGCGCCTAGTCGCCCTGCGTGTGATCCATGTGTGTTCCATAAGGAAACGTGCCGCAAAGTGCTGTCCACGTTTTGAAAAGAAATAGCTGGGTGTTCACTTTTTCGGATTTTACGTCATTTCTATTTCCTATAGAAAGTGTAGGCTAGTGGCCTAAGCCCGCCCGCGCGCAGACCACAAAAATCTTACTAGCTGCAGACAAAATGGGTCGCGTGTATATAGGCCTATAGCTGGTTCTAATTCGTTCTTATAAACTTCACATGACGAGAATTGAAACCGAATTTCAGACACAGTGATGAGATTTCGCACCCAACAGCGGAAACAAATGGAATTTATAATGTAATTTATGAGCAGGCCAACAATTATACAAATGCCTTCAAATTTGAAGGCTTGCTTAACCTGACATTAGGTCATTTGGAACCTGTTCTACCCTGTAAATAATGGACAGTTGGACTATTCCTGCGTATCCATAGGCAACGACTGAAATCACGCGCTGGGCGAGACTCTCGTTAGGTCGTGTCCTAGGTAACGAGATTATCAACAAACAGGTGCTCCAAGTGTCTGGCAGCTTCACAGGCAAACTGCGGGCGACTGAAATAAAGTAAGTTATTGAAAACGGTAAAGGTTTTTTGCTTTCGTATAAAATATCATTGCGTTTGTGGTGTTGAAAACTAGAATAATTATTCTTGGTGTGCGAGACTTCACGTTATTTTTTTTGGCTGCATTCTTGCGTTACGTTGGTTCGGTTCAGTCTCGAGATCATTCGGACTCAACATGAAATTGGCCAAGGAGTTGGCAAGGACGTATTCGGAGTGGTGGTTTTACGGGTTCAAGGCCCCTAGAATAAATTATTTCCAAATTTTTAAGGCTGATTGTGGGTGTTTTTTCGACCATGTCAATTGGAAAAATGGAAACCCACAAATGGTAATCCCAAATGCCCAAATGGTAAATCCAAATGAAAATCCCAAATGGAAGCCCCATCGAAATTTCTTTTCATCGTTGCAAATTTGTTTTTATTAATGTTGACTTGTTCAGTTAAGATATAACTTATGTTATGCTGTTAAGCTGCCCTTTACCGGAGTGAAAAAGGGTGTACAGTGTTAACATGAGACACATGTTACTACAGAAAATTAATGCAGAAAATTAAGCCAGAATTATGATGGAAAAGTTAGAGCTGTCAATACATCTCAGCGATGTATCAGTCGTGTTCGAACCACATTTTATGTCTACATTGTAGATAAATGCATCTCCTTCAGGTTGAGAATAATTTCAGTTTGTTGTAGAAAGAAAGCAGTAGTTGATTCATTAATTACATGTTCAACTACTTTTGCACTTTACATAACAAGTTCTAAACCAATAGAATTCAATTGAGTAATCGCAGTTGCATTTTGAAGATTATTCGAATGATTTTTTTAATCAGCACCAGTGAAATATTTTGGAGGTAACCAAGTGGAGTTGATAAATTCAATAGCTTTGCAGGGTTAGTATGCAATACCAAATGCACAATTCAATCGTTAGGGACAATTATATGACACGTTTAAATTTACAGCATTAGACTAAGGAATTGACACGAAGAAGCAAGTGAGGAGTATGAGGAGTAGAACTTGGAAATGCAATTTTACAGATTGAAAATAGTAATTTATGACTTCGAGTACATGGATGTTTTCTTAAGCAAATAACTGTCAACAATTGCTTGTAAGCAAGTATACGCATGGGGTGAAGGAATAGCACAAAAAAGTTTTAGCTGTTACTTCAAATCCGGTTATCTAAGCACTTAAAAGATATAAATTAAAACTTATAAATTTGTCCAAATCTCAAGATTTGCATCAATGATCACGATGTCATTTACCCTAGAACTCTACCAGAATCATTTCTCATTGAAATGATTAAACTTAAACTATTCTTTTTCTGGAGACGCTGGAGTCCTTCTGAGTAGTTGCCTCCAATGAGCGCTATATAAATTTCTGATTGTTTCAGCAGCTTCAAGATGGCCGCCATAGACACGATGCTTGCCAGTCGTCAACTGCCTCCCACCTCATCTGCCACTTTCAAGATGGGGCCACAGGGTTCGTACACATACGAGACGACCTACTCGAGCAACGTGGGCAACGACATGGGTATGTCAACGGTCGGCTACCGCAGCGCCAAGTACAACCCTCCGGAGTGGCACGAGGCGAACTACTCCAAGTACTACCAGTCGTTCGCCGACCGCGACTGCGCCATGCAGACGAAGCACGCTGCCACGGACCTCATCAAGGAGACGGAGGCTCTGTCGATCAAGACGCAGACGGAGAACACGAAGAAGCTGGCCGAGCGGCTCAAGGACATCAACTTCTGGAAGTTCGAGCTCCACCGCGAGATCAACGACATCATCTCGGAGACGGATCTGCTGCTCGCGCAGAAGAAGCGTCTGGAGAATTCGCTGAGGGCGACCGAGGTCCCGCTGCACATCGCCACGGACAACCTCAACTGTCGGCTGCGCCGGCAGGGCGTTGACCTTGTCCAGGATGATGTCGAACTCGACCTGCTCAAGGTTTGTGAAATGCGTCGACATTGTCAACGTTAGAGTGGGATGACATTGTATACTTTAGAGTAAGATTACATTGTCAACCTTAGAGTTAGATGACATTGTCAACCTTAGAGTAGGATGACAATGTTAATGTTGGAGTAAAATGACATTGTCAACGTTAGAATGGGATGACAATCATGACATTGTCAATGTAGAGTAGGATGACATTGTCAACTTTAGAGTAAGGTGACATTGTCAACCTTAGAGTGTCAATGTTGGAGAAGGGTGACAATGTTGATTCTTGGTCCCAACATAAAAGATTACTATTTTGTCTGAATGCTGATTATGATAAAACTTATTCAACGGCCGGAGAGAATCTAATTTTTTCATGTGCACTGAATCCTAGGACAGTTTGAATTCCTGTAAATGTTCAATTTAAATATAGTTTTCTTGTATTTATAATAAATGTCTACCTGCATGCATGTGCATGTATGTTTGTTTGCATGTGAGTTTGTCTATTATGTACTGCCCAGGTATATCTATAATATGTAAGTTCAGATATTTATAATTCATGTTGAGAGAACCCAAAAACAAACGAAATGTTTAAAAATCTATGTATAGATACGCGTATATGTGTACATCTATATATGCATGTTGCATGTATGTGCGTGTATATATAGTAGTTTCTCCAGTATCTAAAGCACCCTGCCACTGATATGTCATGAAATACTGTCTTCGTGCTCATTGAATAAGTCGTGTCTATTCTGTTGTAAGCACATAACTTTTGTACTGTGTCATTGCGTGGCTGTTGTTAGCAGTTCTGCATTTTTATTTTCCAAGCGAAACATTGTGTTGTTTATCTAAATGTATAAATATATTTAAAATACTCAAATGATTCTTTTGTTGCTGAAAATTTCAGGAGGTTGAGGTAATAAACAACGCGCAAGATCTTCTGAAGAGAACAATTCGCGAGACAGAGCTGCAAATAAAGTTAGAATTAGATTTTAACCAATAATTATATCTGCTGCCTACATGGTGGTTTATCTACTTTTCCCATTGCTTTCGTAACTTCTACTCACTTTTTAATCTGTGATTTAAAAGATGCTGGAGTAAATGGAAAAAATACAATTCTTATATCCTTTTAATTTACTTTTCACACTAGGATTTTAAAACTGCCAGAGTAGACAGAAAAATTATTTGAGATATCAATTTATTTGTTTATTACTCATTTTCTGCATTTATTTATTTATTTATTTATCAATTTACTCATCTATTTTAATGTGTTTATTGATTTATTCTCGCAAAATGAAGTATCTGATATTTACGATCATCTCAGAAAGTTAAATCTGCGGATAAAAAAACGCTATCGAGCATGGAACGTTCCAATTTACAGTGGATATTCGATTTCCTCTTTTGTCAGAGTATTGAGATGTTTTGTAAGATGACAGCCTTGTTTCTTAGAACCTGACCATCAATGACTCAGTCGCAGTATGACTGTCATGGCTGCTAGCCAATTGTTTTCGTCGTCATCTAACAGTTTTATTGCAAAGTCATTCGTGATTCTTCTTATTCTTATTCTTCCGTCTTCTTCCTCCAGGAGGAATCGTGACCACAAGCAAATCCTGGAGATGGACTGGAGCGACAAGAAGGAGGCGGAGGAGATTGATGCATTCTGCGCCAACCTTCGGAATGAGCACACGTGCAAGCAGTTCTATCCGGGGGCGGCACGCTTCCAGGAAATGTTAGTCAGTTTAATCATTCCGAGAAAATCGTAGTGCTCATATTATATATATATATATATATATATATATATATATATATATATATATATATATTTTAAATATATTTATATATATTTATATATATATATTTATTTTTATATATGTCATATCACTCATATGCATATATATTATATATTATACATTCTAGGAGATGTCAGTGGATTTAATTGTGCGAGGAAATATTTCAGGTGTTTAAATATTTAAGGAATGTTTTAAGGTATTTTTAGTTATCCTGCAGTTTTTTGTCAGTTCCCGTTAGTGCGGTTGATCACGGGTATAATTATTCCTGGAAATGTTGGACGATTTCAATTTGTTTTCCATGGATGTTTTACCTTTTAGCGAATTAAAATTGATCGAGATGTTGAGGTCATTTAAAGGTCGGAGTCCTTTCGATGTTAGAGGTTTGATAATCACGTTGATATCGTTCCACCATAATGGAAAAATAAATTGTTCAATTTTGCGAAATGTTTTTGGCATTTAAGTGGAAATACCGACTTGAAGAATCTATCTCATAAAACAATTCCTGGATTTGTATTGTTTTACGAAGAATCCAACGATTTCCATTCACTGGTCCATTGTTCTGTCCTTACAACAGTTCGTTTACCATCTGCCATTCCATTCATCCATTCCACAATTCAGTTATTCCTGACCAGTCCATGTATGCTTATGTTCATCTGCTACCCACTTCTCCTTCACCAATCCGTCGAACCATTCTTCCATATATCCATCCATCCAAAGCCACCCACCCACCAGATAACAAGCAACCAAATGCATCAATCCATCAGCCAGTCAGTCAGTCAATCAATCAGTCAGTCAGTCAGTCAATCAGTCAGTCAGTCAGTCAGTCAGTCAGTCAGTCAATCAGTCAGTCAGCCAATCAGTCAGTCAGTCAGTCAGTCAGTCAATCAGTCAGTCAATCAGTCAGTCAGCCAGTCAATCAGTCAGTCAATCAGTCAGTCAGTCAATCAGTCAGTCAATCAGTCAGCCAGTCAGTCAGTCAGTCAGTCAATCAGTCAGTCAGTTAGTCAATCAGTCAGTCAGCCAGTCAGTCAGTCAGCCAGTCAATCAGTCAGTCAGTCAGTCAGTCAGTCAGTCATCAGTCAGTTAGTCAATCCATTCATCTATCATTCCATACATCCACCCTCCCACCCACCCACCCACCCATCCATCGATCCATCCATTCCTTCATCCACCCGCCTCTCATATAGCAATGCATGAGCGATGTTTTTCACAGCGATTTTACCATAATTATGATACTCCACGATCGACGGACGACGATGTTTTTGCGCATATAACGTCCGGTAATTATGGAGATTTGTCAAATAAATCTCCAGTTGATCATTTTCTTTATTGCCACATCAGCCCCACTTTTCCGAGAACTTCAGCCCGGTTGGGATTATATACACATGTATATTTGATATCAGAGCTGCAGCTGTAAAGTTCTACGGATTTTTCCAATTTAAGTGTCTGGCTTTTATTACGGCTATTATTCTATGCGGATTATTCTGGTCGGTCTCGTTTCTGCTGCTTGCTTCTCGGAATTTGTTTATGTGATCCGTTTTTATCTCTGTCTATTAATACTTTTGGCAAATGATGTTCAGTTTTCTTATGTTTCGCTATTATATTCATCGGCGTTTCTTAGATATAATATCTGATTTCTGTATGATCACCGTAGCACGGACGATTAAATTGAAAAATGATGCGGAAAATGATTCCAGAGTTTATGATAAGGATGATGATAATGATGAGGTTGTTGACCTCTTATTGGTGTTTTTGTTGTTGTTGATGATGACTACGACGACGACGATGATGATGATGATGACGACGACGACGACGATGATGACGACAACGATGATGATGACGACGATCGACGACGACGATGATGATGATGATGAAGATGAGGATTTTGGGTGTGGTGATGTGGTGGCGGTGGTGGGGTGGTGGTGGTTATGACGGTAGCGGTAGTGATGGCGATGACGATGACGGCGACTATGACTGACTATGACTATGACTATGACTGTGACAATGACGATGATCATGAAACAAAATGGAATTTAACCATAACATAACCATAACCATGACCATCAATTTATCAATATCCGTTCAGTGATAAATACATTCACAATGCTCAGTTGCTGATAACTATTTTTTAACAATGTGAAGATCTATGAAGAAGCGGGAGATGTACTTATTATTGTTATTGTTGCTATTGTTGTTTCATCTGTTCAGCCAATCGACTCCTGAGTCGTGGGCTCAGTTCACGCACGACAACATCGCTCGCGCTGAACACGAGCGATTGGCGTCCATCCAACTGCGTGCGTTGGTTGACAACGTCATTCAGGACACGTCACGTGACATCAAGGAGCAGGCGGATGCGGTTGATGCGTCGTTTCGAAGGAGGGTGGCTGAGGTTCAGGAAGCCAAGGAAAGACTCGAGGAGAACCTCAAGAAGGTTGAACAGCCTCTGCTATGTGTCTTAGTGATGGTGTTGCTATTGGGGGGTGTCGGCGGTGGCGTTGTTTTTGGAGTTGTTGTTGCTGGCAGTGGAGGTATGGTGCTGGTGGCCATGATGGTCACGGTGTTGCTGGTGGTGTTTTGGGGGTGAGTGTGATACTGGTAATGGTGGTCACGGTGTTGCTGGTGGTGTTGGTGAGAGTGATGCTGGTGATGGTTGTCGTGGTGGTCATGGTGATGCTGGTAGTGGTGGGGGTCATGGCGATGGTAGCATAGTTAACGTTGTTAATGTAGTCAATCGTTGCACGCCATCGTCGTCGTCGTCTTCATCATAAGCCCTGTGTTTCTGGCCATAGATGACCACAATGTGGTTAGGGGGGTCTTCTAGGGAGACACGGAAGAAGAGGGAGAGAGCAAACAGAAGATCAAGGAGGAAAAACAAGTTGAGGAGGTGGTTGGGTGGGTGAGTTGCTGGTGGGAGTTTGTTGGAGAAATGAAGGAAGGAAGGAAGGAAGGAAGTAAGGAAGGGAGGGAGGGAGGGAGGGAAGGAGGGAGGGAGGGAGGGAGGGAGGGAGGGAGGGAGGGAGGGAGGGAGGGAGGGAGGGAGGCAGGGAGGAAGGAAGGAAGGAAGGAAAGAAAGAAAGAAAGAAGGGAGGAAGGAAGGAAGGAAGCAGGGAAGAAAGGAAGTATGGCAATGATGAAAGAAGGGAAGTAAGGAAGACACAATAGAAGGCAGCAATTGATGATGCCAAAATGAAGAAGGAAACAAAAGACAATTCCTAAAATATGATCAGCGTCTTTGAAACTGTCAAAGAATATGGTTTCTGATTGTCTGAAAGTGAGTTTATCTCATTGATGTTGTGAATAATTTGATGTGAAACAGACTTGCGATACAATCGTTGAAGCTGAGAGAGCGATTGCAGACATCAAGATTGCGATCAAAATGAAAGAGGATCCGATGAAGGTTGCTCAGACGAGACTGCATCAGAGAGAGTTCAGACCGAACGTAGATCTATGTCGTGATCCGCCGCAGTATGGGTACGTCTCACAAAACGTCTGTTCGGTTTCTGTTTATCTGCTTGGCTTTCCATACATCCATCCATACATTCATTTATCCATCCGTTCATCCATCCATTCCTCCATCCATCTATTCATACATCCTTCTATTAATTGATCTATAAATCCACACATCCATCCATCCGCCCATCCAGACATTCACCCGCTCGTCCATCTGTCCATCCATCCACCCATCCACCTATCCATCTGTCCAAGTGTCCATGCATGACATCCATCCATTCACCCATCCATCCATTCATTCATCCATCCATCAATCAATCAATTAATCCATACTTCATCCATCAATCGATCAATCAATCCTTCATCAATCAATCCATCCTTCACCAATCAATCCATTGATCCAGCCATCCGTTTATCAATCCATCCATCCATTACTGTCATTGTCTTTGCCTCTATATCCTACTTCTATTCCTATTGTTTGCATGCCCAGTGCTTCATTCTCTGCCTGTTCATTTTATTCTCTGCCTGTGTGTTTGTCATCCTCTCTGCCTCCCTGCCCTTCTCCTGCAGCCCCAAATGAAGTGCCGCTCATGTCACTAGTAAACTGGTGTTGATGTAATTGATCGTAATTTCAGTCTGATCTCTGAGGTGCATCAGTTGGCCGCATCAACAGACGCCCTCATCCAGAAGCTGTACGAGGCGGAGAACCGTTTGAAGGAACTGCAGGACCAGAGAATGGCACTGGAGAAGGACATCTCGATCAAGAAGAACACGCTCTTCATCGACCGCGAGAAGTGCATGACACACAGGACCCGCTACCCGTCCATGGCCAAACTCCAGGGCTACTAACGGAACAGTGCTCTCGAATCCACCCACCACCTCTCTAAGGAAATGAAATTTCTGTGGACAATTAGACAATCCATCGTAATATGTGTGTGCAACTCTCTGCTTGGTAACTTACTCTATTCACATATAGAAACCTTCCGTTGCAGTTTGCAACTATACAGTTGTCATCAGAAAGTGCTAACTAGAATAACAGCCATGTGCACTTTGTTCACTTTAGTAAATTGCTATACGCTGTAGTATACGTGTAAACCTTTTGAGTTAAATAAATATTTGATTGTTTGAACCCGACTGCTCAGACATTTTATGTATACTATATTACTTATACAGGGTGGGCCAGCATAAATGTCCCGACTTTGCAGGCGTATAACTTCGCCAATTTTTAACATTTATTTATACTTGATGCATCAAATTAAAGGTATTTCACTCTAGTATTATCTCTAAAAAAGTCGAACTGATACTAGTTTAGGTTTTAATTATATACTTGGATCAGCGCTAGCTACCGTTTTTTGTCATTACTGACGCATTATGACGCCGTTTCCCGGGAAAATTCTATCGTTTTTTGCTAAAACGCGCGTAGACACGATCATTTTGGGTGTTTGTAGGGTCCCTACCATGAATAATTATATTCTAATCGCAAAACCGCGTCCTTTCAATTTTGCCAACAGCCGTGCACTGCCATGCGCTGCTTCAGACGCTTGCACGCTGCCAGCCGTTTCTTTGCGTAAGAGCTGGAGAGTTCGTGGGACTTCTCGTCGACAAATTACTTTAACTTTAGGTCTATTATCTTTTCCAATACGCTATTCAGTGCTTCTAAGACGGCCTGTTTTGCGCTGAATTTGCATGCAGGGCCTGCCCTGGTCATTGTCTTGACTGCAAATGTACGCGGACACACGAGCAATGTTAGCGGATGTGAGCGCCGTGCGCTCCGATTCCCATGGTTTGCAAGTAGAAAGTCCTGTTTTATTAATTTTCCGTAGCAGATAATACAAGGTATTGTTTATTCCATCCTCTGTTAGAATATTCGTTAATCATTTCAAACGAATTAAATCCCTTACCAGTTCGTAAAATTAAGATCGAAACGCGATCATCGTCTGTCAACGGCGCCAGGTTGCGTCACAAATGACAGCAAAATATGGTAGCTAGCGCTGTTCCGGGCATATAATTAAAACCGAGACTAGTATCATTTCGACTTTTTTAGAGATAATACTAGAGTGAAATACATTTAATTTGATGCATCAAGTATAAATAAATGTTAAAAATTGGCGAAGTTAT
>OX457047.1:36045823-36073323 GCA_949752735.1 Lumbricus terrestris
TGGTCAACAGAAAGTTGAGAAAGACAGATCAGAGCAGTCTGTGTCATTTTGACCCCTAACCATAATCGCCTCTTAACTTTAGACAGTAGATAGATTAAGACTATTCTGGGACATTTGACCTTAACCATGGTTCAACTTTTCCAAATCACCCATAACCATGCTTCAAAAATATATTGACCCATAACCATGGTTCAAAAATGTGTCGACCCATAACCATGCTTCAAAAATATATTGACCCATAACCATGGTTCAAAAATGTGTCGACCCATAACCATGGTTCAAAAAAATATGCTGACTCATCAAAAAATCTGCCACCCCATAACCATGCTTCAAAAATATGTCGACCCATAACCATGGTTCAAAAAAATATGCCGACTCATCAAAAAATTTGCCGACCTAATTCATGCTTCAAAAATCAGCCACCCCATAACCACCCCAGCACGCGCCTATGACTCATCATGTGGGGAATTTCCAGTAGTTTCGATGATGAGTCATAGGGTGAGAATTTCCTATGGTATCGATGAGTCACTTAATCATAACAATTTTTTTCTCTTGTGTATATAAAATAACAAAAAAAATGGACTGCACAACTCGACTTAAAGACAAGAAAATCCAATATAAAATGGACTACACATCGTATAATCTGAAAGAATTGCAACAAATTCCTAAACAGAGAGGACAAAAAGGATACACGAAACTACCAAAAGAGGAACTTATCGCGTTCATAAAGCATGGAGATCGACTAAACGCACGGCCCTCAGTCATCAAGACTCCATCGCGTACTCCGGGGACTGTACGAGAATTGCGAGAAATTGCAAAAAAGAGAGGTCAAAGAGGATACTCAAAACTACCAAAAGCGGAACTTGCGGCATTCTTGTCTACTACTTGGAAATTTGTGGGGAAAAATAAAGCTACTTTCCCAGATTGGTTGACTAGTGAGATTAGTCAGTTACCCCCTCAAATAAAACCACCCGTTCATAGGTTCAAACTTCGAGAGACTGCGACGGCTATCAAAGGGTTTACAAAAAGATACACGATCGAGGGTAACAACAGGGTCGATGTTGCATCTTTTCTCAAGGCTGTAAAATCGCAGGTAGTTAGGCTGTTAGCGAAAAATCGAGGGGTAAAAGTTCAACTCAATCTCATGTGTGTAATGGAGAAAGTAGACATAAAATCCGGTGAAATAGCAACGGCTGAGCCTAATTTCAAATCAAAGACTGATATTATTTTAGAAGCAACCGATGTGAAGGAAATTTATACCAACGCAGTGGATAAAATTAAGGAGAGCATGGCTAGTTATCAGATGCGGGGTAGCAATTGGCGATTCAAGGCCGTTTCGAAGTTGGATATCGATACAGTAGTATACAAGCCATTGAAAGGTAGTTCTTATATACCGCTTCCAGAGTATTTAGCTAATAAAAAGGCTATTGTTAACATGAAAAATGATGACGACGAATGTTTCAAATGGTGTATTACTAGAGCGTTGAATCCAGTTGATGAACACCCTGAAAGAATCACTAAAGACCTGGTAGAACAATCTAAGAAACTCGATTGGAGCGGTATCGTGTTCCCAGTTGCTGCTGATGCTAATATTATAAATAAGTTTGAGCGCTGTAATAACATTAGCGTTAGCGTATTCGGCTTTGAAAAGAGCGTATACCCATTATACATATCGAAACATGAAAGCGATACCTGTATAGATCTACTGCTTATTTCCGACGATGAAAAGAAGCATTACTGTTGGATCAAGAACTTTAATAGATTGATGGCGGCACGAACAGAAAAATCTGTAAATTCGATGCACTATTGTAGAAGATGTTTAATCGGTTACAGAACGAAAGACTCGCTTAAAAAACACATCGAGTACTGTTCGCAACATGACGCTCAACGAATAGAACTCCCAGGTCCAGGAACTATGTTGAGTTTTAACAATTATTATCGAAAAATGCGAGTACCTTTTATTATCTATGCGGATTTCGAATCCTTCATTAAACCGATCGATACATGCCAACCCGATCCCAGCACGTCTTACACCAATAAATACCAGAAACATACCCCTAGCTCGTTTTGTTACCACATAAAATGTTTCGATGATGACCTATATTCGCAAGCTCCTGTAACATTCACAGCGAAGAGCGAAGACGATGATGTAGCGCAGATATTTATTGACAGTCTTGTTGAGAAAGTAAAAGATATTTATAATCGATTTAAATTTCCAGAGAAAATGATATTTGGAAAGGACGACAAGGAGCTATACGACTCGGCTACTGTTTGCCATATATGCGGGGGTGAGTTATCTGATGGTGATGATGATAATGACATACGAGTAAGAGACCACTGCCATCTTACTGGTAAATTCAGAGGCGCTGCTCATAAGATTTGTAATCTAAAGTATAGAGTCCCCAAGTTTTTCCCAGTAGTATTCCATAATCTAACCGGCTACGATAGCCATCTATTCGTGAAGAAATTACGAGGCGGTGATAATGAACAGATTAAATGCATCCCCTGCAATGAAGAAAAGTATATCTCATTTAGCAGAGATGTTGTAGTCGATAAGTTTATTAACAAAGAAGGGAAAGAGAAAAAGGTCAAGCGAGAATTACGTTTCATCGATAGTTTTAGATTCATGCCAGCGAGCCTCGACGCCTTATCGAAGAATCTAAGCAAAGACCAGTGTAAAAATATAAACAAGTACTACTCCGGCAATCAACTCGATCTCTTGCTGAGAAAAGGGGTGTATCCGTACGACCACGTTAGTTCCATCGACCAACTGAATGAAACAGAACTACCACCAAAGTCAGCATTCTATTCGAAACTAAACGACTCGGGCATCAGTGACGAAGACTACGAGCATGCAAAAACGGTATGGAAAGAATTCGGTTTCAAAACATTCAGAGAATATCATGACTTGTACAATCTTTCGGATGTTCTATTATTAGCCGATGTCTTTGAAAACTTTAGAGACGTTTGTATGAAGAACTACAACCTAGATCCTGCCTGGTATTACACTTCGCCCGGTCTAGCATGGGATGCCTCATTAAAGTTGACTGGAGTAAAGTTAGAATTATTGAGCGATTACGATATGATACTAATGGTCAAGCATGGGATAAGAGGTGGTGTTAGCACAATTTCACATCGTTATGGGCAAGCAAATAACAAGTACATATCCACGTTTGACAATAGCAAGCCCTCATCATTTATAACGTATTTAGACGCCAACAATTTGTATGGGTGGGCAATGTGTAAACCGCTACCGACTCACGGGTTTGAATGGATGACTGATGATAAGCTAAACGACTGGAGGTCAACACCGTGTATATTGGAGGTGGACTTGGAATATCCCAAAGATTTACACGATCTTCACAACGACTACCCTCTTGCTCCTGAGAATATCATACCCGAAACTTCAACTGTTTCTAAACTCATTCCAAACCTGAATGATAAAGTAAAGTACATTGTTCATTACGAAAATTTGAAGCAGTATGAAAGCCTAGGTTTGAAGATTACCAAAATTCATCGAGGAATTAAATTTGAAGAAAGCACCTGGTTGAAAAAATATATCGACCTAAATACTAACCTGAGGACTAAAGCCAAAAACGATTTCGAGAAAGACTTTTTCAAACTTATGAACAACAGTGTGTTTGGTAAGACTTGTGAAAATATAGAGTCTCGCGTAGATATTAAACTGGTTTCAAGCGAGAAGCAAGCCATAAAACTAGCGGCTAAAACGAGTTACGGCAGTCGGACTATTTTTGATGAAAATTTAATTGCTATTCACATGAAGAAGACTTCGTTGATCTATAACAAGCCGATATATCTAGGAATGTGCATCCTAGACTTGAGTAAAACTTTGATGTATTCTTTTCATTATAATTACATCAAGACCAAGTATGGTGATAGAGCTAAACTGTTATTCACCGATACGGATTCGTTAGCCTATGAAATAAGAACCGATGATTTCTATGCCGATATAGCACCCGATGTTAGAAATATGTTTGATACAAGCGATTATCCAAAGGACCACCCCTCAGGTATAGAAACCGGAGTGAACAAGAAAGTGATCGGTTTGTTCAAGGACGAAGCTTCAGGTAAACAGATAGAAGAATTTGTGGGACTTAGATCCAAGTTGTATTCGTATAAAATGGCGGGCGTAGACCATAAAAAATGCAAGGGCGTTAAGAAAAATGTCGTTAAGAAATCCATAAGCCATGAAGATTATAAGAACTGCTTGTTTACGAGGAAAGAAGAGTCGAGAAAAATGAACGTCATCAGATCCCATCTTCACGAAATCTATACAGAAGAGGTAAACAAGGTGGCCCTCTCAGCTGACGACGACAAGCGAGTGATAATGAACGATGGGATAAGCACTTTAGCATATGGACACTATTTTTTAAAATCTACTTAAGAAAAAAATATCCTAATATAAAATGACAGACTCAATTGTATGCACCAATTGCAAAATGGAAAAAAGCTTAGCTGAATTTTACAAAAACAAACATAATAAGAGCGGCTATTTCGCTTCTTGTAAAAAGTGTGTCATTATCAAAACGAAGGAACTTAGACAAAAATACTCGGAGCTTGAAGTGAGGGAAACAAAAAACAAAAAAGTTTGCTGCTGCTGTAAGATTGAAAAAAGTTTGGATGAATTTCATAAAGATAAAAGACAAAAGAATGGAAGTTATCCGAGCTGTAAAACCTGTCATAATACCAAAGCAAAGGAGCGTGCACATAAATATGCAATGCTAGAGAACAGAGAAACAAAGGAAAGAAAAGTTTGCAGCGGCTGTAAAATAGAGAAGAACATATCTGAATACGATAAAAATCGATTCCAAAAAGACGGATATGCTAATGTTTGCAAAAATTGTAGACATAAATATTATCTAGCCCGCGTAGAAGCTCAACGGCGTGATAAAATGACAGACCCAAAATGTGAAATGGAAATCCCAGAGTGTCTCAAAAGTAAACTCGGTATCGGCCTTAAAACATTTACGAAATGGATCGAGTTCCAATTTGAAGAGGGTATGAATATGGACAATAACGGCTCGGTTTGGCATCTCGATTTTGTTTTGCCAATATCATCGTTCGATGAAAAAGAACTTGATAAAGCTGTGAATTGGCTGAATATACGCCCAGTGCTATTGGAAAAAAATATGCAAAAAGCGAACAAAATAGATCGGGTGGAAAAAGCGTATGATTTTGTAAAATATTTAGAAGAAACAAATAAAAATGAGCTTTGAAACAAACAAAGAAATAAACGTTGAAGGCGTTGTATTACCAAATGTCCCTCTATCAAACATACAGCTGATCGATGCCGCGAAAAAACTAAACATAAAAAACTTCAGGGGCGTCTTCTTACGAGACGAGCTACCGAAGAAACCTAGACTGAATGAATGCGGGATATTGAACTTGGATGATTCTAATGGGAACGGAACTCACTGGGTCGGTTTTTTAAAGAACGGTAAGGTTAAAATATATTTCGATAGCTATGGCCTACAACCACCCACAGAACTCGTCAAGTATTTACATAGTCCTGTGTACTACAATAGTGAACGAATTCAACCGGATAATCAAGTGTTTTGTGGCCATCTATGTTTGTATGTTTTGAAAAAGACGATGACTGATGGTTGTAAATTTCAAAATGTTATCAATAGTTTGTATTAATATTATCGCGTAATAAAATGCCAGTCGATAAATTTGGGCACACCGATGTTGGAACTACAACAAGAGTAATTGCCGGCGGCGTCACATTAACTCAGGCAAACAGTACTTTTCTAAGGGTTGATGGAGCAAACCCTGTTACTGGAGATCTAGATATGAATGGCCGCGTGATAAAAGGTCTACCTACAACGAATACTTCGAAAGCGGGAAAAGACGAGGCACTAAGTCGAGGGCAGGTTATGGATTTAATAACGAAATACATCGATGCAGCGGCAAAAAATGCAATCGGGCCCGCGATTAGCGCTTACACCCCAGATTCACAAATTATAGACGCTAGAACTTTCACAAGAGTTTCTTTCGAAATAGTAAGATTCAAAAGAGATAGCGCCATTAGTGCGAAACTGACTCGTTTCACTCCTGGTAAAGCCGGTTGCTATATCGTTTCGATGTGCGTAGAATTTGAAGGCCTCAGTATGATTAGTAGTACTAGTAGTTACGTCTACCTTTATAAAAATGAAGGGGTGGACATGCAAATTTCAGGCGGAGGGGATTTGAAGGCATCGATTAGTCGCGTAGTTTTTCTAACCGAAACCGATTATCTCGAGATTCACGTTTATTCAACCGACCAAACATTCATAGTAGCGAGAGACTTTTCCGTCGCATTCTTACGACCATAGCGACTGAAAAAAATAATCTGTTTATAAAATGCCAGTAGATAAATTTGGACACACCGATGTTGGAACTACGACAAGAATAATTGCTGGAGGTGTTACTCTTAGTCAAGTAAACAATACTTTTCTAAGGTTAGATGGAGCGAGTTCGGCTACTGGTGATCTAAATATGAATGGTAACTGTATCAAGGGTCTACCTATAACGAATAATCCAGATGCAGGAATGGATGAGGCTCTAAGTTACGGACAAGCCTATGATTTGATAACGAATCACGATGGCATTCCTTCCAACGATAATCATTTGACAAATAAAAAATATGTCGACGAACAAATTGCTTTGATAGTATCTAGAGACGAATTCTTTGGCCCGGCGTTTAGTGCTTTCACCTCCGCTGCTCAGGCTATCCCCGCTAGCACCTCCACGACAGTAAATTTTAATACAAAAAGATTCGATCCGGATAATTGTTTCATCAATTCTAAACGATTCTTTCCTCAGAAAGCTGGATGTTATATGGTTTCGGTGTTTGTGGAATTTCACGCCGATACTGTTAGAACTTCTGGTAATGTTTCCTTGATCAAAACTGGGAGGGTGTACATGAAGATGCCCGGTGGTGGAGGTGATTTCGGTGGTGGGGGTACGGCTGGAGCGAATAATAATGTATCGGGTACTTGTCTAGTTCGATTAACTAATACCGACTACCTCGAGATAGCTGTTATAGCAAACGCTGCTGTAAACATTGAGGCACATGACTTTTCAGCTGCATACTTACGACCTTAAATTCGAAACCATATTTAGTTTTGAATTTACACATTTCCACAGTACAAGATATTTCTTTAGTACACAACGCTCATTTTGTTACCATCCGATTGAAACTTGAATAACTTGTCACAAATCACCACCGCGTACGCTTGCGTATTAACCGGCGGATTAGCACCAAAAGTACCTTTGATCTGGATATTGACTGTCGAGCCCTTCAGACGCTCGCATTGATTGCTTACATCAAACACCATAATCGGGAACAGGTCTTTGAAGTCTGCCGGTGTGATATTGCTTTGCGTTGTCTGTTCGTCCATTCCGTAGAATTTTTCGCTAAACGTGGCCGCTTCTCGGTACGCTCGTGAGAATTGCTGATTCGGGAATGATAGGTTGTAGCCGGCGGCTGGGTATTGATCACCGTTTATCGTCACGAACAAGTTATTCAGATTGCAATGATCGAAAATCGATGGGTTTTTTTCTTGATCGCCGCTTCGATCGATTTGAAATCCAACTATGATGTACCTAGGTTGTTCAGGAGATGTCTTGACACCAAGTTGCCAGCAATAGTTTCTCGATGGTTGGACGGACATAGTTTCGCATTGGCGAGCCCTGAATCCAAATAGCAACGATGCTTTCGATTCGATAATTTTGTTCAATTGGTTGTCCTCCATAAGAGATGGTTTAACCTGTGGCATAAACCACGAGATTTTATCAAGTCTAACTGTCCCAGCACCCGCAGCAGCGAGTCGAAAAATTGCATCGTCGTCGGCTTTACGAACAAGAGTTAGCGTATGTTTCACACCATAAACAACCTTGTCGTAATCATCGCAAAATCCAAAAATATGTTTCAACGGAACGATGAAGCTAAACGTGCCCTTGTCCCCCGGTTTTCGAATTAGATACGACTGTCTGACAGCGAAACCTAGATTATCCGCGATAACAGCCGTCGTGCCACTGTCCTTGTACCACAGCTGATTTAACCCTTGTGCCAGTTGAAAATCATTTGGGTATTTGAGTAATCCGAGCATCGTCGTTGCTTGGCCTGGGTGAAATAACGATTCAATTTCTTGGCCCGACATGAAATACGAAATTTGGCTGAATAGGTGCATGAGTCCATTATTCGTAAGGGCTACAGCATCGGCATTAGCGTACACGGGGTTGGTGTTGTCCACCTTCAACAATCTGCCCTCGAATAATAGATAAGATTCCGCTGGATGGCAGTAAAGACTTTGAGTTTCGATGTTAATTTCTATTCGCCCCGCAGTGTTTAGATTCGCTCCCGTTATCGGGTTATACTCGTAACATTCGTAGCGCTCAATACCCTCATCAATAATAAGTTCATCGGTAATTCTTAGAATATCAGACTTCATTTTATTGAAGAATAATATTTTTTTATTACGCGACCTTCATTCCCGCACCGTTTTGTCGACGCACTAAATCTTGGATCAATATGGCATTCTTCAAACCATTCCCCATCATCAGATTATTGATATTCTCCGGATTCGCCCCGATGCTACTTAGTCGTGACATAATATCTCGAGTTTCCTGCGTAACCGGAATAATATTTTTCTTTGGGGGGGCCAACAGTTTTGCCGCCGCTTTCTCTACTAATCTTTTACCAGCGTCGGTTGCGGCTGATTTTCCAACATCTATCGCCTTTTCCCCAATTTCTGTCGCCACGTCTTTGCTTGCACTAAGAGCTCTCGTTGCTAGCTGTTTGGCGGCGTTCGATGTGACTAGTCTTTTGAAAAATCCTGAAATAGTATCAATTATACCGGATCCACCGATAACGTATCGCTTCCTATAACTCCTTCTATTAATGATCAGCATTTTTTAATATCAACATTAAATTTTTGTAAGTATCCTTGTTCATCACTCCTTGTCGTAGTAACGCGTCGCATATCGTTACGAGCTCGTTTCTTACCCCGGTGTTACCCGCGTTGAAGTCGTTAACTAATAAATCTAACCGTTTCGCTAATACATTTGGGTCTTCGGAGATGACGATTACATCAACGCCTTTACCTACTGTACCTAGGGTTATCTTTCCCCATATCGGTCTGATAATTTGATTATATTTGGCGCTCACAGATGATCTAGGTCTGTTTGGATTTTTTTCCTGTCTTATAGCATTCGTCACATCTAGAATCTCTGCGTAATCAGCCATATCATTATCATCGTATATCGCGGCGTTCGGTTCTTTCAGCGTCAACAACTCCCAAAGCCCTGCTGTTCCTCTGTAAGTCTTATTTTCAACCGTCACATCGTCTCCTTGAATCGAAATGGGAGTGTCGCCGATGTAGAATTGCCCATTTTTGGATTTTATTCCGAACATCGTGTCGGCGATTTTTTTATCGGAGGCGTATTGATGAAGGTACATCGTCGCCACATCTCCATAATACAAGGTTCTGATATCCTCGGTCGGATCGGAGCTATACGCTTCTATCGCCGGACGCTGAAGGCCCTGTAACGAAGGAAGTGCTTGTAGCGCATTTGAAGTAGCTACCGAATTTTGATTGATGGCGGATAGTAAGGCATTTTGCTCTTTGGAAATTGCGGATTGTGAATCAACGATAGGCTTGTAAAACTTGGTTAATTCTTGTTGTAGTCCCGAATCTCCCATTCTCTCCGATAAAAAGTTTTGTCGAATATTCTCTCTGGTTTTCAGATAATCTGCAATGAAAACGTCTCTTTTCGTGGGGTCACTGATTTTTACAAACGGCATTTGTAATTAAAAATATAATGTTTTCAGACGTGTTTTTAGACGTGTGAAAAAAAACATAAGTTGGACGTATTTCCAGACGTAACGACATACGTCTACATGTTTTCACGCATGTTAGACGTATTTCCAGACGTAACGACATACGTCTACACGATTTATTACGTGTACGTGTTAGACGCCGCTCCATTAGGTTTGTTATTTTTTTCAAGCATGGTTTGAAAGTACTGCATGACTTCTCCTTTTCCGCGATCGATGAGTGATTGTTTCGCTTCCTCGTCTAGCGCAACTTTAATCTTAGTTTTAATTTCTTCTTTCATTCTATTGAATTTATCAATCTCGCTTAAAATCAAAGAATATTCCTCGTCTGAAATGTTATCGTCCTCGAGGGCTTTTGAAATATGGTCGCTGATCGTGTTGAGCTTTGCGTCGGCTACCGTTTTGATCTTTTCGTGCTTCTCCGCCTTCAACGCAAGCTTCTTACTGATTAGGCTGCCGATGAAACCTAGTATCCCCCCACCTATTGCTACCCCTTCCATAGCAATGACAATGGGTATGGCGATTATGGTGGATAATAATCCTATTCCTGAACCTCCGAGTCCTAACGCCGTCAACATGAGGGCATTACCTACTGTGCCGATTACACTTACACTTCTATGATATTTTTTACTCAACGCTGCTCTTTTGTCTCGTTCTTGCTCGATTTCCTTTTTAATTTTGCTAATCTTTTGAAGACGAAACGTTTGCATAGGTCCTCCACAGAGCCGTATATTTCCAAGAGTCTGGCCATCTGCAGCTAACGAGCGGTTCCGGTTAATTCCGGGTCTTAGTTGTGGATCACGTGGTTACTGGCCTCCATTTTGTCTCCTTGCAACTGGATGAGTTGTGTTTAGTGTTTACGCTAAATTTTGTGTGAAATATTTGAAATAATGCCTTGTTGCGCTGCCGTTAACTGTTCGAATCGACACGAAAGGGGTTTCGGTTGTTTCGTTTTCCGAACAACAAGACGCGTCGTGATTTGTGGATCGCGAAATTGAAGAGAGACAACTGGAAGCCGACATCGTGTTCAGCTCTATGCGAGGTAAACAGCATAAATTACTCTTGGCCTTCCCAGTTAACTTCATAATTGTATAATAGTCAACTCGTAAACAATCGGAATATCTACAGCGTCCACAAAAGCCAAGTCGCGGGAACCATGGCGATCATGAGGCGTACCCTTGACCCGGCCTGATACTGGCGGGATTTGCCTTAAGTACCTACCGCCAAGGCCGTCTTAAGGTCTTGGTTATTCCTAGGCACTCTTGCAATCTTGAAAACGAAATTACTATGGGAAACGACATTTGAAGACGTTATGTGATTCTGCTATTGCAAATAGCCACAACGTTCAGATAATGTTTACTAGCACATGTGCAGTAGCACTGCTTAACTTAAACTGATACAGTACAAAATATATGAAATATTTTGCTTTTTCCATTTTCCCGGCCAGTGTTTCAATGCATATCTGATTTTCAGATTACAGACTTGGTGGGCCCTAGACACAGTGCACAATATGCCTAATGAATAGCACTGCCTTGCATACAGCAAACCTTTAATAGATGTTCATATCGATATG
Organism: Lumbricus terrestris; assembly: GCA_949752735.1. Taxonomy (NCBI): domain Eukaryota; kingdom Metazoa; phylum Annelida; class Clitellata; order Crassiclitellata; family Lumbricidae; genus Lumbricus; species Lumbricus terrestris. The sequence goes on from OX457047.1 coordinate 36,057,238, forward strand.
TACTCTATGATGTTAACGCAGATACATAAATAAGCATTATAAGTTAAGGAGGTTTAACACATGATATCTCTTTCCTTCCTAGTCTTCCTTATTACTTAATTCCTTAATATTATTATTATTCCTTAATATTACTTCAAAGTCATTGCAATCCGATTGAATGGCGCCTGTTACGAAGGATTGGGTTAACTGTTTTTGGCGTTGGATTGGAAGTGGATAAGCCCATGCCTGGTTGTTTCCTGGATGGATGGATCCAGATTTGATGAGGGCTTATGACAACAGAGGCTGTACACTCTATATTTTTGTGGCCACCTTAATTAAATTTTTGTGAGATATATAAAGATGGTGATTATTTTGTAGGCACATTTCGATGAAAGTCAGTTCGAAAGAAATCGTAAGGACGGATGAAGAAAGTTACGACCCGATGCTGTTCCAACACTCTTCACACACAGTGCTGTGGTGCATGTCAGAAAGCCGCCACTGAAACGCAGCCCATGGCAGAAGATAGCCCGACGAAGGCTATTGCAAAGAAGCGATTGCGTGTCGAACACAGCTACAGCAGGAAATCCTCGACAGACTTCTCTACCGCTACCACTACTGTCACGGCAAGCTCTGGGTCGTCCACAGCATGTCAGCTTCACGATGGTAATTCATTGTCACTAAATTATTGCATTAAAATGTTGTTACTGAGCATACAGGGGCAGAGTCTGGATTTTTGAAAGGGTGCTGGAGGCAGAGGTATGCAGCACCTACATGAATTCATTCACAAATTTGTGCCCTCAACCCATCTAGAAAATGCAGCACGTTACAGAGTGCTGTAAGCTTGTGCAGTGGCTAACAAAGTTTATGGCCATATCATACTTAAAAGAGAACTTAGATCAATGCTGGTCTGCTGAAAATCTAAGATTCAAGGGGGTAATCAGGTGGTGTCTGGAACAGGGTGAAGACCTCTGAAGTTGAAAACATTACGTTAAATGACGACATGTTTCATGCTTGTAGGTTTCTAAGTGTTTAATGTTAGTAATCTATCCACACCTCAGATTCACATGTTCTGTGTGACCTTGCATGCGTGACAAATTTGTATAATGACAATAGAAATATTTAAAAGTAATAAATAATTATTGGTGACTGTAAGGACTTTATGTCTGTCTGTCTGTACCAACTTTTTAAGAAAGTTTAGCATCATGTTTTGTTGGTGTCATGTAGTGAGATGTAGAACAAATGGAGCCTTGCGTGGCTGCCATATAGCTAAATTCGACTCCTGTATTAACTTGTGATCAATCATTCATACTGTATCTGTAATCACAATGCGCTGTGTCAGTTTGAATATTAATAAACGAAGATTATTATCATAATTATTTGCTATCATTATGTTAATTCCATGCAATCATTGTTGTCTCCATGAAAGCCTGAGTTATTTACTTAGATCAAAAAAGGCACTAATTGGACTTGATTATTGTCGTTTCAGTTTCTAACAAGAACGCCACTGCTTTCTCAGACGAGTACCTGACTACATCTGGAAACTTAGCAAAAAGCAACGCAGACTCTACATCCCACTCCGTTACGGCTTCAACATTGTCAGCAGCTGTCACTGCTTCTGATTGTTTAGGTTGTCGCACTTTCAGTCATTCTGTTTCAGCAGCACTAAGGTTGATGGTTAAAACAAACAACTGGGACCGTAACATATTGACTACGTGCTGGTTTCTTGACATGATGAACAAATGGTTTGATTTGATGTCATCGCGTCATCCCATCATTGCAATTAGCAAATTTGATGTTAATCAGTACAAATCCACTTTATCTTTTCTGCATTCGGTTGTTGATGTATTTGAAAGTATAGCTATTGCCAAGCCAGGCATGACGGCTTCTTGGAAGCCAGTTCAGAGTGGTGTTATACTGTCTACGCTGTCGGTTTTGCAGTTACAGACACATTAATACATTGTTTCAAGGATCTTTCCTTCAATATGAATAATTAAACTTTTCTAGGACAAGCTATGTTTATGTTTCCCTTAATTTCTTCTTTGGTGTTTGTCAATACTTGCATATAGGTCTACATTAGGCCCTACGTAATAACATTTAGAGTGTAATATGATACGTTACATAGCCTTATATTTGCTATGTTCATGCAATTTATTCCGTTTGTATTTCATCAGCGCTCATGAATAAGCTCAGCGCTCATGAATAAGCTTGTGCCCTGCACTTGGCTTTCGAGTGGCACTCAATAAATTTGGAGATTACCATTGTAATTTTGCTGTGCATAGTTCTTGCATAGATTATGAAATAAACTTGTCAATATTACTGGCCCACCATGATGCCAATATGCAGATATAAGCTTAGGTCTCTTTCGGGTTTTTCCTTTTTTCTATTATGTAAACGTTTTAATATCCTGTTACTATCCTGTTACTATCAAACTTGCAATATCGACTTTAATCACATGTCATTCCACTATTTGAAGTTGATACTGCTAATATTCAACATGATTGGACTGAATACTGATTTCTTATATATTAGACTTACTGCTATGATCCTGTTTGTCGTGTTTGATTGCATTGCTTGTCACGATTGAATAAAATTTAAGATTTCGTTCCATTTGATAGTGTTGTGTAAAAAGGAGTAGAAGCCTAAGATATAATATAGTCTTCCCAGTCGGTCTGTTGGATTCCTTGCACCAATGACAGTATTATTTATTTATTTAAATTACAAGCGGTTTTAACGTGCACACTGCACAGTCGCACAGAAATGGAGTCTAGCAACACTATATTAGCAGGGTCGGTGGGCACATTAAACCGTTAGTTTACGTTGCTAAGTTATTTATAAAACAGGAACAGGAAACATCATTGGGAATAACATGGAACACAATATTATTTTATTGTACACAGAACAGAGCACATGGAACATACAAAAACAGGAACACGGAGCATAATTGGAAATATTATAGAACATAATTTTTTATTGAACACAGGACAGAGAACATGGGAACAAGGAACACGGAGCATCATTGAGCATCATAGGGAACATAATGGAACAGAGACTTAGGGAGCTGAGAAGAAGGAACATCACAGAGAGCAGAGGTTAGGAGATGTGCTATTGAGTGCACGGTGGGCACAGACACAGGGAGACGCACAGACACATGGAGACGCACAGACACAGGGAGACGCACAGACACATGGAGACGCACAGACACAGGGAGACGCACATACACAGGGAGACGCACAGGCACAGGGAGACGCACAGACACAGGGAGACGCACAGACACAGGGAGACGCACATACACAGGGAGACGCACAGGCACAGGGAGACGCACAGACACAGGGAGACGCACAGACACAGGGAGACGCACATAGACATGGAGACGCACAGACATAGAGAGACGCACAGACACAGGGAGACGCACATACACATGGAGACGCACATACACAGGGAGACGCACATACACATGGAGACGCACAGACACAGGGAGACGCACAGACACAGGGAGACGCACATACACAGGGAGACGCACATACACAGGGAAACACACAGACACAGGGAGACGCACATACACAGGGAGACGCACATACACAGGGAGACGCACATACACAGGGAAACACACAGACACAGGGAGACGCACAGACACAGGGAGACGCGTCTCCCTGTGTTTGTGCGTCTCCTTGTCAACGTATTTGCAGATCGCCGCCTGGACTAAAAATGGCGTCCAGCAACCACGTGACTTGGCCAACTTCCGGGACACTAGTTGGCCAGACTCTTGGAAATATACGGCTCTGGTCCTCCACCGATAGGCTTATGTATTTCACCTTCTGGCGCGGTGGGTGTTAGATTTGGATAGAGCTTGTTTTCTCTTTTGTAGTCTTCATGATACTCCATTGTTTTTATTAACATAATATTATTTTTTAATGATAACTCAAACCGGTCGTTTACTGAATATAATTTACATAGCATAACGACTCTCCTCCGTTTATAGTTACTAATGAATCGGAATTGTTTTGAATAGAAACAATGATATCGTCAACCGCGTCTTCTGAAACCTCTCCGTCTTGGAGACTACATCTTCGTTCTTTGATACTCTGTCTAAGGGAAACGAGGCAAACTCCTCCAGTCATTTCTACACCGAGTCCAAGCAGTAGCGTATTAGTAGCCCTCGGTTGAATCGTTATAACATTTTGCGTGAAAATCTCCCATCTTAAGCCGTCTCGTTGTCTTTTTGGAGCGTGAGTTACATCGCTCTTTACCTTCCAACTGACAGAAATGGGTTGGATTCTAACCTCTGCCTGACGAGTTGGTTTAGTTATAAATTTATGTAGTGGTCTCGGCATTTTATAAACACTAAATTAAAATATCATACCGAGTATCGGAATATTTTTAAGCGGAGAATTAGGACCTAACAAAAGTCCTTCACCTATAGGTTCATAACCCGACCCCGTTTTCATAAACAACCCAGATCCTGTTATCGAGGCGCCTTTTGGCCAAGGGGACAAGTACAAACCAGACCCGACTGATTTTATCTTACACGTCATATCACCTTTCTTCGCATATATTTTCTTCACGTACTTTACACCAGATCCGCTCATTTTATCGACAATCTTCGACGTGGCCGCGGAACCTAAGCCAGCCATAGCCCCCGTAGCTAAACTAGGTAGTAATGTTGACATAAGGAATTTACCCGCTGTTGCTAGAAACGGAAGTAAAGCGCCTATGAATCCTCCTTCGACTTTTCTATTGTTCTCCAATTGCGTTTTACTCATTTTGATGACTACGCCAGTTCCTTTTTGGTACGCCTTTGCCATTTTATTGATTTGTGCTTGCGTCAGAGCTAACACATGCCGCCCGTTCATGTCATCGTGCGTTAGTTTGATATTCACACCAGTTCCCGCTTGGAGAGATTTTTGAATTTTGTCTTTTTGCGCTTCCGAAATATTAACTTTTACAGCTATGTAACGACTCATTTTATATATAAATTACAAAAAAACTTTCAAACTTGTCTGACGTGAAAACGAATCGTCAATTCATCTCCTCTAAGATTTATCAGTTTCCCATTTTGATCCGTGAGCGTCGTTGTCATCGTTGAAATTGTAGATAGCGTAATGGGGAGATATATTAATTTACGCGGCTCTTGGATAATCTTGTAACCCGGCCCTACCTTTGGGAAAAAAGAATATATTAAGTTTACCAATGTTCCGTTAGAGTATGAGGATGCTATAATATCGTTGGTCACTCTTAGACTGCTTACACTCATAATATTTACCGAGTGCTCCGATTCGTTATATCCACCCGAATAGATCCAGTTATTAAAACCTAGAACCGTTCTGATCGAATTATTTGGCATAAAGTCAACCATATAGTCTCCTTTTATATTTAACACAGTCTTCTGCGTATTTGTGTTTGGTTCTATTGTGATGTAGTATTCTCCATTTGCGCTGCCATAATGTCCATTCTCCTTCATGATTCTCTGTATGTATTCGTTTATATCCGTTATTTCATAGCACCCTTCTGGGACATCTATGTTGATCCATGGTGTTTGACCATTCGGCGAATATTTAAAGTTGTTGTTTGTCTTGTCGATATTAGGAAAGGAATAGTACGTTTCGAGATCTACAAGAGCCATTTCATAATTTTTATTTTTATCCAGCTCAAGTAATGGATTAAAATTATATCTGATTCGTGAGCTCTTTTCACACAGCACAATGAAAAATGATGTTTTTGGTTCCGTGTTACGAGCCGTCTTTTCCGTATTATCAGCTATCTGTTTGAGAAGCGATGATTCCATTTTTATTATGCAATAATTTTTTTACTCCAACGGATCCTCGATTATATAAAATTCATCGAATCCGCAGCGGTATTTGCCATTGTACTTTTCGCTACTGTGGTCGATAACAAGGAATCCGTGTGGTTGCCCCCAAACCCGTTTGCATAGTTTTCTAAATTCATCTTTATGCATGTCCGTACTAGCATGATCGTTGTAAATATAACCGATATTTTTCTGGTCCTGTTTGAACAGACAAATAAAGTTTGCATTCTCTCTGATCGTTTGCCGAGGCAGTTTGAAATAATTCTGTGCGAGGTAAAAACAGTCCACATTACTATGCCTTCCCCGAATATAGTACTTTTCGCATGTGTTCTGTTTTTCCAATTGTAAATCATCAAAAATCATTAGATTCTTCTTTTCGCTACTCAAGTCTCTCGGGTCTGGTACGTCTTCGGCGTTTTCAAAAAACTTGGCAATTATATCGGATTTGACTTTTAACATTTTCGCCATTTCTTCCATAACAAAGTCTGGTGACGCATTTTGTCTAGCGATTTCCGACTGGTCCTCGAATAATCTAACAATCGCTTCTTTCGGTAATTTTTCTTCGAATGCCTTTTTGATAATACGATATTCCGGTTGAAACAGAGATTTGCCGAATACCTGGAGGTTATTATAGTCCAACCAGTCTGACCTGAGTAATAGATTCAGAAGAAGCGTCGTTTTTCCGCAGCCGGACTTTCCGATTATCAACCCACGTATACTTTTAGGTAGCAAAGGATTATTAAATCTTTTCGATAGCGCAGATCCCCAACTCAAATCTTTGATTTCCATTTTATTTATGTATTAAAAAAGCGAAATGTATTGCGTAAAGTGTAAAAAGCAGACTGAAACGAGAGACGTGCAGAACGCCGTAGCGAATAATGGGAGATCCATGCTTAGGGGCGTTTGCGTTGTATGTGGTAAAACAAAAACTCAATTCGTAAAAGCTTCCGCTACGAAAGGGGGAGATCTGGTTAGTTCGTTGAATGCAGCTACTAGTAACATTAAGCTACCTTGGGCCGAGTTTCCCGGTGAGATGCATTTGCCAGGCCACCATTTTACAGGCCCAGGTACAAGGCTAGACAAGAGACTGAATCCTGACGGGACTTTCAAAGAGTGGAGTAAACCTGTGGATAGGGTAGATAACGCGGCTTATCACCACGATTTGGCTTACGATCAACACACCGATACGGCTTCTAGGAATATCGCAGATAGAGTGATGATTAATGATTTGAACAACATTCCTAATCCTACTATCCGGGAGCGTGTTGAGAGGGCAATCGTTAAACCAATCTTGTCAGCTAAAACGAGCCTTGGTTTGGGTTTACCTTCAAAAAACGGCAAAGTCACGGGGAGAAAGAAAAAACGCTAAAGTGGACGGATACGTTGGCGAATGAACTGCATAGACCAGTGGTTAAACATTTTAGAAAGAGAAAGGTGATTGTTAATGGGATAGATGAGATATGGGCCGCTGATCTTGTAGATATGCAGGCATTTGCTAAAGATAATAATGGGGTGAAATACCTATTAACCGTTATAGATGTGTTTTCCAAGTACGGCTGGATTGTGCCATTGAATGATAAGAGTGGGAAATCTACAGCGAGCGGTTTCGTGAAGATACTCAAGGGTGGGAGGAAGCCTGGTAAATTATGGGTTGATAAAGGGAAAGAATTTTATAACAAAGACGTAAAGAATTTGGTTGAGTTGTACTCTACTGAGAATGAAGAAAAATCTTGCGTCGTTGAGAGATGGAATAGGACTATGAAAGATAAAATGTTCAAGTACTTTACCGCTAATTCAACGAGAAGATACATCGATATATTAGATGAAATGGTTATCAATTATAATAATACAAGGCATTCTTCCATTAAAATGACACCCGTTAAGGCTAGTATGAAAGTGAATGAAAGGGCCGTATTTATGAATTTAAACGGTAAAGAGATTTCAGAGCCTATTGTACCAAAGTTTTCAATTGGTGATAAAGTCAGAATAACTAAGAAGAAGAATATTTTTGAGAAGGGATACACAGCTAGATGGACTGAGGAGGTATTTACAGTATCCCAGATTCAATACACGGTTCCGCCAACTTATAAGATTACTGATTCAAATGGAGAGGAAATACAGGGGAGTTTTTATGAACAGGAACTGCAGAAGACGACTCAGGAAATATTTAGGATTGAAAAAGTGATCAGGAAGCGTGGAAAGAAATCGCTTGTGAAGTGGTTAGGATATCCAGACTCGTTCAACTCATGGATCGATAGCGATAACTTACTGACATTGTGAAACATTTGCGGTGTATTTTATATTTCATCTAAATATTTCATAAAATCATACGCTTTTTCTTCCTGCATTTCATATAGCTGACTATCTATTTCGTTCGATTTTTGCATATTTTTAATTGAGAGCAACGGGCAAATATTCATCCAATTCATAGCTTTAAAAAGGTCTTCTTCATCTAGCAAATTGAAAGATGATATTGGCAGAACGTGATCGAGATGCCAAACCGAGCCGTAATTTTCCATTGTCATTCCTTCTTCTAACTGATATTCAATCCATTTAGTAAATATTCCAAAGTCAATGCCAATAATTTGCCGCATCCTTTGTGATTTAGGACACACTCTTAAAAATTCCATTTTATATACACAAGAGAAAAAAATTGTTACGATTAAGTGACTCATCGATACCATTAGTAATTCCCAGCCGACGTAATCACCCTATGACTCATCATCGAAACTACTGGAAATTCCCCGCATGATGAGTCATAGGCGTGTGCTGGGGTGGTTTGGGTTGGCATATTTTTTGATGAGTCAGCAAATTTTTTAAACCATGGTTATGGGTTGATATATTTTTGAAGCATGGTTATGGGCCGATATATTTTTTGATGAGTCGACAAATTTTTTGAACCATGGTTATGGGCCGACACATTTTTGAACCATGGTTATAGGTCGATATATTTTTGAACCAGGGTTATGGGTCGACACATTTTTTGATGAGTCAGCATATTTTTTTGAACCATGGTTATGGGTCGACACATTTTTGAACCATGGTTATAGGTCGATATATTTTTGAACCAGGGTTATGGGTGATTTGGAAAAGTTGAACCATAGTTAAGGTCAAATGTCCCAGAATAGTCTTTATCTATCTACTTTAGACATCCTTAAAGTAACAGATTTCATCAAGATGACAGCCAACAGAAATAGACATATATATACATATATATACATATATATACATATATATACATATATATATATACATATATTAGGGTGTCCCACGATTGCACAGGAAAAATATTTTTCTTGAAACTTGAAATGCAGTCCCTCCAAAAAGTTTCCTTATGGTCCTATGATAGTACCTGCCAAATTTCTGGACATTTTGAAAATATTTAGAGGCCGCTCAAAGCTCACATATAATATGTGTAAGTTGTCACAAATTATACGTGCGACATATAGGCCTATGAGTTTGAAATTTTCGGAGGTCCACACTTTGATCCCACTAGCGTGCTTATGTATTGCTTAATACCTTATATTGCTCTGAAATACTAAAATCTACAAATATGCAACCTTATTGTATTTGCGAATGAGGTTTTTCAAGCATAAGGACGACAGTTAAGCTCTCGAGCAAACGAATGATGTAAATGTCGTGCACTAGGATTGCAGGTCGCTACCTCCACATGGCAATCATCAGTGGAGTAGAAATGAATAAGGTTAACAGATTGTCAGTCTGATTTTTCTCTAGTTGGTGGAAGTAGCCTACAAACATGTTGGTGTGCTAAAGTTGACCTCTGGACCAGGACAGGAATCAACGGTTGCAGTTTGAACCTTTTGAAGTCGTGAAAGTGTGATGCATTAGGCCTAATTATTGGCAAATGCTTTGAGACAACGGCTTTCAATAACTGCATATTAAATAGAGTTTGCAATGCCTTGCACCCTTCTACATCAGCCATCAGTCGTAACATCTTGTTAACATCACAGAAATCTTTTAAGTCCAGTTGCCTGGTGCATTCTTTGTGTCCTTGGTAAAAATTTGTCCATCAATGGTCTGTAATTAAGCTCTGCAAGCCATTTAAAGATGAATGCTCCAATCTGGTTCACCATCAACCAAACCCTCGACCAATGCTACTGCAGTCTGCATCTAACAAATCATAAGAATTCATTACTGAACAGCTTTAGCGTGGCCATACTCGAAATATGACTATCAAGAATTTTCAAAACTCTTGGTATTCATGGTTGGATTGAACAATTCGGTAGCATTTCGCAAGCCTGTTGCCATCACAGAGCAAGTTGGATGGGTAAGGCAATATAGATCTAATTGCTTTATGATGGAAACGAATCACATATACAGTTGACGACCGTGAATTACAGGGCATCCAACCCAAACAAGTCTCAGATTTGTGATTGACATCTACAGTCAGGCGGTGTTCTCATGTAGAGTCACTGCTCTCTTTGAATTAATCCATAGCTTTATAATTCTGGCAATGCTGCTCTAGATGACAAGTCTGAAAATGATGCAACATCATTCTTGGTATACCAGCACCTAAGATATAAGAGATAGCAATTCTCTCTGTTCTTTCAGTGAGTTCTCATTAATGTGGAATAACGGGGTTATCTCTTCCTAAAAGTTTTTCCCAAACCATGCTGCGTTCAAATATAGTTTTCTCGATCTTTCGGTGAAAGAGTGGCGAGATAGCCAATCGTATAAGACCACGTGTGATTTTTCATAACGTTGGTCTGTGTAAATGACTGACATTTGACTGTGCTGAACAAACATGACGCAGCTTTGATACAGAATTTCAGCTCAACGATAACGAAGAACGTAGATCGGAGACAATTTCTCGTACAGGTTGTCGAAAAACACAGGCACATGTTTTCTAACCACAATTGTGACAATCTTGTTGACATGTGTAAATGTAGAACGTAGAACTGAAGAACAATTTGAGTGCAGTGATGTAGAATCAGCAGATCAGTATGAGAATAGTAAAAAAATAACGGTCCAGACGTTGATTTGTTGTGTAGCTGCATGGGGTGTGCAATTAAAACTTTACTGTGTGGTCCTAGGACAAATAGGGGTTGAACCTCACAGCCCCCTCAGAATTTCTTACTATGAAGCAGATGAAGGTATGGAGGAGCTAAAACCACGACTTGTTACATTATCAAGAGTTTGTAATGACTACTCCCAATGATTAGTTGTGTGTGCACTGATATTGTGTCCAAAGTTCAAAAATCTCAAATTTTTCTCGATTTTGCATTTTTTGAGCATAAGACTATGCCCAAAATATCCATTGTATCCAATAAAGTTAAATACCTGTTAATTCTACCATTCACGAGCTTTCCAAGGGTAGTAAATTTGTTATAATAGGATCAACGATTGGGATATAAAGGCATTTAGAAGTTGGACACATCAGGCGCAAATTATGCCAATATGGGTTAAATTTGGGCGGCTTGAGCCACCCCTAAATATTTTTTTAGTGTCATAAAACTTTACAGGTGTTATTATGGGACCATATGGAAACTTTTTAGGGGGACTGCATTTCAAGTTTCTAGAAAAATATTTGTTGGGACACCCTAACATATATATATGTATGTCGTGTTCCGCTCTAAGTCCGCCTTTGAATCAAGTTCACCATGTGTTACCATATTATATATATATAATAATTCATTCAAACATTTATATAGCACCTCTTAAAAAGCTACTCAGAGGTGATCCCGGCTCCAGCACGGCTAAAAAGAGCAATTTATCAATTGCTTGTAGAATGTGTCAGAGAGTGACCTAGTAGGCTAGGAGCTTAAAAGAGAGAGAGGCCTTTCCATACAGCCGGGCCATGCACAGAAAAAGAACGGCTTTGAATGACGGAGGTAGGCCTACGAACAATCGTGACTGAGCAAACCTCTTCCCACTGTGCATATAAGTCGACTCGTCCGTGTACAAAGGCTGAAAGCGATCCGGGTCGGTCCGGGTCGGTCCGGGTCGGTCCGGGTCAGTCCGGGTCAGTCCGGGTCAGTCCGGATCGGTGACCCCGCATCGATTTTCGTTACCTGCTGTTGCCGGTTCTCAGTCGGATCGCATGGTTAACATTCAATTTATATCCAATTATCAAATATATTTAGAGGTAAATTGGTTCAGTTTTTGGGAAATTCGGTTCGAACGACTAAAAAATTGTCTTCAGAAAAATTGTCTGGTCAAAACTTCAAAACCCCCATTTCACTCGGACCCGTAAACTTTTCCAAACCACTTTCAGCCCTGCCGAGTAACCGACACAGACCGACATAGACCAAGTAGGTTAGTTGGAGCCGATGCCTTGCTGGTAGCCTATAGCCTATCGCCATACCAAGGAGGCGATCCTCTATTCATTGCTCCCAATGCTGGGAGCCAGCGCAAAACTTCCAGCGAGTAATTTGAAACGTGACTGGATTTAAGTATTTGATCGATAAGATGCGCTGCAGAGAGTAGGATAGGATCAGAGTAGACCAGCCGACTAGTCGGTATGCAGCCAGAATACCGGGATAGGCAGTGTAGTCGAGGCGAGCTGCTACAGTAGATGGTAGCCAAAGAATGATCAAGTGTAGTTGCAGCGCCAGTTGAGATAGAGTGAGAGAGAGCTAGAGAGCGTGAGCAACAGTGCGCAGATGGAGCAGTTGATAAAGAGAGGAGAGAAGTGATGTGCAAAAGTAAAGTGACGGATCAATTATAGGATACTAAGGTCATTCTGTGCTAACTCTGTGGTTAGTTTATTTGAATCGGAATAAAGAGCAGAATATTATTGAGCGCGGTATAAAGACTCCCGTTTAATTAGGGTTTCTTGGGCGCACGGTGCAGCACTTAGACACAGAATGATCATGTGGATTTTTTTAAGCATTCCCTAGGGGGCGACTGTAGACTGAGCAACAGGACAGAGGCACCTCGCATGCTTCAGCTGTTAAACTTGACTCCTGTTAGAGTGGTTGTTCTCTGCCAGTGCCAGCCCCAAGCCTGGATAAAGGAGGAGGGCGACACTAATCATCACTGATATGGCAGTGTCGTTAAACATGTAACAAGACTTGTTAGCATCTGTTGCCACGTACAACTATATCGTGTCGGCCATACTCTCACTATGTACATGTATACGCATAGGCGCAACCACCCTATGGGACCCACGGGACGCTCCCCCAACTTTTGAGTGGTCCCATAACTTTATTATTATGGTCCCCCAACTTTTAGGACGTGATTGCACCTATGCATGTAGGCCTACTTGTCCATTTGAATTAACAAACGTGTAAGAGCTCATTAAATATTTTCAGTATTGACGCATGTCTGACATATTCTATACCTCCTCGGAAATTTAGTCGTAATCGTAATCGTCATCTCCAAGATGTCTAGATCACCATTCGAAAGCCAAGCGCAGGGCACCAGCTCATTCACGAGCGCTGCGTCTAGTCAGAAGGGTTGTCCAGTGTCCACACTCCAAAGAGTAGTCCGAGGTCTAGTAGTAGGCCTATATATACAGCCGCGCTCGAAACTCCGCACTCTACATAGCATAAAGGAGGAGGGCGACACTAATCATCTCTGATATGACAGTGTCGTTAAACATGTAGCATGTAACATATGTAACTCGGACTCGGCTTAATTGGACTCGGACTCGGTCTCGGACTCGGCTCAGGTGGACTCGACTACATCACTGCTTAGACTCAGAAGGATATCATGTGTGTTTGTATAAGCTATAACCTCATACGGTTGCGTTATGGCTAATTTATAAAATAAGTTTTCAGATGAAATCCGCCAACTGGACAAAGAGTTGTTTTTCTAATAATTCACGTAAATTGCTCACTTGAATCTACTCAGAGGTACAGTGTTTTAGAGGTGTTTCATTTTGGGGATTCACAACGGATAGGACTATGACCGCATAATACACATAATCAAACGAAATGGTCTGAGTTAGACGTATATTGTGGGACGCGGTGGTGTAGTGGTGGGTTCGGCGCCTTGAAGTCGGATGGTTCGAGGTTCTAATCCACATCAAGCCGACGCGTAGGAACCTTGGGCAAGTCCCTCACTCGCAATTGCTCGTGCGCTTCAAGCGTGAAACTCCGATGCAGTGTCCGCGCTGCTGTCGGTAGCGCTGCTGAGTAGAGAGATTGAAGGGGTGCAACATCAAATGAGATAATAAATAAATAAATAAATAAATAAGAAATTGTAAGTAGAGTGAAAATCGAACGTGTGAGTAGAATAAGCCATGCAGTAGGAACCTGCACCTGATTAATAATTTTTTACGCTGTTAATCAAATCAAACAGGTATTCGGTAATGTAATGTAATGTAATGTAATGTAATGTAATGTAATGTAATGTAAATCTTCTAGAATTTCTCAGTGCCCACAAAAGCCACGTCAGGAAGACCAGCTTATTCACTTATTCAGTGAGAGCATTGCAATTATTACAGTCAGATGGTTGCAAGATTTTTTATTGTAAACTTCATGTAACTTCATTGCAATCGAAGCTTGCAATTGCAATAGAATATTAATTTATAAACCGCCACTCAGCGATTGAGAGGCACTCCCGACCCAAGTCAGTGCTACATGTCGTTTGCAAATCAAATGCACTTCATTCATTTCAAGAATTTAAATAGCGCCCTATCAAGGCCTAGCCTATAGATGACCAAACGAAATAATTATAATATTATTGATGCTTAAATGTAACTGCCTTCAGAAGCTTATCCGAGTGGCAGTCCGTTCATTTATTCCTGCTCTAGACATTAATCAGAGACGATTTCAGATGTTGCTGGAGATGGTATACATATATACATATATAATTAATTAATTATATATATAATATTATATGCACGTATATACATAGTATATACATGTATATGTACATATACATAAAATGCACTAAAGTATCCCGAAATGTCCCAGATGTGGAGATATCCTGGAGACCCGAGTCAATCCACAGCACAGTATAATATTATTATGCCCGTTTATTTAGATGATGCTCGGCGTCGAAGTCGGAATTTCGGACGTTTTTCTTGAAAGACCTTTGTTGGACAAGTTGCGGTGATTGGATGAATTGTTGACCAATGACGACCCGTCTGGACGATGTTCTGCGGAGCTGGTGAGAGTTTCCTTTGGCGGGAAAAGCTTGTCTTTTCCTCCTCCTCCTCTTCCTCCGTCAGAGTCTCTGAACGCTGGGCAAGACTTTGGTGGCAGAAGATGGGATTTAAGCTGTAGAGAAATCAGAAAATCGGAAAACACAAATCAATTAAAGTATCAGCCTTAAATTAAATTAATTAATTAATTAATTAAAGTATCAAACCTAGCAGTTTATTAACAATACAAAAACAAATACAAAATACAATACAAAAACAAATGCAAAATACAATACAAAAACAAATACAAAATACAAATTAAAAAAACCCAGCGAATTCTTCGGAAACAATTGACCAATTGTGTCACAATCCATGAAAGGTACCAAGTCTTAGTAATGGAGTTAGAGCTACCACAACATAGGTTAATTATTACTGGACAGAATAAAAAAATGAAGTTAATATCTTCTCATTTCCCAAAGATATCAGAATTCACACGACATATGAATTAATCGTTACGAAAAGTAAAAAATAGACCCCAACGTCCTTTCAAGCTGGTTTCTGACGAAACTGTGAACTAAGACTTGGTGCCTTTTCTTGGATTGTGACACAATTGTTTGACAATACGTACGCGAAGCAAAAGATACAGTGACAAAAGCTAAGCATGAATGAATGAATCATCTTATCAGCGAATGATCCATCATGGCTGAAACCTGAAAGTGACTTTAAGCAAATTGGTCCATTCTCTCAGTAACTCACAAAGACGCTCCCAAAACTTTTCACCAAATAATCTACCAATTCCGTAACCTGTATTGTGGTAATATCGTCGTCGGGTCGTCAAGGTGGAGCCATTCCAGGTCGACGAATGGTCGACCGGGAATGGTTCCACCTTGACGACCCGCTTCCTTTTAAGAAAATCCTTCTAAGGAATTCCTCTCTCATCTTAAGACAGCTTTATTTGGTCGCTGGGGTTGAGAGGCTTCTGAGTATAGTCACATTGAAGAGGCGCTGTGCAAATTCATTTAGCGAATGAAGGAATACATAACAAGCTTTCCAACGACGTATGTCAAAACAGCGGAAAAGTCGCAACACAGTATGTACATGTATGAGCACTTTTCATATATAGCGCCCCTTCAACATAACTACTCGGAGGGGCTCCCGACTACAGCGCAGACACTTAATTGGAGTTTCACGCCGAAGCGCATAGGCACTATTGCGAGTGAAGGACTTGCTCAGGGTCCCATAGCGGCGGCTT
>OX457047.1:36078323-36090823 GCA_949752735.1 Lumbricus terrestris
ATACATGTGTATATACTTGCATTCAAAGATTGACTGTCTCAACGAATATTATCCGGAATCGTTGCAACAGATGATGAATATATTATTGCGTCGGTGACATCTTCCACAATGGCTTCTTCCTCTTATTGTGTTTCGGTGGAAAACAAAGAGACGTCGTGGCACCATAGACAATAGCCCAAAGACAATCGTCTACATGGAGGCTGACCGACGATATGATTATTTAGATATGCATATGCACAGACATGCTTTGCATACGTTTTACCAACTTGCATGGACCAGAAACAAGAGACAGATAATATTATATCAAATGCAAATCTACAGCAATAGACACATAGGTTTACACGCAAACGTATTGGCAGGCCTAGGTTTTTCAAATTTTTATTTGCATTATGTTTTCGTTTTTCAATTCTAGCCGGATTTTTAGCTGTTAACAATCTTCACGTGCATTTTTAAAGAATTTTTTATTACATTTATATTTATATTATTTATATTACACATTTTTATTTTCAGCAATAATAGTTAGGCCTATTTGTTTTCATAAACTATGTTTTAGATTTTTATATAAACGCAGCCTATATAGGTCTATGCGTTGTATGTATTCAGTGACCACCTCATTGTTGGCTCTGTATATATATATGCATGGTCAACGCAGGAATAAATCACGTGGGCGGTTGACCTTCGTTTCGGAAAGGTCACCCGGAAAGGTTAGTTATTCTGCTTTCCATGCATCTGATGCAGATTGGCCGCCATCTTTCTTCCGGCGTGGGAAAAACGGCGATTTACGTCACTCGCATCACGTGACCGGCCGGAAATGCCAAAGTTCGGTTGATTCTAAACGAAAGACGTCTGCGTAGTCTCTGGAGGGACATTCGAGTTATTGCAACGACAACAGAGGGCGTCAGGGTTGGTTGCTGGTTGTTGGTTTGTCGGTGTGTTGTAAGGATGGATGGGTGGCTGGCTGGATGGATGGGTGGATGGATGGGTGGATGGATGGGTGGATGGATGGGTGGGTGGATGGATGGGTGGATGGGTGGATGGGTGGATGGATGGATGGGTGGATGGATGGATGGGTGGATGGATGGGTGGATGGATGGGTGGATAGATGGGTGGATGAATGGGTGGATGGATGGATGGATGGATGGATGGGCGGATGGATGGGTGGATGGATGGGTGTGTGGATGGATGGATGGGCGGATGGATGGGTCAATGGATAGGTGGATGGATGGGTGTGTGGATGGATGGATGGGTGGATGGATGGATGGCTGGATGGGTGGATGGATGTGTGGATGGATGGGTGGATGGATGGGTGGATGGATGGATGGGTGGATGGATGGATGGATGGGTGGATGGATGGATGGGTGAGTGGATGGATGGATGGATGGGTGGATGGATGGGTGGATAGATGGGTGGATGGGTGGATGGATGGGTGGATAGATGGGTGGATGGATGGGTGTGCCTGTGTGGGGTTGCCTATTTATATTCCTCTCTTTTCAATACTTTGTCTGTCTGCCTTTCCATCTATCTATCCATAAATCTATCCTACAATTCATCCATCCACCATCCATTTCTCCACCATCCATCCACCCACCATTCTGCCATCCATCATCCATCATTCATCAATAAATCTACCCACATATCCATCCATCCATCCATCCATTCTTCCATCCACCATCCATCCATCCACCCATCATTCTTCCATCCAACAGTCATCCATCCATCCACACTCTATTCATCTATCCACCATCCATCATCCATCAATCCATCCACATATCCACCCACCATCCATCCACCCACCATCCATCCACCCATCCACCCACCATTCTTCCACCCACCATTCTTCCATCCACCATTCTTCCATCCACCATCCATCCATCCATTCATCCACATAATTATCCACGCATTTTCCCGTCCATCCGTCCAATCATCTATCCATCTCTTTCTCTATCTTCAGGAGCGTTAGACAAAGGTCATTGCAGTGGTGGGAAGAAGTTTTAGAACCTCGAATCGGACAGATAAGAAGGAAATGCAGCAGAAAGGAGAGGCGTTGATGTGGTGAACAAGCAGAGGGACTAGACAGGCAGGCAGACAGAGAGAGAAAGAAAGAAAGACAGAGAGAAAGACAGAAAGAAATGGAGAGAGAAATACAGAAAGAGAAAGACAGAGAGAGAACTGGATATACCTTGGATTTGGGTGCGTGTTTACTGGTGTCACGTGGTATTCTATCCCTCCCTTAAAGCTAACCGGGGGGGGTGAATTAATCTGTCCCCACAGATGGAATAATAACGGTCTAAACTATCCGTGGGTTATAAACCATTCTATCCCGTTTATTGAAAAATGCGTGTAATTGAAAACTTTATGTTGTAATCAAAATTTAAAGTGACTCTAACTGTTTTAAGTGTCCTAAACCAGGGGTTCTCAACCGGTGTGTCGCGACACACTGGTGTGTCGCGACTTGACCGGCGGTGTGTCGCGTAAAAGTGGTGTGTCGCGAAAAATTAGTGTGTCGCGAATTAATAATAATGATAATAAATTATCTTCGTTTCTTTTCCTAACTGACACAACGCAGTAGGCCAATGATTACATGAAATAATCCTAAATAACAGCAGTCTACCAAATTCTCACAGCACACGTCCGTTGTTCTTGCATTATACACTGACTTACTTTACCTACAGGTAATTTCCAAGTTTAGCGGATGACTGCAATGAGAATTTGTTGCGCGCTATTTATCTATTTATTTTACCGCTGTCCGGGGCAGGTAGGCTATGGCGTTTACGTTCAACGGATATGACATAGGGCCTATAGGCCTAATTTATGTAAACACGTTTGCGATCGCACCTGTTAGAAAACTTTTACCCGTTAACCTATATATAGGCTAAGTCAGCAATCGAAATGGAAAATGTATGGTAAGAAAACGTAAATTTAGCCATCCTCTTCAGATGCTAATACTAAGAAGACAAGGTGGATGTTGAACCCATTCCTCAGAGAAAACATCAATGGAGCAGAATTGAACAACAATGAACGGGAAACACTTGTTGAACTGCAATGTGATTCCAGAATGAAGGACATGTATAAGCAATTATCAAAAACTCAGTTCGTACAAGGAAGAACATTACAACGTACAAGGAAGAACATTACAAATCACTTGTAAGCAAAGCTATCAAGGAACTGGTTTCCTTTCATAGCTCCTACTTATCTGAACAGGGCTTTTCTCAGATGATCAACATAAAGAACAAGAATCGGAACAAACTTGTCGAGGTGCCCTCTCAACCTGATTACGAATTGCACTTACAAAAACTGTGGAACCGCGTTTTAATATGATCCAAAGAAAAATTCAAGAACAAAGATCCCGTTAACTGTTACGATTACAAGGTCTTAGTAATTAGGTGACTAAATTGACCTCGAGTTGTAGAAACGACCATAGCCTAGATTGTGATCAGAAGAATAATTTAGAATTTTAGAATCATAAAAATTGGTAAGAAATTCAATATAATTATTTTCATTCATTAAAAATGTCAGCAGTTTAGCATTTTAGAAGGATAAATATATAAGTTTGAGAGCAAATTTGAAATAAATAGACATGTTTAACTTTGACACTTTTTATATTTTTGCGACATTTACATATGACGTTTGAATGGTGTGTCGCCAAATTTAATAACAAGTTTAAGTGTGTCGCGGGACGAAAAAGGTTGAGAACCCCTGTCCTAAACAATGTTCAGAGCAAGGCAACTCGAATTTATTTAGTGCCTCTAAGTCGTGACCTGAGAATTATCTTCGCGTATGTCCATTTTTTTTCAAAATCCAGTTTAGACTTGATTTTTAGGAAACAATTATTTATCTTTCTTCACTGTTAACCGTTAGGAGATACGACAAGTCGTTTTAAAGATATTCAACGAAAACTACTTGTCGTATGTCCAATTTCAGTGTTGCTTTTGTCGTATCTCCAGAGAAAGCTCGTTGCTGATTGGACGATAAGGAGATACGACATCATTACACTGCACTTCTTTGTATCATAGTGTCGTATGTCCAGGGAATAAAAACGTTCTTTTATTTAAAAAGGGTATTAAACTTGCGAAAATTGAAACGAACAAAGTCGCAAATGATTGTGTATTGCTTTCTTTTATTATTTGAATTTTTTCAATTTTTTTTCTCGTCAGGATTACTTGCAATTGATTTAAATCTGTATGAAACAACATTTTCCAAAATTTCACAAAACCGTTCTAAATTTCAGTTTAATTTTAATGCAACATCCTTTAATTAATGGCGATGCTTTAATATGACGTCTTTGCCAGAAGTTCTATTGCACTGAATATCTTTTTTTGGCGTCCAAAATTTCGAAACTTCTACCTCGTTTTTTTCGGAATTCACAAAAGTGGACATAGCCTACGCGAAGGTAATTCTCAGGTCACGAAGTGTTCTTAAGCATTCTAAATGTTCTAAGTGCTCTAAAATCAAAGGAAGCAAAATTATCCAATAGGAATAAAAAAAAACATGTTAGTGTCATTGTTCAAAAAAGCAGATGGAAGTTAGGCCTAATTTGAAAAAAATACACGCGGAAGGTCCTTTTTTCAACTGCTCTTCATCTGGAGGATAGGCTATTAATACGGGGAGATACTCTATTTCGTGACACCGGTGCGTGGGCAAAATGTGTCGCAATACCTGCTGATGTTTTGTAATTTCAGTGACTTTCTATACACGATTTGCCGACACCGTATACGGCGTAGACCTATTATACTATACTTGAGAGATCCTCCCTATTACGTCGCCAATATAGACTGTCGATTGGTAAAACGGAGCATAAGAGCGGGACCTCGGGCGTTCGACTGAAACACACGTTCGCGTAATTTCGTCTGCTATAAAATAAGATAGATCTAATCTTGTCGACGATGACCGGTGCTGCAGACGCTGATGCTGATGCTGATGCTGCTGCAGATGCTGATGCAGATGCCGCCGGAGGCAGAGACGAAGCCGATGATGGATTCTTCCATCTCTAGAGACCACCGTGTCATCATTGACGATCGTAGATTGACAGAGGCGGTGAGAGAGAGAGAGAGAGAGAGAGAGAGAGAGAGAGAGAGAGAGAGAGAGAGAGAGACAGAGAGAGAGACAGAGAGAGAGACAGAGACAGAGACAGAGAGACAGAGAGACAGAGAACAGAGAGACAGAAAGAGATAGACAGAGACAGAGAGAGTGTGTGAGAGAGAGAGAGACGGGGGGAGGGAGGGAGGGAGGGAGGGAGGGAGGGAGGGAGGGAGGGAGGGAGGGAGGGAGGGAGGGAGGGAGGGAGAGAAGAGGGAGGAAGGGAGGGAGGCAGAGAGAGACAGAGAGGAAAGGAGATAGGTATGGTGGGAGGAGAGGGACGGAGAGTGAGACAAACAGACAGACAGAAAGACAGACAGAATGGGAGGAGGAGAGGTGGGAAGGGGAAGAGAGATCGAAAGAAAACGATAATGAGACAATGGGAGAAAACAAAGAGAGAAAAACAGAAAACACGAGAAAGTGACGAAGAAAGGACGAGAGAACATTGAGAGAAGACGAGGAAAGAGAAATGGAAAGCAAGAGAAAGATTTAAGAAGAGAGAAAGAGAGAATTAAAATGTGAGAGAATGAGAGAAAAAGAGAGTAAGAGAGAAAGAGAGAAAGAGATCTATCTATCCGTCCGTCCGTCCGTCCATCCATCCATCCATCCATCTATCTATCCATCTATCTATTCATCTATTTATCTATCTGTCTATCAGATTCTGTCTGACTCTATTTCTGTCTGTCTGTCTGTCTGTCTGTCTGTCTGTCTGTCTGTCTGTCTGTCTGTCTGACTCTCCAACATAAAATTCAAAGCGATAAAAATGTTTGTTACTACTGACGAATTTCAGCGAAGTGGGTAACATCCCTAAAAATAAATAGCGACCTCGTCACCTTGCTGCACTTAGGGACATGCATTAAACAGCATTAGGCTATCCCGGTGTTGCATATGGCCTACAATATGCCTTCAAATGCCACTCGTTTATCGCTTAATAGCTCACTCACATCAGCCGCTAAACAATAATCAAGTATGAATATTTCATAACAGCCTTAGGCCTATAGATCAATCCTCCGGTAGATGGAGATAGTTTTTAGCCGCCCACGTCATCCTGCGCTACGTAAATTGGTCCATTATTGTTATTGTCCTAGCGTGCAGCATGAGTGGCTTTCAGGTACGCTTTTAGAGAGTCAATTTGACCCAGCTAGTTTCGATGGAACCAATAAAATACCGTCACCTTGACCCGTGATCACAAATTTAACAGTGAGTTAGTTATTAGATCTGACGTCACTCAATTAAGTGAATCAGACGCCAACACATGTAGACATAGACATATTGGGAATCATGCTGACCAAGAGGACGGCAGACACTTCGTCAGACTGACTGACTGACTGGCTGGCTGGCTGACTGACTGACTGACTGGCTGGCTGACTGGCTGACTGACTGACTGGCTGGCTGGCTGACTGGCTGGCTGGCTGACTGACTGACTGACTGGCTGACTGACTGACTGACTGACTGACTGGCTGGCTGACTGGCTGGCTGACTGACTGACTGACTGACTGACTGACTGGCTGGCTGACTGGCTGGCTGGCTGACTGACTGACTGACTGACTGACTGACTGACTGACTGACTGACTGACTGGCTGACTGACTGACTGACTGACTGACTCACTGACTCACTGACTCACTGACTCACTCACTGACTCACTGACTCACTGACAGAATCACTGACTGACTGACTGACTGACTGACTGACTGACTGACTGACTGACTTACTTACTTACTTACTTACTTACTTACTTACTGACTGACTGACTCACTCACTGACTCACTGACTCACTGACTGACTCACTCACTCACTCACTCAATGTCGTATAGAGTCATACATAGACTGTCTGAGAGTATAAGACAGACAGTGAGTTAGAAGGACAGCAAGACCGACAGCGTAACAGGCAGCCAGACGAACCTACCGGAAGCAGAGTGACGTCGTCGGCCATTGTCTTTGATGGCACCAGAAGATTGGTGTGCTCCTCCTTACGGAATGGAAAGTCTGCTCCTCCGCCACCACTACCACCACCAACCGTGTGGAGGTGGGAACAGATCGACGGACAGGATGAACAGCTCGTCGATTGAGATAGGTTGTTTGGTCCCCTCGACCTCTGGTGTCTGAAAGAAACATCCACTAGGTGTCCTCAAAAGTTTCATCTACTCGGGTCTCAATTGATTATTGTTTCTTCACAGAATTATTGTCCATGCTCCATCATTGGCTCTAATCATACAACGGAATCTTAGAACTGGTAATTATACTGTTTAAAAACTGCAAAATTGCTTTGATAAATCGATTAAAAGAACCCGAAATAAATAGAAAAAATTCTTAACGAGTTCTCGAGTAATCTATCGTTAAACGTTCAGCGATTAAAATCGTTTGCGTTGCAATAAAGATGTAAATCTGTCTTTAAAAAAACCACACACACAAATACAGAAACAGGAAGACAGACAGACAGAGGCAGAGCGACAGCGAGAGACATAGATATATACACGGCGACAGGGAGGCAGAAACAGACAGTGACAGATAGATAGAGACAGATAGAGAGAGAGAGAGAGAGAGACAGAGACAGAGTCAGAGACGGACAGAGACAGACAGAGACAGACAGACAGAGACAGACAGAGACAGAGACAGACAGTCAGAGATAGAGATAGAGACAGAGGCAGAGGCAGACAGACAGAGATAGAGACAGAGACAGAGGCAGAGACAGACAGAGACAGAGACAGACAGCCAGAGATAGAAATAGAGACAGAGGCAGAGACAGACAGACAGAGATAGAGACAGAGACAGAGGCAGAGACAGAGACAGAGACAGACAGACAGGGAAAGAGACAGACAGTCAAAGATAGAGATAGAGCCAGAGAGACAATAACTGCGTTACAGTAGGCTAGCCTATACGTATAGCCACCTCACCTCAGGTAGATGTAAGCAGCTGATAGGATGACAAAGACGAAAACGATGAGAAGAAAGATTTCGGTGTTGATACTCGCCGTCCGATAGTAATGATCGTCCGAATCATCCCCTAAACAACAGAAAATCAACGACACTTAATTGTAGCGCAACATCAACTTCGCCCAGAAGAATAAGTTGTCTTGAACGGTGAACCTATTAATAGTCCGAAAGTTATAGAGAACCGTTTTATGCAGTGGTGTTGCCATGGGGTGGTTTGGAGCGCATGGTTTGAAGCACCACCACTCTGAAAAATATGACCCACACATTTTGTTTCAAAAATCCGTTGAGTTTTAATTCGGGTATCGGGAAAGGAGTGTTGAGCAAAGTTTAAAACAAGTCAAATAGACTATATAATTATAGTCGTTGCAATTTCTTCATAGCCACACCACTTTGTGAGGGCTGGCAGCGCCCCTGATTGTATAGCGCCATATAATATTTTAGTTTGCGTGGGATAGGCTACAGATTAGGAAACGATGACTTATCCAAAATTAAAGACACGAGGAATGACATACGACTTATCTAAAATGCAAGACACGAAGGATGACAGACAGATGACTTACACAAAATAAAAAGACAACAGGATGACAGATGACTTATCTAAAATTAAACACAGGTAGAAGACAGCCAGTTTTCCCAAATGCAAAGACAGCAGGTAAAAACGATTTTCGAGGAGACAACCAATTTCCTTCTTCTTCGGTCGCCGACATCTTAGATGTCTCGACCGGCGTCAAAAACGAGGGGAAGATGGACACGACTTCACCTAATTTTGTTACGGCAACGTTGAAAACAAAGAAGCGCTATAAAAACGAGAAGTGCCCGTCGTCCGTTGAGGTGGAGGTGCTATACGTTGCGAAAAAAGCAATTTCGCAGCGGACACTCGGAACTAATAAGAAAGCAATCGAGGTAAGAAGGGACATCGGCGTCACGTCGTAAAGCAACGCGTGGGCGGCCGTGAGCGGAGGAAGAGGAGGAGGTGACCACTGCGCCACTACGGACGGAGGTGCAACGCACCCCCGTCTGCCCTAACTTCCTAATGGATTAGCAATTACGGTGACGTCAAATCTGAAACCGTTTCGGCTTCTGCTGGTGACGATTGCGGTGACCGGACTATACGCCACCCGTATACCTCCCCTATATATATACCGTCACCCCCGCGCTGTTCTTCTGACCTTTAGCAAACGCACGGACGGACTGACGGTTGAGCCGGTTTATGAATAATGAATGAGAACACGGACGACGAACGACGGTTCCTCGCCATTTTATTGAAATCGCATAATACAGAAAGCCGTTCGGTTGGAGCCGTGGGCCCGTCTCCGACGCTGGTCTCCCGCTCTCGTCTTCTCTGCTTTCTCTGCTTTCTTGACAGCTGTAGCCCGAGGCCAGCCGTAATATATATATATATATATATATATATATACATAGTCCGGTAATATATATATGCATATATATATATATATAAATATGTACATATATATATAAATTATATATGTATATATATAAATATATATACATATATAAATATAGATATACATATATATATACATATATATATATATACATATATACATATATATACATATATATAAATTATATATGTATATATGTATATATATAAATATACACATATATATAATTATATATTATATATATAATTTATATTTATATATATATATAGTCCGGTCGGACGATAACGTTGCGTGGGCGAGCTGATGTATCAAATAGCCATGGATCATTCTTTCTTCATCGGGGCATTCATCTTATTCTTATAGCGCTATTCTGGTGACAGATTAAGAATGCCGTCGCTGTTGGTTATAATACGACCGCGACTCCACTCCATCCAATCCCTGGACGTGTCGTCTCGCCTTTCCTTCCTTCCCTCCTTCCTTCCTTCCTTCCTTCTTCCAGATTTTTTGTGGATCGGATTAAGCACGCGTCCGAACCACCGCACAGTCTATGATTTAGATCCGGTAGCTGGGCGCATTTTCTGAGAAGAACAGTAATCCAACGCCCACTCTCACTCCACCCCTCCACCCACCCTGCGATGGGACGGCCGCATGGCTTTGTTTCGTTTTAGCTGACAACGGCCTTTTCAGAGCGATAACAAAACGCCGCATATTATATTATATAGGCCTATATTTTTGTTATATATATATATATATATATACATGGAAACGGCGCGGATACGTCACGCTAATAGTATAATAATTATTGGCAGGTAGATGTGTGCATCATAATATTCCGGCATTTGTGTTGAATGCACGACATTGCTTTGATGACAGGTAACACGCGGAGGAGGAGGAGGCGGAGGGCATTGTTGGCATTTCAAACTTAATTATTCCAAACATTCGTAGCCTATTCAACACCAGCAGAACAGGGCAGCGCACGACACACACACACACACAGTCACACACTACGATAGGCTACTATGCACTACACTACATTATACTACACTACACAAACAGCTACTGTGCTACCTCACTACACTGCACTACGCCAATAATAATTACACTGCTCTGCACTCTCTTCACTATTTACGGTATATAGACCTCTACACTACGAGGCACCACTTCACTAAACTACACGCACTCGCCACTCTGCGCTACACTCAATACACTGCGATGCATTCACTTTACGCTACTCACTATAATACACTACTCACTACACAATGTTGCTTAATACACAATGTAACTCACTACACCATACAATACTCACTACACCATACAATACTCACTACACCATACAATACTCACTACGCGGCGCTAAACTCACTACCCGGTACGCAGCGCTACTAAACAGTCGTTGCACTTCGCAACACTCGCTCTACTCTACTCACTACTGCACTACTCGCT
Organism: Lumbricus terrestris; assembly: GCA_949752735.1. Lineage (NCBI taxonomy): Eukaryota > Metazoa > Annelida > Clitellata > Crassiclitellata > Lumbricidae > Lumbricus > Lumbricus terrestris. Next base: position 36,089,183 of record OX457047.1, read on the forward strand.
ACAACGCGCTACTTACCGGTGCTACACGCTACACTACGCTACTCACTGCACTCACTACACGACGCTACGCTCGCTGCACTACACGTCGGGTTCATGTCTACCAGACCCCCATGTGACTACGACCTTCGGCACGTTTGTTCACACGACTTGTCTCTCGCATGTACAAAGCAATATTATTTGTTGTATTGGCGTTTACTGGAATAGCGGCGAACTGTCAACACGGCTATGTATGTACTCACTGGCCCCGTTTTTTCCAGGAGGCTGTTGTGTTAGCTAATTAGCGAATAGGGGCCAAAGAGCAGGTTGAAGAAGATCCCAAACAGGTACGCTGGTGTGTTTTCCTCTTCGTTCTGACAAAGGTCCCAAATTAATAATTATGCATTAATCTTCAAACAAAACTCACTGGACTACTCGTTAGGTAAAGGATGGGCTATATACTCGCTAAGGAAAGGGTCACTTGTTAAGAAAAGGAAGTGCTACTCGTTAAGAAAAGGAAGTGCTACTCATTAAGAAAAGGAAATGTTACTCGAAAAGGAAAGGGGTATACTCGCTAAGGAAAGGAAGTGCTACTCGTTAAAAAAGAAAGTGCTACTCGTTAAGAAAAGGAAGTGCTCGTTAAGACAAGGACAGACTACTCGTTACGAAAATGAAGGGATATACTCGCTAAGGAAAGGAAAGGGTCGCTTGTTAAGAAAAGGAAAAAAGGAAAGTGCTACTCGTTAAGAAAAGGAAGTGCTACTCGTTAAGAAAAGAAAGGGCTACTCGTTAAGACAAGGAAGGTCACGATGACCATTTATTTCAAATAGGAATTCTTTAGTAATCCTATAATTATATTCTATCCAAGCATGATACACTCTAGCCTACTATTTTATTACAAATGATAAATCATCATGATTTTGCGTGACTGTCTTGCGAATAAAATTTGAAATGTTCTGACCTAAAGTGTTCACAATATTGAATAACATGCGCGCAAGAAGGCACGCACACAAATCAATTACACGCACATGCATACACACACGCGCGCGCAAATGTAGGAACGCGCACAATCATTACTTCCTTAATGTTCAAACTTCCGGGTTAGCTATTGACTACTTAAGGTCTCTAATCTCCATCCCACACACAGAAACTTTTTCCAACAGTAGAACTATCGCAGTAGAACTATCGCATGAAGATATTTGTATATGTCTGTATACATGTCTGTATGCACGCGTGCGTCATTGGGTCTGTCTGTATGTCTGTCTGTATGTCTGTCTGTCTGTTTGCTACCTTCTGTGACTAAGCTCCATTGAATGGGTGTGGTTCCTTCCTCTCTTATTGAACCGAGCGCTCTGCTAAATCTCCATCACTTTCGTTTGTCCTGCACTCAACCATTCGACTCACAACAACCACATTGGCTTCTTCAAGTATTTTCCGACTGAATTGCGAGAGATGGTGGTCGTCTTAAATGTGTAAATGTCATTATACGATAGGATGATAAGCAGAAGACGAGCGTCAAAAGCGTAGGAGGACAGAATGCGTAGGAGGATGAGAAACAAGAGGAGGAAGAAGAGGAGAGAGATCATGCAGGAGATGGGACGAAAGGAGGAGGAGGAGGAGGAGGAGGAGGAGGAGGAGGAGGAAGAGGAGGAGAAGGAGGAAGAG
>OX457047.1:36095823-36203323 GCA_949752735.1 Lumbricus terrestris
TTCCCTGGCATCACGTAGTAAGTAAGTAGGTATACTGACAAACGCACATTCTTCCGACAAGCGCACTTGCGTAAAGTGTTACAATACCCGGAATCAACCGTACTGTTGTGCATTTCCATATCAAAACAATATTGATAGACATTTCGAAACATTACAAGTACAAATAAACAGGCAAAAGGGACCAAAAATCAACATGATAATGCGAAGCCATTCAACGACACCTTGACCTTTTCCTCTTACTCATTTAGTCATTTATTCTGCTGTCATGTCTATGTTTTATCTATCATATTTTATTTTACCTCACTTTTATGCAATGGGAGAAATTTACTCTTTGCCGTTACTTAGCCACACTCACCCTCCCAGCGATTTTATTCATCTTACAAGTATAACCGTACTTTATACAGAGGGGGAGTATTAATTAATTTTACCTCCGCATGACCTTTTCTTTATTTTCTCGTATACTCTATGCAGTGGAGTGAAACTTGGTCCTAACAACCCTAACTCAACTAACCCCGTCTTACCCCATATTTTATACACGAGGTGGATGAACTTAGGTGCATCAGCCCAACACCGAATCTATCTCAGCTGACACTACCGTTTATTTCAGGCATCTGTCTTCAGCGGCGAGTGTCAGATTCAGCATCGCCTTAGATTTCTCTTGTCAGCTGCAGGACCCGGCATAGGCGGAGAAAGACAATGCAACAACAACGACAGTCCAAGACAATGGCTTGACTTCTCACAGCACACCCACTCCTTTCTCACCTATACTCGGGTGACATCCACTCCCACACACTCGAGTCTCAGACGTTCTAGGCAAATTCAAAGGGTATACCGTCCGATCTGCAGCTTTTTTCAAACTGGAGACAAACGCGCTTGCATAGACAAAAAGTGCAGACATCAGGGCTTTTTTAACGTGCAGTTGTACACAAAATGTGTAGTTCTAAATGGATTTGTGCAGTTGTAGAAGCACTTCTGTGCAGTTAAAACTAGCAAAAAGGTCATTGTCCTACGACTTGAAATCTTGAAGTAATTTACCATGAATGATGGGAAAGGATAGAAGGGGTTGTACACTGTGTGCAGTTCTAAAAAATCCTTAAAAACAACCCTGGCAGACACCTACGAATTAACATACATAGATACACAAATACATAGATACATAGATACCTAGATACATAGATACCTATAGATACATACATACATACATACATACATACATACATACATACATACATACATACATACATACATACATACATACATACATACATACATACATACATACATACATACATACATACATACATACATACATACATACATACATACATACATACATACATACATACATACATACATACATACATACATACATACATACATACATACATACATACATACATACATACATACATACATACATACATACATACATACATACATACATACATACATACATACATACATACATACATACATACATACATACATACATACATACATACATACATACATACATACATACATACATACATACAAATATATAATTACCACCTCTTCCAATTGACTTTGTGCGTGTGCGACATTACCATACTATTTCCAGATGACCGTCCGTTTGTCTGTCTGTTTGTGTGCCTACGTGAGTCTCGATGGACGATCTAAATATAATAATTTATACCTCCCTCTGCAGTCTACAGCTGCTGCATCGTATATTTAAAGCAGATGAATTAATGACACCAGTGTGCTCGACCGGTTTTCACTGATTTGCAGGTCGCCTCTGAGACCCCGTTACATCGGCACACCCACCCCCACCTCCACCCCCACCACCACCCACTACCCCATCGGCCCCTTTGTCTGTCTTTCCGCCCTTCTGTCAGTGCGTGTGTCTATGCGTGTAGGTGTCTTCCTGTAGATTCATATGCTCGTGTTCTCGTCCATCTCTGTGCTGTCTACATGTATGTCCGGTGACACCTGTCTATCTGTGTATCTCTGCCCATCTGTATCTGTCTGTCTGTATGTCTGTCTGTCTACCTTTGTCTCTCAGTCTCTGGCTTTGTCTTTGTCGCTGTCCCTGTCTCTGTGTCTCTGTTTGTATGTCTGTCCGTCTGTCTGTCTCTCTCTCTTTCTCTCTGTGTCTCTATCTGTCTCTCTCTTTCTCTCTATGTTAGTCTATCTATCTGTGTGCCACTCCATCTGTCCGTTCACCTTGCTATCTGTCTGTCTGTCTATATGTCTGTTTGTCTGTCTGTTTGTCTGTCTGTCTACCAGTCTGTCTGTCTGCCTATCTGTCTGTCTGTCTGTCTGTTCCTCTCTGTGTCCGTCCGTCCGTCCGTCTGCTCCTTGGTATCAGCATCAGCATCGATTGTTTCGGGCACTTGGTCCGCTAATCCCACCTGTCGCCTCAGCTGGTCATTCGACCGACCACGACGACGACGACGACGACAACTACACGTACTCCCACGCACACACATCCCTCCCTCCATCCACCTCCCCCTCAATCCCTCCATCCTCCCTCTCTCCTCCCATGTATCTAATCCACTCCACCAACCCATCCTTCCTCCCTTCCTATCGCCTACACCGGATCCGCGGCCCTCCCTCCGCGCCGTCGCCCACGCACGCAAGCAGCTGCTGCTAACGACAGCAGCCGCGGCGGCGGGAGGCTTTTGTAAGGGAGCGCTGCCGACACCTCTGTTGATCCGTCCCCTCCCGCTGCCGCACAACAGTAGGGTCATCGTGTACGGATCAGGAAATGAGGTTGCTGTTGTAATGTAATGTAATGTAATGTAATTTCAAGCCAGTTTTAGCACTACGTCAAAGCGGTTTGCAGGAGCCAGATTGCTATGTCAGTTTTGTTGTCGTTTTGGAGACGTCGAGGGTCAAACCATATGAGGTCGTAAGGTCAAAATATGAGGTCGTAAGGTCAGACCATGAGGTCGTAGGGTCAAGCCATGAGGTTGGTGGTTAGATCATGCGGTCATAGAATGAAAACGTGACATTGGGAGTCAAAACATGAGGTCGAGTTGTGAAACCATGAGGTTGTAGGGTCATGCCTTACAGTCATAAGGTCAGACCATGAAGCCATATGGTTAGACCATGAAGCCATATGGTCAGACCATGAAACCATGTGGTCAGACCATGAAGCCATATGGTCAGACCATGAAGCCATAGAATTATGCCATGAAGCCAAAGGGTCAGACTCTTCAGTTCGCACGGTGCGAATGCTTGCGAGTCTTTGGTATGGGAAGTATATATGGTGTAGGGATGAAATTGTGATAGTATTGTTGGTGGTAGCGGTGGTGGTGATAGTGACCGTGACGTTTGTGGTGTCAGTGGTGGTGGTGGTGCGGTGGTGGTGGTGGTGGTGGTGGTGGCGATGGGTGTGGTGATGTGATGGTGGTGATGTGATGGTGATGGTAGTGGTGGTGGTGGTGGTGGTGGTGGTGGTGGTGGTGGTGGTGGTGGTGGTGGTGGAGGTGGGAGCGTGGTGGTGGTGGTGGCAGTGGAGGTGGTGGTGGTGGTAGTGGAGGTGGTGGTGGTGGTGTTGGTAGTGGGGGTGGGAGTGTGGTGATGGTGGTGGTGGTAGAGATGGTGGTGGTTGCGCTGCCGCTGTTGCTCCTACTTCTAGCCACCCCGCTGCTTGTGATCTAGAAAGGTCACGTGCACACGCATCTATCTTGGATTCGTGGCTCGTAAATTTAGACGAGCTCGCAATTATTCGCGAAGAGATCTCTAGAGAATTGAACGGCAACGCCAGTTCATTCGGAATCGCTTTCTTCTCTCTTCTGCCTCTTCTCATCGCATTCTTCATCTACTTCTTTATGTCTTATCCTATTTTCCTACAAATGCTCCTCTTCCCCTCCTCCTCCTTCTCCTCCTCCTCCTCCTCCTTCACTCTTAGATCTATTCCTCCCCATTGTCTATATCCCGTGTTCTACTTTACCCCTTCCGCGCGTTCTCTTCCTCCTGCTATTCTTATTCTTTCTCCACCTCCTACTTCTCCTCTTTTTTTCTTCCTCCGCCTCCACTTCCATTTGATTTGCGTTTCCTCTTCCTCTTTTCTCCATCTTCCTCTTTTTCTTTCTCGTCATCGTCATCGTCCTCTCCATCTTACTCGTATTCTGAATCTCGTCATCTTACCCTTCCTTCTTATCATTCTCATGTGCATCCTCTTTTTATGCCTCTTTCTCCTCCTTATCCTCATCTTCCTTCTCCTCTTCTCTCTTCTCTTGTTTCTTCCCCCTCCGCTACTTCCGTGTCTTCATTGTCTTCTGCTCCTAAAGAAGGTCTTAGCATAAGACCGTCATGTGAGCTTATGACACTTGAACTTTAGATACGACATCTTTGCTCTCAGCCTTTGCGTGTATGTGGCAAGTGCAGACTAAGAGGCTTGTGCGTCCGACTTTTGACACCATGCAGACGAATATAGACCATGACTTCCGTTTATCAGGTTAAACCAAAATAAAAAATTTGAGCAGCTAGATTTTTCATGCTTTTATAGCATCCGCTTTATCAGCGCTATTCGAATCCTCTTTTGAGGATTCTTTAAAAGCCGTTCGTGTATAGCCTACATATGAGCATGGTTTCTGCCTGCTCCCGCATGCAGTAAGCGTGTGTTTGCACAAAGCAATTGGTCGCCAGAGGACCTGCAGCGTAAGTTCGCGTCACCTGCGTGTTGGTATCACGATATAAACTCGTTGGCGAAATAGCTGTGACGTTCCGATGACGTCGATCGGAGAGCGGACCAATCAGAGACGGACGCGTCGTAAATAATGGCCGCCGAGAGCAGAGCTCCACTTTCATTGTATCCATTCGTGGCGTCGATTGCAAACGGTGTGCCCGCTTTCTCATCGAACTCTATTTACCTGTCGTTCGATTGAATATTGATGAAGCGGTTAAAATTAGATGAGTACTATTATACAGTGACGCATTTCGTCTCATAGGTGTGTGGTGCGCACGGGGCCCGTCCATGGGCGCGTGTGCTCGGGACCCCGTCGAAGGTTGTAGGCCCTGTGGGGGCCCGATGGGTCCCTCCTCGACGGGAGACACGTCCGAACGACGTCAGGGCATCGATCAGTGTGGATAGAAAAGGCAGGGGTTGTATTGGTATTGGACAACGACTACAACGACTACAACAGACGATGATGTCTGTAGATGGGAATTGGCGTCGTTTAGACTAGGCTATTATAGGCCTACGGGACAATGCACTGTGTTTGTGATGCCTAGTTCGAAGCAGCGTGCTATGCAGCGTCTGTACTAACTATGAGACGCGAGATCAGTCCTTGATCTTTAGTTCTTTACCCGTGCAAAAGGATGTTTAAAACTCTGTTCCAGTGTTCTCTTTTATCCGGTGTCACGGGTTATTCTGCCTCCTCCATTATAGCTATCCGGTGGTGGTGGTGGTGGGGTGGGGGTTTGGAGTATACCGGGTGTAGAGCATCCGGGGTATAAACCATTCTATCCCAATTATCGAAAAATGCTTGTAATCGATGAATTTATGCTGTAATGAAAGGTTGAAATGACTCTTTCTTGTTTCTGTAGTGTCCCAAGCAATGTTCAAAACAAGGCAACTCGAATTTATTTAGTTACTCTAGAAGCTCTTAAATATTCTAAATGTTCTAAGTGTTTTAAAAGAAAATAAACAAAGTTAGCTGGCAGGAACAGTTAGTTAGTTGCAATGTTCAAAACAAAGAAAATGGATGTTAATTTGCAAAAATTAACGCACGCGTAAGGGACGTTTTCAGCTTCTCTTCATCTGAGGGGATGCGATTATTGGGGGTGGGGTACTCTATTTTCGTGACACCGGCCATCAATTAGGCCTACATTGTCACGTTCAAATGATTGTTTTGTTTCTATTTGATTTGATTCGACATGCAATTGGGTGCGGTGTGTCAGTGTCACGGTGCAATAATTTTCGTTCTGAAAATAATTTCTATTTCTATTCATATTTCAGTTCTTTGAGGCCTATTTCAGTTCTAATTCTATTCTCGTTCTCAAAATAATTCCCAATTTTCGTTCTTATTCTCGTTAACGAAAATAAATAATTTTACTTATAATTTCTATTTCCGTTAACGAAAATATCACTGGTGTCACCCGGATTTGTCTCATGTTTTAAACAGTCGAAGATTATGTCAGTTTGTGCAGCAACGTGTATACATGTAATAGCCTACATATGGCATATGTAGGGCATATACCGGTAATTATACGTATGACCTACATAATCTATGAACATGCAAAAATCTACGTAAATAAGCACCAAAAACAAACATAGCCTATTAATATGCATACATTATTACTATTACCGTATGGCTGCGGAAATTAACTATTAATTAATCGTTAGGCCTAAAATTATTAACTCTATAATATATACCAATCAAGTTTATTTTCAGAGACTGATTGAAGACATCACAAACTGCGCTGTGTAGCCTATAATTATTTATTTAGTCGATGGTGTTTAGAGCTATTATTATAGGTTTGAACTATAAAGGTCTATAGTGCTTAGAACTATGTCGATAGTGCTTAGTTATAGGTGGCCTAAACTTTGTCTAGGCCCTCTAGGGCCTACATGATTTAGATTTTAGAGCTAAAGCTCGATACCGGTAGCGCATAGAGCTATAAGTCGAGACGGTATAAAATTATTGTCTTTAAAAGTCTGTTGTCTACGAATATATTGTTAATACCTGTTCTCATGCTTGCACATGTCCGTTGCCATTTCCTAATTGTATTAGACAGTCGTTGACGGTAATTTACCGTCTGCTTAAGACCGATTCACGTACAGAACTACGCCCTACGCTGAAAATGAAGATAGACGTCGTCTCTTTATAGACTAGAGGCCTAGAATTTCCGAAAGGCCTACATGCATTATTTTGTATGCATAGCACGATTGTAAGCACTCATTGGGAAAATGTAGCGTATACATACCCGCGTGTCTGGCCATGTGCCTGTTCATATCTCTCGGTTTGTCTGCCACTCTGCCTATGTCTCTCTGCGTGTCCTTCTTCATATCTCTGCGTGTCCTTAAGCATGCATGCGTTCAGCCTGTGAATCGGAAGGAATACTTCCTATACAGCGGGTTAAAATGAGCATAAACATGTCATGCGGAATTATATGTAGGCCTATGTATGTATGCACGTATGCACGGGCACTTGCTATAGCGCCCCTTCAAGATTTTTACTCAGAGGCGCTTCCGACTACAGCGCGGACACTGAATTGGCGTTACACGCCGAAGCGCTTGAACAATTGCGAGTGAAGGACTTGTCTCGGCGGTTTGAGGCGGATTCGAAGCTGCAACCTTCCGGCTCCAAGGTACCGAGCATAACCCCCTACACCACCACGCCGCACTGGTCAAAAATAGGCGTTGTCTTGTGGACGAGTTGGGGGGACGCGTCCCGTGGGTCCCATAGGGTGGTTGCGCCTATGCATGCAGAGTTCATTGCAGACACTGTCTTGTTAAATCATAATCAAAGATGACTGCGTTATTTTACAGAGGTCAAGTTCCAACAAAATCGATCATATGTTTATTTGAGGATGGTTGTGTACAATAATAACTAATTATAGCTGGCTATATTTTTATGTTCCTCGAACAATGACTTAACAAACGTAAAGGCCCCGCTGTACACAACCACGTTGTAGGCCTACACAGGTTGTGTACAATATTTGCATAGTACAAGAGAATTTCAAGCTTTCTTGTCGGATGATGGAAAGCATAAACTTACTGAATACTTTTCAATCGATACTGGGTACGGATCGCTCCTGAGTAGATTTCTTGAAAGGGCGCTACACGAGTCCCTGGAGTTAATGAATGACAGAATGAATGAATAATTGAACAAATGAATGAATGAATGAATGACTGAATGAATGAATGAATGAATTAATTAATGAATGACTGAATGAATGAACGAATGAATGAGTGAGTGAGTGAATGAATGAATGAATGAACAAATGAACGAACGAATTAATGAATGACTGACTGACTGACTGACTGACTGAATGAATGAATGCCAGACTGACTGACTGACTGACTGACTGACTGACTGAATGAATGAATGAATGAATGAATGAATGAATGAATGAATGAATACGAATGCTTGTTTCCAATGAACAAAGTATAGAGAACTGGACATTCTTGAGCACGCGCAACCCATAGAATGATACATGCAACCCATAGAATGATACATGCAACCCATAGAATGATACATGCAACCCATAGAATGATACATGCAACCCGTAGAATGATACATGCAACCCATAGAATGATACATGCTTACATAGGCGTACGGGACATTTCGGCAGCGGGGGGCAAAAAAAGTTTTTGCCCGAAAAATCTGACGACCTTTTTTTTTTTTTTAGTCATCCGCCCAAAATTTTCTTACGATTTTCCCGTCCAAAATATCTGACGACCTTTTTTTTTTTTTAGTCATCCGCCCAAAATTTTCTTACGATTTTCCCGTCCGAAAAATCTGACGACTTTTCCCCCCTGCGTGCCCGAAAAATTCCTCCCGTACCTGTTTTGCCCGAAAAAACTTTCCGAATTTTTTTCCCCTACCGTGCCTCTTTTGCCCGAAAAACACATTTGCCCAAAATTTGGGGGGCATTTGCCCCCTCTGGACCCCCGCCTCGTACGCCTATGCATGCTTGCCATGCATGAGTCTACAGAGATCCTCGGTGGCCGAGTGGGTTGGTAGCCCGCTCGCCGCGCCGGCGGCCCGGGTTCGATTCCCGGTCGGTCAGAGATTAATTTCTCGGATCTTTACTGCGGGTGGCTCGGTCGCAAAATAAACGTGGAGTAGCGGTGGTGAAGGATGTCACCCTCAGGGTCGAAGCCATAACACAGCCGCTATATAAATTTGCGATTACATTTACATTTACTAATTAGAATAGATCTATAATTATAATACCTGTCAAAATAATGTGATGATGATGATAATATTTAATCTTCAGTATATTTTACGAACTGCGATTTAGCCCATGCAGTCCACGGCCTGAAACTTTTGTTGTCGGTAATGACAACTTCAGCAGTCTTTTGTATTCATCTCAGAATCGCAATTTGCATCCACTGCAGTTTGCAAGATTTCCAGCGAAATTCGTTCGCATCTCGTATTATTTTCTGGGCTTCCGTGAACTACGAGTTGTCATGGACATTGGACCCATTTAGCCTACTTTAACCTGCTCGCTTGGCTTTGCTCTGAATTATGCATGACTTAGACTATAATTCACTGTCATAAAATTCCATCGTATACGCGTAAATTGGGGCTTTGTAGTGAAAACGCAGAAATAATGCGATCTAAATTGTTTATAAGCTTCAGAACGACAGATAAGTAATTACAGTGCGGCCTGCGTTTGCATGCATAAGCCCACTGTTTTCGATTTATTCCACAGTCTCAACGGGACCAGAAACAGATGCATAGATCTAATGCACTGCCTAATAATCTTCGTATAGTTTATCGTGCACTTCGTGAGAATGGTGGGGTAGGTGATGAGGTGTTTAACGCTGGTCCAACTTCCCTTGACTCAGTTGTAAAAGCTGACACTACGTGTCGCTAGCATATATAGATTTACGGAATCAACTTTTGTAGACCACGTACCATCGTACCATGTTCGTATAATAATTATTATAATAATTATTATTATTATTGTTGGTCAAATTTTACAAACTGAGAATAAATTTGACTCCTATAATTATGATTGCACCCTCGAATATTATTCACAAAGAAACCGCCGACGTTACAATGTAGACAAAATAAAAAATATTGATACGAATCCCATGTTATAATATTATTATATGCCTACGTGGTTAGGCCAATTCCATGTGTGGACTAGACCTAAGCAATTAACATGTGTATTATTATGGTTATCTAACTTCGAAAGCTGGAGTCAGGATATGGAAAGCTTTTGACTGACTGACTGACAATAAAATATGCCCGTAAAATACGCTGCCATCCCTTTGTCTGTATCTGACAATGCACCTCATTTGCGAACCTTTGCTTTCAATATGCAACTGGGTATACATGTAGCACACAGGACACCTTGATAATACCATGTCGAATGAAGGCTGGATCACTTGCTAGCGGATGAATCGATTGACATACCGTATGCTGTCTGCATGACTGGCTGATTGACTGACTGACTGACTTACTTACTTACTTACTGGCTGGCTGGCTGACTGACTGGCTGACCGACTGACCGACTGAATGGCTGACTGACTGACTGACTGACCGACTGACCGACTGACCGACTGACTGACCGACCGACTTACTGGCTGACTGACTGACTGACTGACTGACTGACTGGCCGACCGACCGACCGACCGACCGACCGACCGACCGACCGACCGACTGACTGACTGGCTGACTGACTGGCTGACTTGTAGTCATGGGGCATTGGTTTTCAAAGACAAGAAAACCTCGACCGTATACGGTGCTAAGCTGAATTATTTATTCTTAATTTCTTGTCGGTTGTGGTCGAATTTGCCTGATTTCTAATTTCAACTCAAAGGAATTACATATAACACATATAACTCAAGTAGAGCTACAGTTCATCGACGATGACGTCAGATGTTGCAATTTTCCATATTTTGCATGTTTTCTTCCTCTATGATGTTTCATCCGTTATAGTCTTGGTCAGTTAAATTGGTCAGTTCTGATGGTCAGTTCTGATGGTCATCGTTCTTCAAAATCCAGACGGGGGAGTGATCGCTGGACCTCAGCAGAGGCAGGCCAGCTGGAAAAACCCACAAACACAGCATGAAATAATCAAGTTTCAATAGATAAGATAAGATAGGATAGGATGAGATGAGACAAGACAAGACAAGGTAAGGGAAGGCAATGGAAGGCAAGGCAAGACAAGACAAGACAAGGTAAGGGAAGGCAAGGGAAGGCAAGGCAGGCAAGACAAGACAAGACAAGGTAAGGGAAGGCAAGGGAAGGCAAGGCAAGACAAGACAAGGTAAGGGAAGGCAAGGGAAGGCAAGACAAGACAAGACAAGGTAAAGGAAGGCAAGGGAAGGCAAGGTAAGGGAAGGCAAGGGAAGGCAAGGCAAGACAAGACAAGACAAGGTAAGATAAAGCAAGAGAAGGCAAGGCAAGACAAGACAAGACAAGGTAAAAGAAGGCAAGGGAAGGCAAGGCAAGGCAATACAAGACAAGACAAGACAAGGTAAAGGAAGGCAAGGTAAGGGAAGGCAAGGGAAGGCAAGGCAAGACAAGACAAGGTAAGGGAAGGCAAGGGAAGGCAAGGCAAGACAAGACAAGACAAGGTAAAAGAAGGCAAGGGAAGGCAAGGCAAGGCAATACAGGACAAGACAAGGTAAGGAAAGGCAAGGGAAGGCAAGGCAAGACAAGACAAGGTAAGGGAAGGCAAGGGAAGGCAAGGCAAGACAAGACAAGGTAAGGGAAGGCAAGGGAAGGCAAGACAAGACAAGACAAGGTAAAGGAAGGCAAGGCAAGGCAAGGTAAGGGAAGGCAAGGGAAGGCAAGGGAAGGCAAGGCAAGACAAGACAAGGTAAGGGAAGGCAAGGGAAGGCAAGGCAAGACAAGACAAGGTAAGGGAAGGCAAGACAAGACAAGACAAGACAAGACAAGGTAAAGGAAGGCAATGCAAGGTAAGGGAAGGCAAGGGAAGGCAAGGCAAGACAAGACAAGGTAAGGGAAGGCAAGGGAAGGCAAGGCAAGACAAGACAAGGTAAGGGAAGGCAAGGGAAGGCAAGGCAAGACAAGACAACACAAGGTAAAAGAAGGCAAGGGAAGGCAAGGCAAGGCAATACAGGACAAGACAAGGTAAGGAAAGGCAAGGGAAGGCAAGGCAAGACAAGACAAGACAAGGTAAGGGAAGGCAAGGGAAGGCAAGGCAAGACAAGACAAGGTAAGGGAAGGCAAGGGAAGGCAAGACAAGACAAGACAAGGTAAAGGAAGGCAAGGCAAGGCAAGGTAAGGGAAGGCAAGGGAAGGCAAGGGAAGGCAAGACAAGACAAGACAAGGTAAGGGAAGGCAAGGCAAGACAAGACAAGGTAAGGGAAGGCAAGACAAGACAAGACAAGACAAGGTAAAGGAAGGCAAGGCAAGGTAAGGGAAGGCAAGGGAAGGCAAGGCAAGACAAGACAAGGTAAGGGAAGGCAAGGGAAGGCAAGGCAAGACAAGACAAGACAAGGTAAAAGAAGGCAAGGGAAGGCAAGGCAAGGCAATACAAGACAAGACAAGGTAAGGGAAGGGAAGGCAAGGCAAGACAAGACAAGACAAGACAAGATAAGACAAGGTAAGGGAAGGCAAGACAAGACAAGACAAGACAAGGTAAAGGAAGGCAAGGCAAGGTAAGGGAAGGCAAGGGAAGGCAAGGCAAGACAAGACAAGGTAAGGGAAGGCAAGGGAAGGCAAGGCAAGACAAGACAAGACAAGGTAAAAGAAGGCAAGGGAAGGCAAGGCAAGGCAATACAAGACAAGACAAGGTAAGGGAAGGGAAGGCAAGGCAAGACAAGACAAGACAAGACAAGATAAGACAAGGTAAGGGAAGGCAAGGGAAGGCAAGGGAAGGCAAGACAAGACAAGGCAAGACAAGACAAGACAAGACAAGACAAGGCAAGACAAGACAAGACAAGGTAAGAGAAGGCAAGGAAGGCAAGGGAAGGCAAGACAAGGCAAGACAAGGCAAGACAAGACAAGGCAAGACAAGACAAGACAAGACAAGGCAAGACAAGACAAGACAAGGTAAGAGAAGGCAAGGGAAGGCAAGGGAAGGCAAGACAAGACAAGACAAGGCAAGACAAGACAAGGTAAGAGAAGGCAAGGGAAAGCAAGGGAAGGCAAGACAAGACAAGGCAAGACAAGACAAGACAAGACAAGACAAGGCAAGGCAAGACAAGACAAGGCAAGGCAAGGCAACGCAACGCAACGCAAGGCAAGGCAAGACAAGACAAGACAAGACAAGACAAGATAAGATAAGAGACAATTGCAAAAACACAGCGATGGCTTTCGATTGTTTGCTCAAAGCCTACTTTTCTGTACTTATTATTTCAGGTATATGTATTATTAGCAATAATAAATTAATTTATTATAATAAGTCCAGCCATACAATTATTTCAGCAGCTCGTCATGGTCGTAATTACCGGAGTGTTATTCAGCACACGTCGAAGAAATTAACCGTAAAGAAGACAGTGGCGGCGCCAGGATTTCAGTTTTGGGGGGGGCCGAAACCTCGACCGAAATCTCGTGAAAATTTTCCATTTTCGCCGCCAAAATTTCTGACGACCTTTTTTATTTAGTCATCGACCGGAATCTCGTGAAAATTTTCCATTTTCGCCGCCAAAATTTCTGGACGACTTTTTTTTTTTTTTAGTCATCGACCGAAATCGTTGATAATTCGACTGTGAAAATTTTCGGACGACCCTTTTTTTAGGGGGGCTGAGCCTCTTGTAGGGGGGCTTAGCCCCCCAGACCCCCTAGCGCCGCCACTGAAAGAAGATTAGACCAATTAGGCCTAACTATTCCAGAGAATTTTGGGCAGGTCAAGAGTAAAACAGGCAGTATGTCAAATGACCGACCGCGACCTATGTATGTCGACGCCGCCACTTATTATAATTTGCAATTTTCAAAGGGTGAAAATGAAAATGTTCAGAGTGAAACCTGTTTGTTTCGAAGTCCGGAACGGTCAAAATAAGACCGCCCACTAGCTCTCACTTATGGGGCTTCTGTGAATTGCGCGATCTATCAAAAGTGGTGCTTGTAAACATAATAATTGTTATGATTTCTCTGCCAGCAGGATGTATCTCGCTTATATCAGGCAGCTAAAACTTTCATGCAGGCATCTCATCTTCATTATAATACACGATGGTGCGACACAAACAACAGATCTAGTGTGTCTGTCTCTTCTCCATTAGGCCAAAAAAATAATGTTGTGTTTCCGGTAACAGAGCTCTAAAAATTGGGTAGGTAGGTCGAAAAATAGTTGTATTTTGGTAAAATATTTTTATACAGTGACTATCCGAAAAATTATACCCAACTACTCTTTTTTGCATAAAGGTACACGCTGCAACAAAGTACGTGTTTTAAGCAAGTATAAACTGCCTATTTTCCCATTTGCTGCACCTAAAATTGCTCTAGAAAACAATTCTATTAATTTCATTTTGTTGACATCTTTTCTGGTAAGATAAAGTGGGAAGGGAAGGGGAAGATGAGTGCGAACAGAACATCACTGCTAGGGGTCGTTCCAGACTGGCAGAGCCAGTGACTAGTTACACCTAGAGGTTGCTAGATTTATTTTCCCTAGTCACCGTTAGAGGTGGCTCAAGTGAGAATGATAAGGCTAGAGGTTTCTCAAGACTGGCAACCAGGAAGTAGTTAGACAGGCGTGAAACTCTAAGGCAATGTCACTGTAAATAAAAAAAAAGTACAAAAAAATTTCCGAGTCGCGGCCATAAAAGTGAGTCGGTCGGGTTACCGGAAGCACAATTTTTTTGGCCTAAGATAAAACTCTTTACGGAAGGCAATGTCACCGTATTGTGTCAATAAAAAAAATTAATTTTTAAAATTAACAAAAAAATTTAATTTTTTTAATTAACAAAAAAATTCATAAATTTTTTAAAATAAAATTTCACAAAATTATTTGAGTCGCGGCAATGAAAGAGGGTCGGTCGGGTTACCGGAAACACAACATTATTTTTTGGGCCTTAGCCTGTGCGAATTCCTGACCGATAATGTTAGCAATTTTTTTGCTAACATTCACTTAAACGATGTAGATGGGTAGACTATAATTATTGACTGTGGATGATCCAGTCCAACATTTATAGGCTATAGTCTGCAACAATCATTTCTGTGTAGCCTAACTTCGCTGAATGGATCGATGTGGGTGAAGCAGAAGGCAATGAGTCATGCTGGGTTCTGAATGATCACTATTCAATAGAAATGATACAATCGTTCGTAACTAGGCCTATATAATATATAGGCCTAGTTGCATATTATGCAGAACTCGTAGTGGAGTGTGTATGCAAGTGAGTATGTACCTACAATTGAATATATACGTACATATATACAATTTACACACACACATATATATATATAAGTGTATGGCGCATATATATACATATATATATATATGTATGTGTGTGAGGCGTGTGTGGGTGTGTGTATGCGCACGTGTGTGTGTGTAGGTGTATGGGCGTGTGTGCATGTGTAGTTGTGTGCATGTGAGTGCATGTTTGTTTGTATGTGCGTGTATGTATGTGCGTGTATGTATGTGCGTGTCTGTGTGTCTGTGTGTGTCTGTGCATGTGCGTGTGCGAGCGTGTGTATGTCTTTGTGTCTGTGTGCGCGTGTGTGTGTGCGCGTGTGTGAGTGAGTCTCTATACCTTCTGCTTGAGGCATTCAACGGCTGCCCTGACTCGACAGACTTCCTTCTCGAGGTCCTTCGTGCGGCACTTGAGCTGCTGGTTCTCGCAGGCCAGCTGGTCTCTCTGGCGACCGTAGCACTCGTTACAGCTCGTCAGCTGGCAGATCTGTCGGTTGAGCGAGACGAGGCAACAACGCAACGACTGACAACGACAACAAACATAGCAACACAATATTGTAGCAACAATACGTAGCAACAACAACATAATTATGACAACGCATTATAGCGACAACAACAAAGCTGCATAGATACAATACAATACAACAACACGTAGCAACAACATAATTATGACAACGCATTATAGCAGCAATAACATAGATCTATAGATACAATACAATACGACAACACGTAGCAACAACACAATCCTGGCAACGCATTATAGCAACAACAACATAGATGTATAGATACAATACAATACAATACGAAAACACGCGCACGTAGCAACAACACAATTCTGGCAACAGCATCACACAATAGCAATACTCTGTAGCACCAGCATAGCATTCGCAGTTAAAATAAAGTCGTTTGTTAACTCTGCATACTCTTCAGAAAGCGCAATAAATCGATTTATTCCACAATTTATATTTACAATAATTATTGATACACTAGCTGGGGTACCCGGCGTTTCCCGGGAAATTTAGGATTCGCCTAGCTCCTGACCAATCCCCTACTTCCCCACCCTTACTTCACCCCATTCCCACTCCTATTTTCCACCCCACTTATTTTCCCCATCCCACTCACCACCGACCCCCTAACCCGCCGACCCACCTTGCCTCCACCTCTCTGGGGTACTCGGCATTGCCCAGTAAATTTCGGTTTTGGCCCATCCGAACCCGCTCCAACCGCCCGCTCCCCACCGCCACTACGTCCAACCCCACCACACTCCGACCTACGTTGGGTGCGAACTCCTCTGGGGTTCATAACCGGCACGCCACCCGTGCAATTTTGTTTTATCGGAAACTTTGTTCCCTCCCCCTAATAATGCCCTGCCCCACCTGGCCCCTGCCGGGGCGGGGTGTGTGTTGGGTGGGTGCGAAGTGACCCCGGTAGCACTCTCTCGATAGCTGCAACGTTTCAGGTGAATAACTGTGAAACTATGGCAACGGAATGGAAATAGTTAAAGTTAGGGTTTTCGGTCCCCACCCTGGCCCCCATGGTGGTAGCGCTAAGGTTACAGTAGAAAGGCTACAGTAGAAAGATTACAGTAGAAAGATTACAGTAGAAATATTGTTAATAATATCAACAATATTTCTACTGTAATCTTTCTGATTATTAATATTATTAATAATCAATATTATTAATTATTGATATTATTAATAATATTATTATTAAATTAATAATCAATATTATTAATTATTGATATTATTAATAATATTATTATTAAAGTAATTATTAGAAAGCTTGCAGTAGAAAGGGGGCAGTAAGAAAGATTACAGTAGAAAAGTTTCTGTGACATCCCCTTTTCATTAACCCTATTACGCTATCGTAAAACTTCTATCCAGCAGGCCAAAGTAAGTTATCCCAGATCCTTTAATCTTGCACAGGAGGAAACTCTTCTAAGAGCCACCATCAATGCAGCAGTGCAGCTGCAGGTCTTGCATTTTTTTAAACAGACAATAATAGGCAGACAAGTTTACTTGTGGGCGTCTATAGTTCTACACACAAAGGTGTAAACTTGAAAACTCGTAATTTTTGCACCTCGATTTCTTTATGAACACTCGAAGTGATTCAAAGCAAAGAAAGGTTGTTTAGTACCAGGTCAGAGTCCAAGAAGGCGGACCAAGCAGCGCCTTCTCGTACGGTGAACGACAGGCTTAACAAGAATGAATGGCGTTTATGGCAATGTGGCTGCGCGAAACGCAAAGGAAATATGAAACCTTAAGCGTCAGCGCTGCCGCAAGGGAGTTAAAAACACGTCAAGTTTAATGCTGTGCTATGTTCAATCAAGCGCTAAGTTGGGCATCCATCATCTTCAGTATAAATAGCATAGTATGTAGAGTGTAGACTATATATAATATACATGTATAATATAATATATATATATATGTATATATATATATATTGCAAAGAGACCAAGAGGCAGTTTAATGACCCGTGCATTTTGCATGCGTATATCACACTAACTTAACCGAATTTTATCGGCCATTCTTGAGAGTCTTAGACGCAAAAGTCAATGCAACTGGGCGGTGGGCAGGCTAGCTTAAAATAGCACACAAGGTCTGGTTCGGTGCAAAGCCAGATTAAGATGTAGGGCTTGTAGGCTTAGGCATATGGGTGGTTTACGGGTTCGGCCCCACCCCACTCCCACCCAAATAAGTGATTTCCAATTTTTCTAAAACTGATTATGAGCACTTTACGTCCCTGTCTATTGAAATTCCTTATTGGAAACCCCCCGAAATTATCTGGCAATGCTTCCGCAAAGGCATGCGGCAGAACGCAGCACTCGCGACCCAGCCGTCCAGTTGGGAGGCCGACAGGGAGTGAGTAGCAGTAATCTAGTCGGGCAGTGATGGATGAGAGGATGAATGTAACAGTGGCATCTGGAGTAAGCGATCAAGCAACAGCGCGTAGCTGGTGTAACTGTTGTAACTGGTGTAACGGTGTAGGCCTAACTGGTGTAGCTGGTGTAACTGGTGTAACCTGTGCAGCGGGTGTAACGGGTGTAACTGGTGTAGCTGGTGTAACTGGTATAGCTGGTGTAACTGGTGTAACTGGTAGCAGTGCTTAGCCATAGTGTGCGAAATTGAATTTCCATTGCGCCAGTCATTAAGCTGGTTTAACTGATGTGGCTTTTGTGTGCATGGCTCTCAGAAATTTTGGGTAGGCCTATTTACATTAGGCCTTCATTACATAACATTGCATTAGGCTACATTACAAGATACCACTGTGTATGTTTTTATGAACGATTGACCATCTTTAGAAAGAAATGTTTAAACGTCAACAACATACTATTGTGGCAACTTCCAAATTCTGAAGAAAACCGAAAAGCTTACAAACCTCGTATTTTTCTTCGAGACAACGTCGCTTCTCCCTCAGACTACAAATTTCCTACAAGAGCAGCAAAAAGTACCGTAAAACCATCTATGCAGATGACGTGCAAGCCTACCAGCATTGCCGCGCCTCTGACTCTGCTGCGACTATCCGGGCTATGCAGGACTGTACTCAGAAATTTTGAGGTGAGTACACGCTGCTGCCTGTGGAAAAAAAATCGACTTTTTGTGCGAAAAATCTCTGACGACTTTTTTTAGTCATCAAATTGTTTCAGACGGACGATTTTCTATTTTTCACCCCAAAACCCTTCAATTATGGCGTCAAACGCTCAACTTGTGTGAATGCTTCCTTCATAAAACGCGATTTTTTTTCACGATTTTTTCATGCATAATTATAGTCTACCTAGACGCTCTTTGTGAGGTGAGTATAGCCTATTATACGCTGTGTACCCGCGTATATCCTCGTTATCGGAGGTGAGTATACGATGCCGTTTTTTCCCGGAGGCGAGTAGGCTATACACCGTATACCCGCGTATACCCTTGAGTACAGCCCTGTACAGTAACTATACTGCTCTGTTGCAGCTTTGTCATGGAAGCTTTGGGACCTGGATGTCGTCCAATCCACTCCGCCTCAACTCTTTAGAAACTCAATTCATTTGGCTTGGCACCCGCCAGCAGCTGGCAAAGCTATTTATGACAGGTATTGTTGATGCCTTTCCTGCTTTTGTCTTCTCAACCAGAGTCCGTGACCTTGGACTCTGAACCAAGAGCTCACTTTTGCTCCACACATTCACTCTCTCAGCCGTGGCTGTTATTATCAACTCTTCAACTGCGTCAACTACGCACTGTTTTTTTTTAAATATTCGTTTATTCAAATTCAATCTGACACACCGCAGAACGATTACAGGTACAAGTTATACGAAATACGGCAAGCTTCGCACGACACGCAGGTCGGCTACAACAGGTTCGGTAACTTAACACTAATGGCCTAAGTGTTGGAACGCTCCTGATCGGTCAAGCCAGGAGTGGGAGGGCTATCTTTATTTTTAGCAGAACCCGAGTCAAGCAACACAACAGCAAAGCGCCACTGGCAGCTAACAGAAAATTCAAATAAATTATTTTCTGTTGCTCGCTCGCTTACTCCTACTGCTGCTGCAACCCTTGTCCATTCTTTTTTATCACCAGACTTGACCACTGCTGCTCTCTCTATGCTGGCCTACCAATTGCCAGTCTGAGTTGCCTTGATCGCGTCCTGCGCTCTGCAGCCCGCCTTACGCCTTATTGGCCGCATACCCAAATTCAGCCACATCTCTAGCCATATGCGTGACGTTCTCCACTGGCTCCCATTCAAGCAGCAAATTGAGGATAGGATATCTACTCTAGTCTGGCACTGCATGTTAGTCCTTGCTCCTGCCTACCTTTGTGAGCTCTGTAGCCCTACTTTTAGTTCTCACCATTTCCGCTCCCTTCGTTCAACTGAACAAAGTCTGTTCTCAGTCCCTTTTGCTCGAACTTCCACTATGCAGAACTGCGCTCTCTCGGGAATGGCCTTCCTCTGGCCCTCCGCTCTCTTTCTAAAAATCCTTCTCAGACTTTCCTCTCTCACCTTGTAACAGTTTTATTTAGCCGCGTTGAAGTTGGGAGCGCCTCTGAGTAGCCCCATCAAAGAGGCGTTATATAGATGCATCTAATGAATGAATCTATCGCGGTGGGACTAAAGCACACGTCGTACTCGCCAGAGGCGTCAGAAACTCTGCACCAGCATCGAACACAATATTAGGAAGCATTATTATTTATTTATTTCTATTCGCTAGAGTGGCATCCATATTGTATAGACTTTATAGCAGTGCTGTCCAGCCTAACTCCGCCACTGACTGCACTATGCCAGTGCCAGTCCCAAGCCTGTATGAAGGATGAGGGCGTCGCTAATGGTCTTTGATACTACACAGTGACGTTAAACTGCAACTACTACTACTACTTCTTCTGCTGTCCAACCTGCGGCCCGCGATTTCAAGTGGCCCGCCCGAGTTCAAGGTTTACCCTTTGCGTAGAATGAAGTAGCCTAAAGGACAAAGTCAGTGGTCGACTTGAACGCTTATTTTTCATTGATGTTGCAACGGTTACCGGAGTTTGGACAGCTACCTGCATGGTGGTCAAGCCGACAACTATATAGGGGCCAAGGTCCAATAATCTCTCTTTCTATCCCTGGGGTTAGGACCCCGTAGTCTATCAGCTGATCGACACACCGCTTCTGGCCTTAACAACTCTTATTCATGCACTGAACTAAGCAGACCGTCCCAAACTCTTCGCTCAAAGTCAGCTACTGAGATATGTCTACAGAATATTCCTACAGAGTTCCAGCACGTCTACAGTGGCTGTAGCCGTTCCACTTTAGAGATAGTCCGGTTCAAGTCCTAAAGGTTTGAATGAAAGACCAAAGTATCTTCAGGATCGACAAAATGGCGATGTCCTGGGTTCTTTTTTCTTGGCCGATGAATATGACTGTCTTTCATGGGCGGAGACTTGGGCGGAGACGGGGGGAGGGGGGGAACGACCGACCGAAGATTTTGGTCGGACGAATGGCTGAGTCAGCGACGAAATTTTCCATTTTTGCCGGTGACACGAAACGGAGTATCCCCCCTGAAAGCTATCCGGGGGGATGAATCAATCTATCCCCCCGGATGGAATTAACCGGTCTATACTATCCGGGGGGATGAACCATTCTATCCCCTTTTTTTGAAAAATGAGCATAATAAAAACATTTATGCTGTAATCAAAATTTAAAGTGACTCTAATTGTTTTAAGTGTCCTAAGAAATGCTCAGATAAAGGCAACTCGAATTTATTTAGTAACTCTTGAGTGTTTTTAAGTGTTTTAAATGTTTTAAGTGCTCTAAAAACCGGGCAAAACAAATTATCTAGTATGAATAAACATACCTGTTAGTGTCATTGTTCAAAACAAAGCAGATGAAAATTAATTTGCAAAAGAAAATACACGCGGAAGCGGTTTTTTCGACTTTTTTTAATTTGGGAGGATACAATTAATACGGGGGATACTCTATTTCGTGACACTGGCCAAAAAATTTGATGACTTTTTTCAGTCATCCGTCCAAAAATGTCGACGAAACCCCAATATTATCTGCGCCAAAAAAGTTTTTTTAGTCATCACTTCTAACATGACATGTCCTAACGCTTAAGGATTGGGGGGGGGACAAATGCATGGGCCGTCCCCCACCACATTAATTGAGAGGGACCGTCCCTCTGTCTCCCCCCTAAGTCTCCGCCCATGCTGCCTCTTAAACCGAAGACTCTTTGCATTGACGAGTCTTTATGATTATGGCCAGAGCAGGATGGTGGAAATATGCTCAGCCTTAAGCATATAGCTGAGTGAGCCTGAGTCAACAAAACTGGCTTATGAACTGAAAAAGAACTGAGTGCAAGGCAGGGATAAAAGCCCTCTCATACTTTTTGGTGCTAAGATATTATGGAACATGTCAAACATGGTATACGTGTAAACAGAATAACAGATCATTTCTATTAGACATATTCGTTATAACTTATACATATGATTAGATTTGATAATCATCAGTAATTTTAGCCGCTGCTTTTGAGTTTACTGTTGCGGCCCTCGGCTTCAGAATTATTGCTTCTACGGCCCATGGTTCCAAAAAGGTTGGACAGCACTGCTTTAGAGCCTACGTCCCACGCGCGTATATGAATAGTAAGACTGTTGTAGGCGGCAGGCCTATAGATGTAGGCCTATAATACGCGGGAATCTCTACGAGCTTGGCGTCCATTCAAACGGGTCGAGACTTTTAAGGATTTCACCCGACCAATTAGTCCATTGAAAAACGAGCAACAGACATCCATTCAGTGACATTCGCGTGCATCTTCTTGCAGCGTATAGGTCTATAAATTTCTTCAATAGCTACTTCTGACACTGCCGAAGAAGAAATTCAAAAAGAAAATGTCTTTATCGAAAGTATAATATTTATTGGAGTCTTAGACCGCTCTTATGAGTACCGAAAGAGTAATAGCAACTTTGTCGAGATGACAGTCTAAAATGTGACAATTGCAAAGTGGAAATTAAACATAATTCTGATGAGCAGAGGGCACATCCTCCTCAAACCTCTCCCCTCGGCGCTCGTCCGCCGGAAATTATTTCTCCCCCCCCTCTGAAACCTGGATTCCCCCAGAGGAGGGGGGACCAGATTAAACACTATTGTGACAGACTATCTGCCATATTATATTACACAGCAACAATTAGAAGAGTAGGCCTAGTCGTGACTGCGACAACAACTTCATAGTAGACCTATAGGCCTACTTACAATAATTATTATACATAGGCCTAAGCTAAATTACATCCCGGGTCAGATGAGGTTAATAATCAAGCCAGGACGAAACGGCTCTGAAAATGACGCGAGATTGCCCAACGCATGAATTTGATATTGAGTGTTGACAGCTTTCTAGATAATTAGACTCTAGCCTAATTAAGTTTGATGACAGAACGAGCCATGCAATTAGTGCCAATTACGCTGATGACGATGACCTTACCTTCCTAAGACAGGTAATCTCGGTTGTCCGGTCTTGGGCGCGTGACATTTTCTTTCCGACCTGATTCGACTCTTGACTAGAGATTGAGGAAATTTATTCGCATAATATTATGACGACCGTCTTCGCACTTATTTTCAGCGTCCCTTCAGCTCCCTCTTCCGTGATTGTTATGGCGTCACGACAGAAACGAGGCGTTGCCATGGAGTCAACGATATACAAATATTACGTCATCCGGTGACGTAATTAAGTGTTATCTAAAGCTGAGAAATTTCGTAACGCCATAGTACGTATGTATAGATAAGCCTGCATATGAAAAACTTATGGTTAGAGGATGTATGTATGTACATGTATATTCGTTTAATAAGCAAAAACAGGTTGGCAAACCGCAACCTGGTACATTGACATCGACAAAAAATTACACTGAAATAAAAATCTTAATATTAAGGGAGTAATCAGTTATTGGAATTAAATTGAATCAAATTAAATTGAATCACGGAGCCAGATGTTTTTGGATATTTAATTGGCACTACTTTAAGTTAAAGACTTTCGCCCAAAGGCAGATCGACGCAAGCTTTAACAAGATTAGATTAGCCTTTTACACAGGCCATCTTGACTGATCATGACTTTTTCCTGTTCTGAGTGCTTCTGAATCGTTGCTACGGTTTTTAATCGATTGCTTACGAGCCCATGGCACCTAAATCTCTACGGTACATATTATTATTATTATTAGTAGTAGTAGTAGTGTACTATAGTAGACTAGTAGTAGTAAACACTTGAGCCTAAACCTATTATCATAGGCCTATAAGTATTTAGGCTATGGTAAAAATCTGTTACAAAATAAAAAGTCCAAAGGCCTATTTAAAACATAGATTTAGGCCTAAATTCACTGGGGAGGGTTAAGTGGGCCTACCCCTCTTGCCCCTATGTACGGGTGCCCATGGCGATTAGCAGGCCTAATTACATGTAAGCCTAATCAGACACGAAAGTAATAGCACCTGTTATTAGTCTATGTCCTATAGCCTACCTACAGACCACCCGTATTATTTTAAGAGCCTACATGATTTCAATACACATTTCCGTATTATAGGCCTAGGCCATTGTCTATTTCTGATAGGCCTAGGTAGGAACTTAATTGTTCTGCCAATTGGAACATAATTATTTAATTGTCACAATACGTTTCTGAATCACCATTACGAGGTCGAGTACGATCATCGTATAATATGACGGCAGGATTCATGACGTTCATTCATAGGGAATTAAGAATTGACAATAATTAACTAATCACGCGGGGAGATAGGCCTATAGTATTTCTCATATTCTGTTTCTTCGTTGTCATCTAGGCCAATCATGGCAAACTTACATGGCCGGCATGTAGGCCTAAGAGATAGGCAAAATAGGCCAAGCGGCCTAAACCTTAGAAAAATAGGACTAAAATCAAAATGGAGCGATCTGCAGAATTGAATCAAAGTTCCGATTGTCTTTGCACGGAAGTTCAAAATAATGCTTATAGGCTTCTCTTCTTTAGGTCTGCTGCCTCTCGGCAGGTCCAGATGCCCAACGACGCCACTCTTCTCGGTGTTGTGCCTTTTCTTTAAGTTTCCCATATCCATCCTTAGGCTTATAATAAATTATTCGTATCCTGAGACATGGACGACAGTAACTGTTGTTCTGTGGCGATAAATGGCTTTGAAGAGCGTGGAAGTCGCTCCAGGGAGTGCAAGCCAACGCATGCAACATTCGGTCGTCAGCCAAAGCGACTCGTGTTGTAACCGATGGGAGGTAGGCCTAACCCATAAGGCCATAATCATATTACGCTGTGCTCTATCTAATGAGCAGTCTCTCAAATCTATGTCGATCAAAAGTTGATGCAAGGCCTCGATCACCAGTCACCATCACCAGGCACAGCGTAAGGCACTCTACGACTGTAGGCTAATTGCCTAGTAATTGCCTCGGTCACAGCGTGCATGGCCGACGGAGGCAGGCCATTTGCACGTAGGACACAAAGAGCGTAGCCTACATGTATAACGAACTTGCGCAGGCGTCAAGAATAATATTATCGACATAATAATACGGGTCCTATAGGCAGAGCTGTAACTGAGAGTATACGCGGGTATACGGTGTGTACTAGGCTACTGTGTAGGCCTAAGCCTATACTCACCTCACATATATTTGTGTGTAATATACGGGAAAATGACCTGCGGACATGCTTACGCAACAGTAGCGTTTAGCCTACTCACCTCTAGTTTTGCCAGTAGGTCTACAGCCACGGTCTTCTAGATTCAGAGGGTCATGTAAGTTAAGTTAAGTTAGGTCTTAGCAGTAGGCCTACTATAGGTCCTGACTTTAATTTATGCAGTAGCCTATGCTTCCTTACTCAAAGGTGTCGTCCCGCTTTTAGATTACAATTTTTAAAGATAGGCTTAGCCTATGCCTATTATTTTATACCCAGCAAATAATTTTAGCCTACCTCGCAAACGTAATTTTATCTGGAGATTTTATAGAGGCTGAGCGCATCGGTCCTTAATTATGAGTAAGCAAGAAATCTGTATTTAAGCCTAACGTATAATAGGTCATTAAGACGCAAGATAGAGTAGCCTAATAGTCACTCGTTAAATTAATTGCATATAGAAGCCTAGAAGGTTTTATGATCATAAGAATTCCGTAGGCCTAAATTGGATATAATTATAGAAGGCAAAAGCAGAGCTCGATGACATACTCTGCGACAATTCGGTAGAGGCCTAGTCATAACGTCATCGTATGCAAAACAAGGAACCAGCGTATCTTGTAAAGCGGCAGATAAACAAGCGAACCAACTTGGCGTGTAGTAAAGGACTAGCCTACATGTATTTTGTAATGGATACCGACATATTAAAGTTCAGCTTACAGGAGATCAGACAGTTTCCCGGTAATGAAGTTTGCGCAGACTGTGGCAAAAAAGGTACGACTGGAAATTTATTATCACTCTGGTAATATAAATTTCATGAATTTATCGCTATAGGCAAAACTTTCGTTCGCGCCCTACTTCCGGTCACTGTGCAATACACGCTGCGTCTTACTCCATATATAATAGGAAGTAATGTAATGTAAAATTTCGTGACTGCTGTGCACTTTTCTTTAAATTGAGGACAGGGCTTGGAACGCATCTGGGATTCTGGGTCGGTGTTTTTAAGGGGCGCACCATAAATATGTGATAAATTCTAATCTAAGAATTTTTATAGCGACTCTATTATAATATTCGGGGCATCAGTCGATGACCGCTAGTTATCAGCTCTAGGCATTGTGCAAGACAGACTTCAGGGTGAGTTCGATCGGGAGCCAACAATGTAATCAGAGAAGACAGGTTAAAAGCCTGTGGCTGAAACTAACCCAGACAAATGGGAGTTTTGGCTGTGATCTGAAGGCCAAAATAAACTTCGCAGAGTGACGTTTTTGCCGAGAAGAAAGTTCCAAAGTCTATAGCAAGCAGTCAGATAGGTGCACCTTCCGACAGAAAGATCTGATTGAAAGTCTGAAGATTTGGCTGAGTACAGGGAGACATTTGGAGTCGGCATAGACTAGTGTTGTTTTAAGGCTTACCTGTGCTGCCAAGTGTAAATCAGCAGAGGTGCAAGAAATCCCCTTGCAATTAATTATTGGGGAACATTGTAAAGCCTCTTGCATGGTTATGGGGTTATTATTGGAGTCATAAGTAAACAAATTAAAAAATTCTATAATTTTAAGAATGCAATGTTCTAAATGAAAAGGAAAAATAAAATCGCTGTTAGAAAGTGTTAAACATTAAAATAATTACTATAAAATAACTTATCTTTGATGTACGGGCATAAACTCAAAGAAAATTTTTAAAAAACTTTTCAATAGAATAGCAGATCAAAGAATGATGATGAGCTTACAACATTGTACTCAGAAAATGTAATTCTTTAAAAAAAATTTGCATACCACTTTGGGGAGACTTATCACCATTTGAAAACTGCTGTCCTAGAAAAAGCTAGGTTTTTGTTGTTTGTTTTTATTCAGGTTTTCATTGCCTGGTTTTTGTTATTATTAGTTTTGAGAATTTAGTTTTTGTTTAAATATTTAACTGGTTTCATGAGTTTTACTTTTTGTTTTGTTATCATTTTCTCTAGTTTTTCTTTAGTTTTAAACTTTGGTGACAAAAGTTTTTCATTTTAGTTTTCATTAGCAAAGCAATACTACCTTCGATTGAAGATAATAGGGTCCTTGGTTGACTGAAATGATTCTTAGTTTATGATATATGTAAAGGTTATGGTAGGTAATGGTTATGGTAGGTAATGGTTATGGTAGGTAAAGGTTATGGTAGGTAATGGTTATGGTAGGTAATGGTTATGGTCTGCACAGTTGTACTTACTTAAAACTGCACGTGTGCCAAAACTTATTCATACCTTTGATTAGCTGGATCACAGCATTTAAAATGTTCAGGCTGCTGTGGATTAATGCGGGAATTAAGTAAGCTTACATAAATATTAAATAGGATTACCATGTAGTCAACTCTGTAGCATATGGATGCATTGATTGATTGATTGATTGATTGGCTGGCTGGCTGGCTGACTGACTGACTGACTGACTGACTGACTGACTGACTGACTCTTCGCCCAAGTTGCCCAACTGATTAGAGGAACTCTTGAGTGTTTGTTTGTAGCTGACAGAAAACATATTGCGGTGTAACTTACTAATTTTAATCTGTTTATTTGACTATAAAGGAAGATTCCTGTTGAAGAGTGTCAACATGTATACTCGTATAATTCTGATCATTTTGTTTTTCTCTGTTCTTCACTGCCAGATTATTCCTGGCAGAGTCAAAGCAAGTCAAGCCTTGACTTGTGTCGAAATGAGTGCTATGCCTGTGAGCAAGAGAGTCCTGTTTATCATTGTTAAATAAGTTATTAAATAAATTACTTAGGCAAGGTCACAAGAAATATGTGAATCTGAGGCAACCAGAGTAAGAAAAGGACAATTCTAAAGCTTCCTTATCAGCAATAGAACCATTAATAGAAGGTGACAGTGCAAATTACTGCTGAGGAATGCCCCCTCCCCTCTTCGGCCAAGGGCCCTTGAACTTGCAGTGAACAAGCTCTCAAGAGATTGGAAAAGACAATACAGCCAACTACTGTAACTACAAGGAAGAAAATCTTACAGAGGGATCTATTTGAGGAGGAGGGGGAGAAGGTCCAAAAAGAACAGACTGCACACAATACATTGTCAAGAGCAAGAGAGAGAAGTGGGGGAGACAGACAGACAGACAGACAGACAGAAGGAAGGAAGGAAGGAAGGAAGGAGAGGGATGGATGAAGAGGGAGAGCAAAAGACAAAGATAGAGCAAAAGAGAGAGTGGGTAAGAGAGCACACTGACTTTGCCTCTGTTAAACTTGCATCCATACAGTGGAATACATTGTAGGAAAACAGGAAACAAAGCTAATATATGCCTGTATATTAAAGTTTGCTGTGCTAATTTAACCTGGCTTATTGTTTGTTCAATATTTCGACAATGAGATTCACTTCATGACCTTAAGTAGAAGGATTCCCAGATTTACACACAGCTTGACTCAAATGCAACCGTGTTGTTGACATTGCTTGTAGAAGGATGTCCTATTTTTAGTTCATTGTTGAGATTATTACCCTAACATTCTCTGCTGTGATTAATAATTTTTGATTATAATGATTCATCATTTCTTCTGTAGACCCCGCTTGGGCATCTTACAACCTGGGAATCTTTATCTGTGCAAGTTGTGTTGAAATTCACCGTCAACTTGGCCAGCACATAAGTCGGGTGAAATCGGTCCTCTTTGACGATTGGGACGCTGAGCAGTTGAAGGTAGGAAAGGGTTCGGTTACCCTGTTTGAATCTAACCCTAATGATTATATGAATGCTCAATTACATTACAGTACATACTATGGAGCTAAGCAAAATGGATCAATAGATATCTTGATAGTGGTTGGTGTCTGATGCACTAGACACTTATAATAAAAGGTAATAATTTTTATATCTGCCCCAGTGTGAGATAATTCAACGCAGTAACCGCCTTGCCGCAGGTTGTCTTCCATTTTGGATTTTGTTTATAATGGCTTCACAGACGAGAAGGAAGCTGAACAGTCAATGATGACATAAAATTGAGACTTTGATACACAAAGAAGTTAGAGAGAATACAATGGATTTCTTGCTTGTCAGAGTTACGACTCAAAACATTATGAACATGAACTGATCAGAATGGAAAACATTGGCGCCAATGATTCAAAGGGTTTGCTGACATCAGGCAATCTCTTCAGTGATGATTGAAGCTGGGCTGTAGGAATAGGTGACCCGTCAAAAGCGCGCATGGCAAAAGCGCGCAGACAAATGCGCGCAGTGACAAAAGCGCGCACGACAAATGCGTGCAGACAAATGCGCGCAAGAAGAACAAATGGGCCAAATATTGTTCTTAGAAAGGGATCGCTTTGACTTGCCGGCGAAAATCATGAAAGACTACGATGAGATAATAAACAATATCAAGTACAGACTACATCAAACAAGTGGGGCCGAAAATATGCGAAGTCATAGACTCAAAACAGAGAGAGTATGAAACATTTATTTAACATTCTAAGGTGAGAATTCACGGAAGATTTGAATTCATTTCGAATGAATTCGGAATAATTATGTGTAATTAGGCGTTAATTTGACAATATTTGTGTTTAAATTGCATGTTCCTGCTCTATAACGTATTAGCATAATACAATAATTTAGCCTGAGGCGGTAGGTGGTACGTTATTAATCATTATTAGTGAACATGAAATACTCGTCCGGGTTGTTGCGCGCTTTTGTCTGCGCGCTTTTGTCGGGGAAAGCTCCTGTTGCGCGCTTTGCGCGCATTTGTCTGCGCGCATTTGTCTTCGCGGTTTTGCCCTGCGCGCTTTTGTTACGGCGCCGTAGGAATAATAATGGTGGAGTTGGGAGCGCCTCTGAGCAGTCCCATTGAAAAGGTGCTATGCACATTCTTTTAATAAATAAATAAATAAATATAGTTGCCGTGTGACACCATCTTTATATGAACTCTATGCTATGGTTTAAGGTAACATTTGATTATCGGATGGTGCTTGATAGTGCAGTGGTTAGTGTGGTGGACTGTCATTCGAGATATCTACGGTCAAAACCTGTGTCAGGGTAGAAATTAGGTTGGAGATTTTGCTTCGCCTACACGGTAGCCAACTCGGCGATATTAACTACAGTTTAAGTGGGATGATGAGACGGAGACAGAGAGATATAGAGACAGACAGACATACAGAGACAGAGATAACACAGAGAGACAGACAGACGTACAGAGACAGACAGAGACAGAGATAACACAGAGAGACAGACAGACGTACAGAGACAGACATACAGAGACAGAGATAACACAGAGAGACAGACAGACGTACAGAGACAGACAGACAGACATACAGAGACAGAGATACACAGAGAGAGACAGACAGAGATAAACAGACAGATATGAAGAGAGGGAGGCTTCCTGTTCTGATTTATAACCTGTGGGAATGTTGCAGGGTTTTTCACGGTCATAAAATAGATCCATGCATCACAGTTCCAACTTTTGTCCTTTGATTTTTGGCTCTCAGTCATCATTATCATTGAAAATTATATTTATGCAGGACACGCTTTAATTGTTTTTCTTGAACATACATAGTCAGAGCTTGATCAGAATATCCAGGTTAGGTTCCCATCCCTATTATCACATTTAAAAAAATCGTATTTTCGACCCCCTCCCCTGTTGCAACACGTGCATTTTGTGGAGCCCACTCGTGTTAAACATAATATTTGCTAGCTAATGTTTGTTAATTTTTATAGTTTGCTTTTCAGATCAGAACAGAAGTTAATCAAATTATGTAATCAACTGCCATAGGACAACTATTCGATAATACAGCGTTATAAATAGACAAATAATGTGGACGTCACAATTAGACATTTATTTGGAGTACACACATTTAGTCGAGACCCACACCCTAAGACAAATCTCATAAATCGGGTAACCCCTTCCCCCTGCATGCATCATATATGTATAATTGTATATTGCGGGGCACGATGGTGTAGTGATGGGTTCAGTGCCTTGGGGCCGGAGGGTTCCAGGTTCAAATCTCACCTCAAGCCATCACATAGGGATTCTTGAGCAAGTCCTTCACTCATAATTGCTCATGCGTTTTGGTGAAAAACTCCATTGCAGTGTCCGCGCTGTAGTCAGGAGCGCCTCTGAAGAGAGAGCTTGAAGGGGCACTTAGTATGGCAAATGCGAGAAATAAAATAAATAAAAAATTAAATGGGCAGCCCCTTATCTTGAGATAGGTAAGATTATTGGTGATCATTGAAAGTATAATTATATACACATAAATATATATATATATAAATATATATATTATGTGTGTATATATACATTTATGAATTTTACGCATATACTGGCCAATAACGTTTCACGGTATTTGGTCTGATAGTGGCGTTATCGGTTTGTGCACTGTTCTTATCAGATGATGGCCGCCAACGGGAATGACCGAACGCGATTGCATTTCGAACGGAATGTTCCGCTCTCTTATCGACGACCAAAGCCAAACGATCCAGCGTAAGTACACTTGAGCTGATCTCGTCTATTCTGCTGCTGCTGCTGCTGTTTGTCCTGACATGTCATGTGAGGAAAACTGTGCATGTGATAAATGTTACTTGCCTCTCTATCCCATGCCATTTAGCCGCTAGCCACTTGAATGGCTTGCATGCGTGTAATATGATTTAATGGATTGTTGGCTTAAATCCTGGGAAACATATAATGGACATAGACTGGGCAGCTGCAATATATGGAGGATGTGTGTACATTCATACATACAGACACATATGTAAACACATACGTCATTGACATCATGATTTCTGTTGTATATGACATTCCGTTTCGAATAGTCATCCACTGAATGTAAATTAAGGTTTTGGCAAAAAAATAGCTCAGGGCATTTGCAAACTTAAGATGTACCTTTTTAGGTATGTGTGAATGAATATCTTTATGTATGTATTTTGTTATATATGTCTGTACAATTGTATGTAAGTTTGTGTGTGTATGTATGTATGTATGTACGGATGTATGTATGTATGTATGTATGTATGTATTTATGTATACATGTATGTATGTATGTCATCTGGCTTACACAAGTTCTGAGACTGGAGACTATGCCACAGCTGGATTTCAAATTAGGTGACTCAGATTAGAATACTTGTTTTACTAGATGGCAGAGTGGTGTTAGTTCCGTCAACAATGCAATGGTTGCAGTGAGCAGATTAGGGTTTTAGGGTAGCGGTAACACTCTGGCGTGAAGAGTGCATTATGCCAGATCGCTCCGCAACTCCAATATTTCAACTTAGCCAATGTAGTACTTCGGGCTTAACGACACTTTTTCATTTCGAAGATGATTATAGTGTCGGAGGCAGAGTACAACCTCTCACTCCACGTTTATATTGCGACCGAGCCACCCGCAGTAAAGATCCGAGAAATTAATCTCTGATGAACCGACCGACCGGGAATCGAACCTGGGCCGCCGGAGTGGCGAGCGGGCTACCAACCCACTCGGCCACTCAGGATCTCTAGTCCATTCACCAATAGGCAGGTAGCATTGATAAAATGAGCAGCAGGACAAGATGGACGTCGTCGTACTTGGCTGCCATACTACTTAGATTCGACTCCTGTGATAGCTTGTTATCATCCATTCAAACTCCGAATTGCTATCATATTCCGGTATCAATGTGAATTTTAATGAAGATTAACGATTGAAATAGAATTGATCATTGGAAACAGACCAGATCCTCTTTGGTCTCAACTGACTCATCCATTCCGGCATTAATTTTACGCATTATACTGGCCAATAATTTCACCAATTAGATGATGTCACCAGTAAGATAATTTAACCAATAGGATAATGTCACCAATAGGATAATGTCACCAATAAGATGATGTCACCAGTAAGATAATTTCACAAACAAGATAATGTCACCAATAGGATAATGTCAACAATAGGATAATGCCACCAATAGGATAATGTCACCAACAAGATAATGTCACCAATAGGATAATGTAACCAATAGGATAATGTCACCAACAAGATAATTGTCACCAATAGGATAATGTCACCAATAGAATAATGTCACCAATAAGATAATTGATGTGGCTGTGCAGTGTGATGATCGAACAGTGGATTCGTGGAAAGTACGAACGTCTGGATTTTTTCGACGGTCATCGCTGCACGGTCGGCCGCAAGGAAGGATATCTGTGGAAGAAGGGAAAGGCGGGGAGGCAGTACGCCAAACGACGTTTTGTTCTCAACGAAACTGAAAATTCCCTCATTTACTTCGTTCATGATGAGGTTGGTGTTTAGTCATTGTGTTTGTTTATTGTGTTTGTTTATTCCGACTTATAATCTGAGCCTTTGTGACCTTGGCCTGATGACTTTCTTGCTTAGCCTTGATCTGGGACACGGTAATCAGTTGGATAGAGCTCTTGTCGTGCGATTTGGGAAGTACGTGTTCTGGCTGTTATGCTGTGCATCATACAAGAAAAATGCAGTTTTACTCTGGTGTATGTCACAAAACATTAAAATGTGTGCTCATCCCACATGTCAGCTAGATCGGGAGATGCATTTGATTCTTGCTGTGACTTGCACAGAAATAGTGTTGGTCTGTGTCAGACATTCTTGGTGTGCTGACTATTCGGTCGAGCATTCTCAATGACGCGATTTGGAATTCACTGCCTTGAATTTGTGCATTCAATCATTCAATATATTGTAATATATATCCATATATCAGAACTAAACCTTAAACTTGCTGGTTTGAGCATCCTAGCCAACGTAGCTTGACTGAGTAGTTTCGCTGATTTTACAGCTTTCAAACTATCTTTTCTACTGAAGCATGATCTTGACCATGGTTTCTCTTTCGAACACGATTCATGCCTTATTCATTATCATTACAGTAATGATGGTTGATTGTGCTCATGGATAATTTCTGCTTAATTTTAGGCAAAGTCTCCTAAAGCCACGCTTAAAATAGAGCAGCTGAACGTGACGATAGTTCCGGATAAGGTTGGACATCCGAACGCAATGCAGATAACGACACCGGTTAATAACACCATCCGAAGTATATTTGTTTATGCCGACACGGGGCAGGTGAGCAATTGAGCGTCCTGAGTGCAGAGTAAACACTAGACAGAGTATAAATGTTTCTTGTGGTCCGTCGTTGTCAGCGTTTTAATGCGGGACCATTTGAGTATCTCACAGTGGCATCACTGGTAGAGCTGTACTGATTATTCGGCCATACTCGTAATCGGCCGATTATTTGAATAATTGATCGACAAAAAATAATTGGTGTTGATGTTAAAAAATATCTTAATTTTGGTGGCTCACTTCTTGCCAGATCGCAGATGATTTAACAAAGCCATGTACTGGATTCCCATTTAATAACCACCTTCTGGGTACTGCAGGGCCGTAGCCAGGATTTGATTTCGGGGGTGTTTCTTCAGTTTCCTGTCGGAACTCATGACCTTTTTTTAGTCACCCGGCCGAGAAATCTTCTGAAAAATGTCACCAATTTCCCATCCGGAAAAACTTGTGACCTTTTTTTAGTCATCCGGGGCCGAAATCTTCAGGAAATGTCACCAATTCATTCAATATTTTTACATTTTTCATTTTGGGAGTGTTTTCATGGTTTTATTTCATGGTTCTTTACATCATGTGCTAGTAAATGCATTCTTTTATTTTTTACGTTTTCCATTTCGGGGGGTGTTCAAACACCCAAAACACCCCCTAGCTACGGCCTTGGGGTACTGACAACTCGCAGAAATGCTGAAATAAGTAGTTTTTTATGACTGCGAGTGCACACACAGCAAAAACACGCTTGCATTATAATCGTCGGTTTATGTTTCAGAACTGAACTTTTGATGTGGCAAATAATGAAGTAATTGGTCTCATAAATATTATTTTAAACCGTTTTAATAATTAACGATACACACTACACAGTATTGACTTAATTGACAAAATGTGATTTCAGTTCCGCTCTAATCAATGGGGCATCTGTTTATTCTGTTTATTCTGTTTATTCTTGTTGCATACTTGTCAGTTTGAATAATTAACGAAGCAAATATTATTAATATTTTTATTTTTATTATTAGACGAAGCAAATATTATTAATATTTTTATTATTAGACGTTTCAGGTTAATTTCAAATGGTGTATGCATGCATGGACATATGATACGTAAAGTCTAGTAAATTCACATTTGATGACTCGTGCATTCGTTTGCTGAGCGGGGAATCTGTGTAATATGATATTATAGATCCTGGATGTTAGATCAAGTAATGTTTGACTCAGAATTATTTCATACGACAATAATGAATCCAACAATATTAGATAAATAATGTTGGATTTAACCTCCTTAGCGTTAATCCCGAGTGGCACTCGGGTCGGGAAAAAGATGCAAAAACGGTTAATCCCGAGTCCCACTCGGGCTATATACATACATACAAACATGCATACATATATACATACATACATATGTACATACATACATATATACATACATATATACATACATACATGCGTACATAGATACATACATATGCATACATATATACATATTATATAATATATACATACATATATACATACATACATATATAAATACACGCATACATATATACATACAGGCATACACAAATATATACATACATGCATACATACATATACATGCATATACACATACATATACACATACATATATACATATATACATACAAACATACATATACATATATATATACACACATATATATACATACATGCATACTTACATACATACATACATACATAAATATATACATACATGCATAAATGCATAAATATTCATACATTCATGCATACCAACACACCTACATACATATATACATGCATACATACATGCATATATACATACATACATGTATACATACATACTTATATACATACATACATATATACATACATATATACACACATACATATATGCATACATACATACATACAGGCATACATAAATATATGCATACATGCATACATACATACATGCATATATAAATATATACATACATGCATATACATACATATATACATACATACATATATACATACATACATACATGTATACATGTATATATATACATACATACATATATACATGCATACATACATGCATATATAAATATATACCTGCATGCATACATACATATTCATACATGCATACATACGTCATAGGCCTACATACATCATACATACGTCATAATCGTAAATAAATGTAACGTTTTTAGCAAGTTATTCCGGAAAGTAATGAAACGCTAAGGAGGTTAATGGTGAAATATCTGTAATGTTCATTTTATCAATTATCATCTTATGGTAAATGATGTTGGAACATGGTTGGCAAGTGTATGTCCTGCCTTTTCCAGTACTAAGTATTTTGCACGATGCTGATATATGTGTTTCCTTGTAATTGCAAGTGCGCTACTGCAAGTGCGCTATTGCAAGTGCGCTACTGCAAGTGCGCTACTGTGTTTGTCGTGAAAGGAGAAATCTTATGGAAGTGAATTGTTGGTATTATTGGACCGTGACTTTGATCATTTCTTGTGTCATACAGGAACTCATTGAGTGGTACACGACCATCAGATCTGCGAAACTAAACCGACTTTCTGTGGCTTATCCGAACTGCAACCCAGCAGAGGTGAATATTTAAAGCATCTTTTTTGTTTTACGTATTCATGGCTAAAAAATTAAAGCTGTGTTATATTATCCGACTTGGTTGCCCATCTGGTTACAGTGGTGACCTTGCAACATGAAGGGCATGAGTCATAGGCGGAGACCTAAGCTGAGAATTGGGGGGGACGGAAAGACGCGAAATCTTCCCGAAAAATTTCTGACGACCGGCCAAATCTGGAAAAAAAAATAGTTTTCGCCGCCCAAAAAGTTGATGACCTTTTTTTTTTTTAGTCATCCGGCCAAATCTTGAGGAAATATTTCTATTTTCGCCGCCAAAAAAGTTGATGACCTTTTTTTTTAGTCATCCGGCCAAATCTCGGCGAAATATTCTATTTTCGCCGCCCAAAAAAGTCTTGATGCTCAAACATTGGGGGGGACAAATGCATGGGCCGTCCCCCCCAACACTTTTATTGGGGGGGACCGTCCCCCCCTAGGTCTCCGCCCATGGCATGAGTTTGAGTCTCCCTTAGACTGTGACCTTATGACCTTGTGCAAGTCCTTTGCTCACGACTGCTTCGTGCTATCGGTTGATGCAATTCGCTCGGTCATTAGATTTTGATTGATTTTGATTGATTTTGATTGTTTGATTGATTGATTAGATTGTGGTACTTAATAAATGTGTAAAATAATTATCATAATAATAATAATAATTACTCAGTTGTGCATACCGCTTTAGCTGCCTGAGTGTCAACAGTTACCTCTCTCTAATGTGTCTTGCCGGTGTCACGAAATAGAGTATCCCTCGTATTAATCGTATCCCCTAAACGAGGAAAAGTCAAAAAAGTCACTTCCGCATGTATTTTTTTGCAATTAATTAATTTTCGTCTGCTTTGTTTTGAAAAATGACACTAACAGGTATGTTTATTCCTACTAGATAATTTTTTGCTTTGGTTTTAGAGCACTTAAAACTTTTTAAACACGTAAGAACACTCAGAGTCACTAAATAAATTCGAGTTGCCTTTCTCTGAACACTGCTTAGGACACTTAAAGCAATTAGGGTCACTTCATATTTTGATTAGAGCACAAATTTTGCAATTATACGCATTTTTCAAAAAAGGGGATAGACTGGTTCATCCCCCCGGATAGTCTAGGCCGGTTAATTCCATCCGGAGGGATAGATTAATTTCATCCCTGCCTCAGTCCAATATAGGCTGAGGATTTAGCCAGGACGAATGCCTGTTCGGGGGCGGCGGTAGAATAATGGTTAACACGCAGTGCGAGAGGTAGCGAGTTGTAGCCCCTGTTGGGCGGATTTGCTTTGTAGGCTGCTATTAGCGCTTAGCGCCATGTATTGCAGGCTGTCTGTTCTGTCAGTATAGTTAAGATTTGTGTATTCTGTGATCTCCTTTCTTGTGAGTTGTTTAAACTGCATAATTATACACTGTAACCGGTTGCGTTCTGTCAACCGGATTGTTGAATAAAGAGAATATTATTATTTTTATCATATCACACCCAGGATATATTTTCCGTCAATTTTTCCAAACTGCTCCACAAATTCACTAATACCATCTTTGCTCTGGGGTCCGCGGTTTCAATATGCCACCAAAACAAAATCGGAACTTCAAGAATGCATGCTAATCAATGTTATGTAGTTTCGAAATAGCGATTGCCCTCTGATCTGTAGCTAGATCTATCGGACCAAAGCTTAGTTTATGCTAAATAAAACTGTACATTGATTTGATGTGTAAACAAGTTGCGTTTACAAGTGTCGAATTGAACCTAAAAATAAATGAACATTGCTTGATTGATGCTAATTCGACTGGGTACTCTCTGTCCTTTGGTCGGTTTGATTTAAGTAAGTAAATAAGTAAGTATCTTCTTTATTGTACCAGCTGCCACCAAATCGCACTCTGGTTTACATGCATATAAAACATGACAGGTAAAAAATACAAAGACAAATATGGCAGCCAATAGCCAGTGGAGTTGTTCAGTCATGGATGTAGAAATGTGAGAGAATCAAGGAAGATGGGGAATGAGCCTAGCAGTAGCAATGAGTACAGACTGCAAAGGATATAGGCGAACCTTATGGAGGCCAACAAGGACAGAATTAACTCTAGCCCGTGATGTTAACATCATTATGGCAAAAACAGTCATCTGATGGCAAATGCTGCCCGAGCAAGACAAGTCACTGGTCAGCGATGAGCTCCAACGCCTAAACGAAGAGTCCGGCCAACAGTTTCTCCGGATATGTGTTGATATTTTAGAGTTCACCACCGAGCTAAGAAGCTTCGAGAGGGAAGAGCAGCGACAGGGCAGCACAACACTGGAAACTTGGCGCCACTTCGGCGTGGCCTTCACTAGTTGGCATATGATGCAATTATTTATTCAGTTAATTTGTGTTTCTAATCTGCTTGCTTTGTGGCATGGCGTTTGCAGCTCTGCCAGCATCTGTCTCGAGATTTCATCAGAGAAGGATGGCTGGAGAAAACTGGGCCGAAGACTAGCGATGCGTACCGCAAGCGTTGGGTTGTGCTGGATGATAACAAACTTTACTACTATGAAAACCCACTCGTAAGTTAGAATTTGTCACTATTATTAGTGCATATCATGTTATTAATAGTATCTGTAATAAATAATTGTACTTAGTAAATAGTCCTACTGACATTACTACATTGATATATTCAGATTTCTGCAGTATGCTGGTAAAGACGAGATGTTGGAAAGCAATGAACTTTAGTTGAAGATACGTTCTTAAAATCGATATAAATTTGTATATTTTTATTTTGGATGGTTGCGAGTGTACAGATGTAATTGACAGATTTGCAGATGTTAACTCAGAACGTACGTGTTTCGTAACTCCTAGCACTTGAAGACTTGTACCATAGTCTACCTGGTTATCAAGCTTCATCCGATTATCTTAGCATTAAAGGCTTTTACGGTGATATGCTAAGAGTTGCAGAGTAAGCAGGTTTTCAATAGTGTGTCAAAGCATGAAGACTTTGCCGTAGTAACGCACTTGTTTGTCTGTTTTCCAGGATCCATATCCTAAAGGAAGAGTAGTCCTTGGTCCGAGGGATAACGGGTTTACGGCTCGAGAAGATGTTCCGCCTGGCGTCAGGGCGTTTCCGTACGCGTTTACGTTGAAGACGCCGAAACGTAATTACTGTTTCTGCGCGGCTTCAGAGGCTGAAAGGAGAGAATGGGTCGACTGCTTTTTGGCGGTGATAAGATTGTTGGACGGCAGACGGACGACGACTGGACTGCACTCGAGATGCCTCACATCTGTTCTTTGGCCGTCATAGGGTTTTTCGGTGAGTCTGTGGCGAGTGTTTTTGCTATGTGTAGGTCGTTAGGACATAGAGCATAGGTTGTGTTTCAGTTTGTTATTTTTTGTTAATGTGTTTTGGGTATTAAAGTTAAAATATGATTCATTCTGTTGCAGGAGTATTCTCTTGCATTGTAGATTCATTCATTTCATGAAGTATGTATCAGGACATTTCATGGATATAATTATAGCAGAGTTCGCTATGACAGAGCTGAAATGTGATCTACACCGTGGTTCAAAAAAAACTAAGCCAAATTGTTTTGCATATATCTCTAATACCTGATGATATATCACGATAAAATTTTCCAAATTTTTAGAGAATTGGACCAAGAATATGATTCCAAAATTTCATGAGAAAAAGTTGAACGGATAAAAAGATATGAATCTTTCAACTTCATATGCCGAAATTTCAGTTTACAAGCAATTTTCTGTTAGATTCAATAAAATGTAAGCCAAACTGTTTTTCTTACATCTCTAATATTTGATGATTAATCATACTAAAATTTTTCCAATATTTAGATAATTGAACCAAGAATAGGATTCCAAAATATCATGTCATAAATTTGAACGGATAGAAAGATATGGATATTTCAACTTCATCTGCCGAAATATCAGTTTTCAGCAAGTCTGTTATGGTATTCGTTGCGGTTTCGGCGGTTGGTCGCTCCCATTTAGTCTTCATTGATCCTGGAGTAAAAATTAATGGAACCTATTATCGCGACGTTCTGCTATCACAACATCCTCTACCTGTAATCAGAAATCTAGCCCCCAGACTGCCCCAGCCCATGCACAGAGCCAAGGAAGCCATCGAAATGCTGACAAGAGGGACGCCAGACTTCATTTCTCCCACATTATGGCCTCCGAACATCCCAAATTTGAATCCTGTCGACTATAAACTGTGGAGCGGGATGCAAGACCCAGTTTACCAGACAACAATCCATGATATAAACGATCTGAAGCAACGCTTGCTTGAAGTCTGGGATCGCCTGGACCAGAGGATAATCGACTATGCTGTTGCTCAATGGCGCCAGCGCCTCCAGGCTTGCGTGCAAGCAGCAGGAGGAGGACATTTTGAGCATCTTATTTAATTCAATAATCAAACCATACTGTTGGAATAATATTGGTGGTTCAATTCTCTACATATCTGGAAAATCTTAGACTGATTAATCACCAGGCATTAGAGATATAAGAAAAACAGTTTGACTTGCATTTCAATTAATCTAACAGAAAATTGCTTGTAAACTGATATTTCCGCATATGAAGTTGAAAGACACATATCTTTTTATCCGCTCAACTTTATCTCATGAAATTTTGGAGACATATTCTTGGTCCAATTCTCCAAATATTTGTAAAATTTTAGCGTGATATGTCATCAGGTATTAGAGATATATGCAAAACAATTTGGCTTAGTTTTTTTTGAACCACGGTGTATATAACTTTGTCTATGACTCAGCTTTTAACGGAGCTGAAATATGATCTAAATAATTTTGTCTATGACTCAGCTTTTATCATAGCTGAAATATAATCTAAATGACTATGTGCAAGACTTGTTTTGTTAAAGCGTGGTATAAATGACTAATTGTATTGTATTGTATTGTTGTAAAGCAGAATTAGGAAATTTTGTTTAGTAGATTTGAGTGAAACAATTTGGTGGTCTTCGTTGCATTGTGGTTCTTCTTAACTGGGTTGATGATTAAACTGACGCTGTTTATTGTTTCTTTTAAGTACTTTGTGTGCAAACTTCAGGAATTTTTCAATATGGATTCCATTTGTGATTGAATAAATGATTTTCTTTTAGGTAAACAGAAGAGAGACATCAGAGTTTCAAGACTACCGTGCTATCCTCGTTTGGCGGAGGACAGTTAGCTGGTCAACCCGATTTGCGTGTCGTAAATTAGAAATCTGCAGCATGAGATCTGTTTACTAGAAATTCCACTGCAAGAAATGAAACTGCAGGAGATGCCAAAGGAGATTTCGGTGACTGTGTTGCTTTTTGAAATTTGCATTGATGGCGACAGACGTTGCTTCAATTGTCAGAGTTGACATAGACAGGAACAGAGTGTGTTATAATTTGTGTGTTCTACAATGGATGTTGGACATGGAAGTTCAGATCTGTAATTAGTGCCAAGCATGTCTGATCTGGGCTGATGAGAGAAATTCTGGTGAAGGGGCCCCAGGCAGAGCAGTTCACAGGTCCCTAAATTATCTTAAGATGTGTTGAACAAATTTTTTAGGAGCAAATTGAAGTGCTGTTTCGACCTACAATTTTATATTTGTATATAAAATGTGATTTTATTCCGTTGTTAACTTTAAGTTTAAACTGACTTTAGTTAATTTTCTCTGTAATATTATGCTAAGAATGCATAAATGATAAACTCTTCTATATGTGACTGCCTAGTCTGTGCCCTTAAAAGTTGCCAGGCGCTTGGGCGTTTGCTACCTCTCTGTACCCCCATTCTCTGCGGCCCTGTGTCTGATAGTTTCTCATAAGCAGTACTATGAGAGCTGATAATTAATTATATGATAAGCTGATGTTGATGTCATGCAAACATTGAATGAACTAGTTTTGGTAGTAATTTTTT
Organism: Lumbricus terrestris; assembly: GCA_949752735.1. Taxonomy (NCBI): domain Eukaryota; kingdom Metazoa; phylum Annelida; class Clitellata; order Crassiclitellata; family Lumbricidae; genus Lumbricus; species Lumbricus terrestris. The sequence continues at coordinate 36,138,364 of OX457047.1, forward strand.
ATTTCTCAGTGAACGCTGTTGTTGAGTTTTTGCTTGGCTGTTGGTTTAACGTCAGTATTCGAGTGGAAGATTTAGTATTTTTATATCAACGAATGTATATCAGTGGATGTTTATGTCAGATGAATGTCAAGTAGCTTACATTCTTATGAATATGGTTCTACTTTTTGTTTGTGTGAGCTTTGGTCAGAGAAGGCTCTGTATTGTTCAAAATTCGCTGACTAAATCTTTTTAACAATCGTAAAGATGTCAGGGATGCAAAAGAAAACTGCTCAGCTGTAATTGTTAAGTTTTTGATGCTTGCCTCTTCACATTTCTACTAGAGGCTTAAGATTTTAAAATATTTGACCAACTAAAAAAATCAGTTGGCATGTCAGTTTTGTCTTGATATTGCTCACAAGTGGTACTTTTAATCACAGTTCCTTCAAGATTTTGAAACTGGAAATTATAGAGCTCGAATCTGCCACTTTAGTCCCACAGCGCTAATTTTGTTTTATATAAAATTGTTGGTATTGTTTTCTTTTTGGTAATTTGTTGGAATGCTTAGATGCAAGTGATTTTTCTTGATTGCTGTTACATTAATTTGTAAATTTAAAATGAATGGATGAGTTGTTGTATTTCTTTGATCTGTAAATGAATCGCTTCTATGCATGATTTGTATTGTACAGCGAATTTACGTAAGCTCAATTAGCTCCGGTTGCTACAGTTCAAACCAAGTTCCAATTACTCTTATTGATATAATTGATGTCTTTGCAACCTGAATTCTGGCCAGTGTATATCTCGAGATACTGACATTATAGATCTGGTTTTTTTTATCTGTTCAAAGCTGGCTTTGAATGCGGACATGGTATCTTGCATGTACAATTATTATAAAATTATATGTGCCAATAATATGTGAGGTGCCTTTAAAACTGTTTACAAAAATGAGTGATATTAGCATTCCATGTATTTACAGTGAACTTGTTGTTAAGTTTTTAGGAACTTCTCAGATATTCGAAAACTTCGATTACTATTTCATCAGAAGATTAAATATGTGCTATTAACTAAACACGGATTTCTTCTGGTTTTGTAGATGTTGAGAAAATAACAGAACTGTATTTCAGAGAACAGTGGCTTTCGTAGTTGGCTGTATTTTTTTGCTTTTTTTCTACCCAGGATTATATGTATTTGTATGCATAAGAGTATCAAGAATCAAAAAGTCGACTATGCCGTCATTGTAGCGTCGTTAGAATTTTGAAATTTACAATTAAGGGTTTTGATTGAGCGTGTGGTACTTTGAATTGCTTACTTATTTTGTTACATCCACTGCTGTGAAGTCTTTCTCACACTTGCTTTGATTTGCTTTACTTTCCAGCTAAATGTATGTGCTCTGATGTGAGTTTTTTAATTAGTGCAATAATAATTATTGTTTAATTAATACATGTAATAATACTTATCTAAACGTGGTTCCGACTGTCAAAACGAATGACAAATAGGTTGATGAGTTTTTTGTTTTGTTTTTGATATCTCGTGTATGATGAAGTTCTATTCAACTCTTTGTTCAAATTCAGATACCTTGGGTTATGTGAGGTGCAAAATGTTTATGATGCCGTGCCATATCTACAGAAGGCAGTAGGGGTTCAACCCAAGAACTGAGAGAAATTTGAGGGGAACAACATGATTGTGTAACTGTTCCAAGCCTTTAAATTGTTCTGGCATGGATTTGCAACTGCACGCTGTTTAGTACTTTGTGAACTTTGTGGAGTGATGGGAAATAAAATACTTGGCGGTGGCAAGTATTTTATTAGCTTACCGAGGAAATGTCTTAGTGATTAGTAACTGCATGTTGTATACAGTTGTACAAGTTTAACTGAGTGGATTTGTTCTATGTCAATTTGTCTCTGTCTCCCTTATCTGGGTGTACACTGTACAGGGACGTAGTGCTCTCCTACTCCACACATCGTGACCTCCTCGTTCCCCGGGCATGAACTGCACCTAGACAGTGCCGTGCTTTCTCTGTTGTTTGCACCATGGTATGGAATTGGGTTCCACTGTCTATACCAGTGCTGTCCAACCTTTTTGGTACCAAGGGCCGCAAAAGCAAGATTCTTGAAGCCGAGGGCCGCAGCACAAAACTCAAAAGCAGTGGCGAAAATTTACTCATAATATATTAGGCTATATTAACATTGAAACGAGTATTGAAATTTAATATGGAGTGGTTATACTATCAAGCTAGCTATCGATATATGATTTTTTTCCCACCCAGTTCAAGATATGGCATCCAGAGATGCTCCCAGCCCAGGACTGGCCAAAGAGGAAAGCTTGAGCAGTTTATGGAAAGAGTCATAGTCGTCGGACCAGAAAGAACCAAGGTATCGCCATTCGCCAATCGTCGGCCCAGCATGAATCATTGAATATGGTAAAATTATTCATGCAGATTCATGCAGGACCGACGATTGGCGATACCTTATCCGATTAGGCCTACCGACTGTTTCTTTCAAATCCTTATAACTAAAACTCTCTCGAAAAGGATGGTCGCAGTCACTTGCAGACAGTAGCGGCGCTAGGGGTGGCTAGGGGGCTAAGCTCCCCTTTAAAAGGCCATCTATTTTGTCCCATGTAAAAATTAAATATTTGCATGATTAGACCCACTAAAAACTTAAACGTAAACGTATGCACGAGGTTTGTCAGACAGTTTGGCGGAATGAAAAAGGACCATTTACACCAAGATTTAGACCAAAATGACTAAAAAAAAGGTCGTCAGAAATTTTGGCGACTGAAAACGGAAAGTTTTCTCCCCGTATACATTCAGCCCCTCCAAAACTGAAATCCTGGCGCCGCCACTGCTTGCAGACGTGCTGTAACTATAGTATGTAGCCTGCACATTTCAGGGACTGACTATAGAAGTGATCACGGTTTGGGAGAGTTTGCGAGTCCGTTTAGTTGAGTACAGTAATAAGATTTGTTAAAAACCAGAAGTCATGACTGTGCTAATCTCCAGAAAGACTATAGGCCCTATACTCAGTGCTGTCCAACCTGCGGCCCGCGGGCCGCATGCGGCCCGCGAGGTGATTTCAAGTGGCCCGCCAGGGCTCACTAAATTTGTACACTGTGCAAAATGAAGCAAGGAATAAAGCCACTGAACGTTTATTTGTTTTTATTGATTTTGTGAGAGTTGCCGATTTGGAATGCCACCAGGAAACTAAATTTCTTCTTCCTTTTCATGGGGTAGTATACTATAGGGCCTATAGTCTTTCTGGAGATTAGCACAGTCATGACTTCTGGTTTTTAACAAATCTTATTACTGTACTCAACTAAACGGACTCGCAAACTCTCCCAAACCGTGATCACTTCTATAGTCAGTCCCTGAAATGTGCAGGCTACATACTATAGTTACAGCACGTCTGCAAGCAGTGGCGGCGCCAGGATTTCAGTTTTGGAGGGGCTGAATGTATACGGGGAGAAAACTTTCCGTTTTCAGTCGCCAAAATTTCTGACGACCTTTTTTTTAGTCATTTTGGTCTAAATCTTGGTGTAAATGGTCCTTTTTCATTCCGCCAAACTGTCTGACAAACCTCGTGCATACGTTTACGTTTAAGTTTTTAGTGGGTCTAATCATGCAAATATTTAATTTTTACATGGGACAAAATAGATGGCCTTTTAAAGGGGAGCTTAGCCCCCTAGCCACCCCTAGCGCCGCTACTGTCTGCAAGTGACTGCGACCATCCTTTTCGAGAGAGTTTTAGTTATAAGGATTTGAAAGAAACAGTCGGTAGGCCTAATCGGATAAGGTATCGCCAATCGTCGGTCCTGCATGAATCTGCATGAATAATTTTACCATATTCAATGATTCATGCTGGGCCGACGATTGGCGAATGGCGATACCTTGGTTCTTTCTGGTCCGACGACTATGACTCTTTCCATAAACTGCTCAAGCTTTCCTCTTTGGCCAGTCCTGGGCTGGGAGCATCTCTGGATGCCATATCTTGAACTGGGTGGGAAAAAAATCATATATCGATAGCTAGCTTGATAGTATAACCACTCCATATTAAATTTCAATACTCGTTTCAATGTTAATATAGCCTAATATATTATGAGTAAATTTTCGCCACTGCTTTTGAGTTTTGTGCTGCGGCCCTCGGCTTCAAGAATCTTGCTTTTGCGGCCCTTGGTACCAAAAAGGTTGGACAGCACTGCCCTATAGTATACTACCCCATGAAAAGGAAGAAGAAATTTAGTTTCCTGGTGGCATTCCAAATCGGCAACTCTCACAAAATCAATAAAAACAAATAAACGTTCAGTGGCTTTATTCCTTGCTTCATTTTGCACAGTGTACAAATTTAGTGAGCCCTGGCGGGCCACTTGAAATCACCTCGCGGGCCGCATGCGGCCCGCGGGCCGCAGGTTGGACAGCACTGGTCTATACTATACGCCTTATGCCTAGGGTTTTCTCAGATGCATTTTGTCACAGCCTTAAACGTCCTTTTCAACTGGGTTTAGGTCAGGAGCGCTCCCAGGTAGTAACTTTGAAGGGTATAAAAATCTCCATAATGAATTTGTTTGCAGTTGAAAGCAAAGGTTGTATATGCTCTGTGTGCATATATCTAATCTTTATTTGTGTATAACCTATATATTATATTTATATATATATATAAATAAATGTATAAATACTGTATATAAATACTATATATATTTAAATGTATATAGTATAATATATCTATACCCAATTTACACAGTACATAAATGGATAACGTGTCTGCCTTGTGATCACAGAGTGTACGGGTTGTGTGCCCACGCTGCCCGATGTGTGTGGGTTCACGATTTCCTAGACTCATACTAAGCGTTGTGTCATATGTCACCAGCAGATGTTGGCAAGTAAACACTCACTGACCTCTCTTGTTCCAGGACATTAATGATTCGTCACTGGCCAATGCTCTGGCAACAGGATCTGAACAACTACAGTATACACAGAAAGGAGGGTAGACCCAGCAGAGCTGTAAAGCCTGGCATCTGGATTACAATCATTATTTTATCATCAGCGCTCATTTCGCGCCTTCAGCCTTCGCACTTGATACTGCAGATACTCGGGTCGTGTTCGGCCTCCTGTCTACCAAGCTTGAGTAATAGCTGTGGGCAAGGGCGCATACAGACATTTTCGAAGGGGGGGGCAAAATTTTTGGTGATCTTTGCCAGAAATAATTTGATGACTTTTCATCAGTCATCTGGGTCGATGTAAACTCTGCAAGTACTATGACCTCTCTAGTCTCGTCGTACCCTACTTTTCTCTCCCGCTGCATTGATTTAATGCTTGTTGAAACCAATTGGGGTAGGGGGCCACATCCTATGGACTTTTGAAATGGGAGGCCATGGCCGGATTGGCCCCCCTGGATCCGCCCCTGGCTGTGTGTTGGCCAAACATTGTTAACCCTTTAATTACTGTAAAGTACTAAAAGCAACTGGGAAACGCATGCTGTCATTAAAGTGTTACATTGAATTCTGTTCTAAGTAGTAAGAGGGTGCCAAGAAGAAATTTTCCATACCCCAGTTAAAGAAACCAATGCCGGTTTGCTGTTGAAAGATTCTTCTTTGCCTTCAGCAGACGACTAGTACTTTACAGAGTCAGTCACTCAGGGCTTAAAGTGTGCCTGGACGGTCATGGACGGTGTCCAGGCACTTATTTTAGAATCTGCACACTGTCCTGCCACTTAGAGGTAAGGAATGTCCAGGCACTTCTTTTTCCACACTTTAAGCACTGTTGTCGCTGTAAGAAACAAGTGTATTCCTTGCATTGCTTGCTACACATATTCTGTAAAAAAATTCCTGTACGTTACGAGGCCTCCTTCAAAGAGGTTGCTAAAGCACAGTTTGAGTGATGTCAATGTGGACCCTGCATGGGTATCGTGAAATGGGAAATACTGTGCACAACAATAGGACATAACATGTATACCTATTATGTATCAAGGACGTTACTCTCTGTAAATAAGTCTACAGAGTGATCCAATAAAAGAGGAAGCTGGTACGTAAATTAACAAGCATGTAGTTGGTGATGCCATAAAGCAGGGGTGTTGAAATCAAGTGGTGGACCAGAATGTCGAAGGCACTTGAGGAAAATTGGGGTTAGGTCACAATAACAAGATTAATGTAGAATCTAAAAGGCAGATGTACTTTGTACGTTCTCGTATTTTTATGAATAATACATAAGACTGCATTCTGTATATTTTTCTTGGTATAAACAAACATTATGCACATGAAAAACTAAAACAAAACTGATTTGTTGTTTGTTTGGCAGGAGTTTGGGCATTATGTAAACATGTTTTCAAGTCTCTCCAGTGTTCTGCACTTTGCTCTGAATACCCAATCAGCTCCTAAAAAATGGATTCTTAAACAACATGTACCGTACATCTGTTCACAACCATTGAGCGTGCGTTTTAAGCAGCTGTGCATCACTATCCGTTCGTTCAGTTGGTTCAGGTGTACAAACGTTCCAGATATGAATGTTTGTGTTTGTTAGGATGTTTGCTGTCAGTGTGTCCGAACATGTGTGTTTGTGTGCATACATGTGTGTATTCAGAAAGAATTTCAGTTAGATAATTATGCTGTTTGCATAAATCAAATTCTCACGAGAAGCATTATTATGTCTCAGATTCTGACAAATCGTCATAAAAAGCATTATTAATATAGCACATATTCTGACAAAACACATGAACTTTGACAGCAATGCACATTGCACATCATAATTATATGTCTGCTGGTATCTTTTAATTTCTGCCATTCTACATATCATGCTCCTCAATAAAAAAGTTCCGTGTGATGCCTCTGATAAAAGAATTTTAAAGCCGCACATCCATTTAATATTAGTTTATATGAAATTTTGATCTAAACATTCGACCTAAGTTGAGCTGTAGTGGATCGTTAAACAAATTCAGCCACCCCTACGCAGCAACACGTTTGAACACAATACAAGGAAAAATAATCAATGTGGATGGACATGCTTGATGGCAGTGTAGCAATTGCGGCACACACGTCTGACATTGGACGTTCAAAGCTTTCTATGAACAGATATTGAAACCTGATACCCATTTGGACATAGAAATACAGAACGATATTTACAGCTTGTTGGCAACAGAGTGTAGTACTAACCTCTTAAAAACCACGTGTGTAAAATAAATACTACACTACGTTATAGCAACACTTTATGTAGAAAATAGCAAAGAAACCTTTCTTACAAGAACAACTTTGGTAACAACTTTATTTTTCATGCAATCTGTAACTATATACGATTTGACCTCTAGATTTTCAATAAACAAAGATACTACTACAGTCTTACTTGGCACATTCTTAACAGTACAGCCTGTTTACAGCTGACCCTAATTCAAGTGTTATGCTTGGAAACAAATGGCAGTGAGCCTAAAACAGACCAGACAATATTTGGTTAACTATTAACCTCCCAATCTATTACTTAATTAGTTTGTTGGTTGACACAAAACAATTTTCTTTTATATATATGTGACATGGGGCTCCCATCCAATCAGTTTCTGACCTTTTTATTCAGTCATATGCTACAATGGCTCTGCTTTAAAATACTTTCTACAGAATAGAAACATCTTTTTTCTAACTAATGTTATAATCATTTGATTCTTTCATCAGTGAAGACTGTAGAGTGAGAAAATTGAATAAAAAGTTTAATAATATTCATGTCATCAAAGTCCTTAGAAACCACATGTGGATTATTCTGCAATTTTGCTGGGCAATAAAGGAATATATTCTAAATCAGATAATTCAAATGGCAACAAAATCAGGTTACTACTTTGCAAATTATGGCAAATTCATAGCCATCTGCTGAACTGAAGAATATTCTACATTACTGATCCCTCTTGCCTAGTACAGGTCGCAAAAGGTTTGTCAGTCACTCATTCACGTGAGTAAAGCAGGGAGGAGACCTGACCGACGACTCCAATTGGAGCGTAGACTCGGAACCGACCTGGGCTGGCGAACCAAAGTCCACCGTGCCCACCTTCTCGTGGGGCGACCTGTTAGTAACCCCTCCGTATGGAGGGGTGAACGAACGGGCACGGACGGCAAACGGGGGGAAGGCAATGGCAAACCACCCCTTATCTTTGCCAAGAAAATTCATGATGTATCCAAGAAGGAAATCAACGATAGTCACCAAGGGTGAGACCCTCAGGCCTGAGGGTGACTTAATGGCTACTGAGGAAGAGCACATTGACGAGTCGGGAGCTACGGGTTCGAATGAAGCCACAGGACCAAAGCCGAAAGGACGTCCAGCGGTGGATATGGCCATGAAGCAAAGGCTTGACATGAGCTGCAAAAAATCTATGAAGGTCGGAACGTGGAATGTCAGAAGCATGCAGAGTGGGAAGATGGACATCATTCAAAAAGAGATGGGAAGGATGGATATAGCGATACTGGGATTATGTGAGACCAGATGGAAGGGAAAAGGACACTTCAGATGGAACGGTTTTAAGATAGTAATGTCGGGGCAGGAGGAGAGGGGGAGGAATGGAGTTGCAATCATGTGCGATAGGAAGAGCGCTGATGCGATAATGGGGTATAATACAGTGAGTGACAGAGTACTGAGTGTAAGATTTAGGGGAGGAAGGATCAATACGACAATCATACAGGTTTATGCCCCTACAGCGATGGCGGCAGAGGAGGAACAAGAAGCTTTCTACTTAGACCTGCAAGGGACAATTGACACAACACCGAGGGGAGACATACTGGTGATTATGGGTGACTTCAACGCGAAAGTTGGTGAGGACAGAAATGGATGGGAAGAAGTAGTGGGTAAGTACGGACTGGGTGTACGAAACGAGGCGGGGGAGAGAATGCTGGAGTTCTGCGATTCCAATGAACTACGAATAATGAACACATGGTTCGAACAACCGAAAAGAAGACTTTATACATGGACGACGCCGGATGGAAAACACAGGAATCAGATCGACTACGTGTTGGTGAACAAAAGATGGAAGAGCACGATAAAAGATGTAAGAACAAGACCGGGGGCGGATTGCGGAACAGACCACGAGATAATAGTGGCTACATTACAGCTAAAGTTGAAGAAGTTGAAGAGAGGCAAAAGACTGACCAGTTTTGATTGCAAAGGCATAACACCAGAATACAGGGTGGAGATAATGAATAGGTTTGAGATCTTAGAGAGAGACGATTCAACGGAAGAGGAGGATGCAAACAAGTTATGGACAAAGATGAAAACTGCGATTCAGGAGACGGCGGAGAAACATGTACCAAAGAAAACGTCAAGGAAAATTACACCATGGCTATCCAAAGAGGCCATTGAGGTGGCAATGGAAAGGAGAGTAGCAAAAAAGGAAGGGAACAGGGATAGGGTAAAAATATTGAATAAGGCCTTCCAAAAGAAGGCAAGGGAGGATAAGGAAAACCATCTCAAGGAAATGTGCAAGGAGATGGAGGAAGAAGGGAAGAAAGGAAGAACTAAAGAACTGTTCGCAAAGATAAAGGAAATAACAAAGACAGCAGGCCCTAGAATGGGATCACTCAAGACAAAGGATGGGAAGATAATAGGAGACGAGGAGGAGATGAAGGCAAGGTGGAGAGAGTATACGGAAGAGCTGTACAAGGAGGACGAACGTGTCGTGAAGGAAAACATCAAAATAGAGGAAGTTGAAAACGAACCAGAGATATTGGAGGCAGAGGTGGAGTGGGCGATAAAACAGTTAAAGGACAACAAAGCGCCAGGACATGATGGAATACCTATAGAACTGGTAAAAGCAGGAGATGAAGCAGTGGTGAGGACTATTACAAAGCTATGCAATCAAATCTGGAGAACTGGGGAGTGGCCGGAGGACTGGAAAAGGTCAGTGTTCATACCAATATTCAAGAAAGGAGACGCGAGAGAGTGTGGAAATTATCGAACGATAGCGATGATATCGCACACGAGCAAAATACTACTCAAAATAATCCACAAAAGAATGGAGAAGACAATTGAAAGAGAATTACCAGCCAACCAAGCGGGATTCAGGAAGGCGCGAGGAACGCGTGATCACATCGCCAATATAAGGTGGATTATGGAGAGACAGAGGGAGTACGGGCAAGAGGTGCATATGTGTTTTATAGACTACAGCAAGGCGTTTGATTGCATAGACCATACACTACTGTGGAGGACACTAATCGAGATGGGAATTCCGAAGCATCTGGTTAAACTACTGAAAGGCCTTTACGTGGATCAAGAGGCGGTTATAAGAACTGAATATGGAGACACAGGGAAATTTAAAATAAGGAAAGGAGTGAGGCAGGGGTGCATTTTGTCCCCTTTCCTGTTCAATCTGTATGCCGAGAGAATTATGAGGAGGGCTGGATTGGAAGAGGCAACAGAGGGGGTAAGGATAGCGGGGAAAATACTGAATAATTTGAGGTACGCTGATGATACGACATTATTGGCGGGTAAGAAGGACGACCTGGCCGAGTTAATAAGAAGAGTCAGGATGGAAAGTGAAAAGGCGGGACTATACTTCAATGTAAAGAAAACAAAAGTTATGACAACTGCAACATGGGAAAACTTTGAGGTGGATGGAGAAACGATAGAGGTAGTATCGAGCTTCACATTCCTGGGATCTATGTTAGAGAAGGAGGGAAGATGTGATATGGAAATAAGGCGGAGGGTAACAATGGGAAAAACGGCAATGAACGGTCTGGGAAATATTTGGAAAGATAAATATGTGAGCAGGGAAACAAAGAAAAGACTGGTAAGAGCACTGATCTTCCCGGTCGTCCTATATGGATGCGAAACATGGACAAAGACACTGCATATGGAAAAGAAAATCAACGCGTGCGAGATGTGGATTTGGAGAAAAATGTTAAGGATTTCATGGACGGAGAAGAGAACTAACGAATCGGTGCGTGAGGAGCTCGGAATAGAGAGAGATGAGACACTACAGCAAACAGCGACTTGGAGGAAATTGAGCTACTTCGGCCATGTGATGAGATCTAACGATTTGGAGAAGGAGCTGATGACGGCATGCGGTGAGGGAAGGAGGAGACGCGGAAGACCAAGGAAGAGATGGCTGGATGAGGTACAGGAAAAGTCTGGCATGAACTTGGATGAGCTGAGAGAGGCAACAAGAGAGAGGGGACACTGGAGAGGATACATCAAGAATATCGCCAGAGCTCCAAGAGCTGACGGCACCAGGTGACCAGGTGAGCGCAAAAAAATATCTAGGATGCAACAGGTTTCAAGCCCCAGCATCACATATGTATATACTTAATTAAACAGCAATGTACTCCTGGTATTAAATTTTTTACATTTTATAGGCAAATAGACACATTTGATTCCCATTGTTTTGTAAACAGACATTATTAACCACTTTAAACAAAGACAATGCTACCTAATATAAACAAAGACATCTAAAAACTACTGCGAACAAGACAGTATTAACTACTGTAAACAAATATCATTGTATTCAACTTGGGGTCATTATGTGTCGTAACTAGACCCAAATTCATTCCGTAATGACGTAAACTAAGATGTAAAAATATCAGGACTTCGATAAAAATGATCAAACAACTGAAACTGTTAAAAAGTAAGAAACATTTGACAGCATGACACAATGAAGTCAAAGGCAAAGCAGAAGGACAAAGGCTTGTTCCATGCTGGTTCATCAGGGCCTAAACACAAGCAAGCCTTTTGATGGCATGCAAAAGGGTCACTTTTGATAGGAAACAGTGACTGCATCCTTGTGGATAGCTATGGTAAGCACAAGCTTTATCAGCAGCGGACAATGATGATGATAACAAGTACAACAAAACCGAATTAAAATATATCTTGTATCAAACTAAAATTTAAATGCTAGAATTTCCGAATATATGCATGGTCAGTTGGTCTCAAATTCATACAACAACAACAACAACAACAACAACAACAACAACAACAACAACAACAACAACAACAACAACAACAACAACAACAACAACAACAACAACAACAACAACAACAACAACAACAACAACAACAACAACAACAACAACAACAACAACAACAACAACAACAACAACAACAACAACAACAACAACAACAACAACAACAACAACAACAACAACAACAACAACAACAACAACAACAACAACAACAACAACAACAACAACAACAACAACAACAACAACAACAACAACAACAACAACAACAACAACAACAACAACAACAACAACAACAACAACAACAACAACAACAACAACAACAACAACAACAACAGCATTGTACTGTATTGTAAAGATTACTATTTACACTGTAACAATCACTCGACAGACAGAAGCAAAGGTTGCAATAAACTTCCTGTAAAGATATGTACATCCAGAACGAAGAAAATTACACAGCGCAGGAAAATAACAACTGTCCACACACGGCAGAACGTAAGTGCAAAAGACTCAAAACAAGATCGCAGATACGGTTTCTTCAATGCATGTATACTGAAATGTAAAAACTGATATCATAGCACTAAGGCAACCAAGCAAAATGGAGCAGAAACTGATATAAAATTACATTAAATGCACGGTACATGCATCGCATGGCACTTAAGTAACATAATACAGCGCATGATTTAAATCGTTCGTTACATGTATCATTTTCAACCACATTTCTATGAACTTCACTTCAACTAATAACACTTTCTAATTACACTTTCATTGCTCTTCAAGCTGAACAAAATCTGTGGTAAATCAGGATAAGAAAGCTGATATAGGTAGGACATAAATGTATTTAACATGGCTGTGAAACCAACGTTAATCTTGGGACTATCCCTATATAATGCCCAGTTTCATATCTGGCTAATACCCTGTTCCTCCGTGTTACTTTGGTAACTATGTCATTGATTACTTACTATTATGCATCGTCGTCATCATCCTCATACATCTAATTCTCTCGACATCCAATAAGGTACAAAAGAAAACATCTAACTCTCTTGCCATCCATCTACAAAAGAAAGCTGATGGATTGCTTTAATTTTCTTCCACATTATGGGTTTCAATCCAAAATAATTTGCACAGAATTCCTGCAGATCAGCCACTTTATCTCCAAAACCCGTGAAAGAACTACAAAGATCTATACGCATACACCACGGGGCACGGTGGTGTAGTGGGTATGTTCGCTGCCTTGCAGCCAGAGGGTTGCAGGTTCGAATCCACCTCAAGCTGCCGTGTAGGGACCTTGGGCAAGTCCTTCACTTGCAATTGCTCAGTTCTTGGCATAAATCTCCGATTCAGTGTCCGCGCGTAGTCGGGAGCGCTTCTGAGTAGTAATCTTGAAGGGGCTCTATAACAAGTGCACATTCATAAAAACAAATACAAAATACCATTTTCCCTATGCTAGAACACTTAAGCAGAACACACGAACATCCATCTAACTTCTATATCTAGTTTTCATATTTGCAATATAGTCATCTGTAGTGAAAGTGACAGTTTAATGCTCTGGACATCATCCAAACCCAAACAGCTGTCAATTGCATGCACCAACTGAAAATTGCACAACCTAATCAAACATTGAACATAATATTGCACTCATCTTGATTGAAATTTTAAAACACTTGATCGTCGGTGGTTTAATTTATCATACGCAAAGCACTTTATTCTGTACATTGTTTCAAATACTCGTTGCTACCAAAATATTCATGTTCGGAAAAGCCAGTGTTCAAACGCCATTCAGATCTTGTACGCTCACACGAGACCGATATAAAATGGTAACAAAACGCAGATCTCCAATTAATCTTGACGAGGCATTAACAGCCAGTGGGGAAAAAATACTGCTTGTGGTTACAGTGATGCTAAACACTCTTGATTGTCTAAGAACCTTATAATTAAGTCACCAATTGTCCAGAACATTCTCTGAAAGTCGACCTACAACATGATATGCTCCATTAAGCTTACAAATTCAGTCTCTTAAGAGTAGTCTTCGATCCTTCCTTATCAGTCGTGTCCCAAGTTCTTGCTCTCCCCCCATCTGCACCATGAGCGTCCTAAAAGCGCATGGACTGTCACCAACTGTCCCCCTACACAACTTTGCCAACAGCGCACCTCTACGCTGCCACTGCCAGGTGGGGCCTAACTACTGCTGACAATTGATCAAAATTAGAGAGTTTTCATCGTTAGATGGGACATTCCAGTTTTCTGACACCTGATATTAAGAGCGTTGAAGATCTTGCACATGACATTGAAAATCGATTACTTCGTACAGTGATTCGACTTGACTCAAACGTCATGATTAGCATGTTCCCACAAAAAGTCCATAGGCCGCATAGTCCACGTCGTCACAGCTTCAAACTCCCGATTAAGGATGAAAGAAATTACATTTCCCTGAGTAATTTACAGATACTCGACCATTGCCCCTCTTTCTGACTTCTACCCATTTGATTGAATTATTATAATTTTCTTTATCTTCTTTCTCTTCATTTCTTCATTTGTAACTGGCTGCGGCATTTCAGCAAGAGCTCAATAAAACGAATATGTCATCATCACATAACCTTGCCTGTTCAGAATACCGTCTCCCTCTCAAAGGGGTCCCGAGTGGGTGCCATACGACTTCTGATTGATCAACCGATTGACAAGAAGTGTCATTACATTAGCATCCTTCCCAAATGTCAAATAGTTTGATGTTCAAACACGATTGTCATCACACAAATGCAAACAGAAACTGCGTCTGTGTATAACTGAGAAGAAGGCAGCTCAAATAAAAGCCTATGGAACACAAGAGATGAGAAGCCGTCGCCATTCACAAATTCACGGCAAATTACACAACCACCAATTCAAAGCCTGGCAAAACTGTACATGCTGAATAATAATTAAAACAAACAAAAATAAAATTATTGAGCACCCATGCAATATAAACAACGTAATATTTACAAACACAGCCAGCCACATGAGCCAATCTCTCAATCTCTTTTCCGCAAGCGCCTGTATACCATTTTGTTCGATTGCGGTTCCGTTGCGTTTGGAAGTGAAACGCCTCCGACGAATCACCTCTGAAGTAGTGCTACATAAACATCTGTAATTACAATAACAAAATATAACGTGTCACAGGGTTGGAGTCTCACAAAATTCGGTCTGTTCTGTCAATACCATCCAAATTACTCGCCGCACGTACGTATATATTGAAACGTCAACACAACGCCTTTTGCAACTCTCAAACTGCACTGCAACATTGAAACAAGTGCATGACAAACGTTTCATTGTGCTACATGCGTACACGCTGAAATAAAAAACAAGTCAGCTGACTCAGTGGAACGGTTAAGTGAAGCCGAGACGCTTTTATCACCTGCGACACGAATCTGAATTCTCGTCAAAATACTGGAAACTGTCTGAATTTTTTGGCACGAATGACCAGAGGAATTGATCACGAGAAGATCTAATCGATCATAGAGCATCTTTTTGAACATGATCGTCTTCCGAGAAGAAAAGCGCTTCTGTATGACCGTTTTCTCCACATATATCTAAACAAAGCAAAGAAATGACATGCTAGACAGGCAAAAATATAACGTTCTTTACACCAATGTGCTGTTCAGTGATGACAAGAAATGCATGATCAGCAATTAATCGAGTCGGAAACAATTTAGTACAAATTGGCTAAATGATTGTCAAGCAGCCACATAAATCCCATGTATGCGTGCGTGTGTGTATGTATGTATGTATGTATGTATGTATGTATGTATGTATGTATGTATGTATGTATGTATGTATTGTATGTATGTATGCACGCATTCATGTATGTATTGTATGTATGTGCACTTGCTATAGCGCCCCTTCAAGATTTCTACTCAGAAGTGTTCCAGCCAACAGCGTAGAGACAATAAATCGGAGTTTCACGCTGAAGCGCTGAGCAATTGCGAGTGAAGGACTTGCCCAAGGTCCCTACGCGGTGGCTTGAGGTGGATTAAAACCTGCAACCCTCCGGCTGCAAGTCAGCGAACATACCCACTACAGCAAAAGAAAGGCAAGGAAAAGACAAGAAAAAGATAAGGGAAGACAACAATATGGATGGTAAAGTCTGCTTATTAAGTGAATACTTATACACACACTAGGGTGCTAGGTAGTCGAGTAGTTAGTGTGTTGGACTGTCAAGAGAAAAGTCAGGGGTCAGAATCCCCCATCAAAGCAGAAATTTGGTTCAAGCTTTCTGCTTCACTAGCAACCTTTGGTAACCTCAGCTATAATGAGTACATTGGCCGTGCACTGTTGGTGGGAAGATGGCGAGGGAGAGGACTTTGGTTACCCACCCTCATAAGCCAAGGCTAAAATGGAAATGAAGTCGCTTACATTCCAGACTTCATAAACATGGTTGTTTCAGGGCTATCGAATAAGGAACTTCTCGTTTTCTCTTCTTATATCTAAACATTGCTTCTCAGAGGACAGAAGGACTTGCCCAAGGTCCCTACGCGGTGGCTTGAGGTGGATTCGAACCTGCAACCCTTTGGCTGCAAATCAACGAACATACCCACTACAGCATTTTGTCAGCATAACAGCAAATGCTCCAACACACATCTCACAACCAGACAACTGTTCCTCGTAAAGATAAAGAAGTTTTTTAACCAAATTGCAGGGTCATACCTGCAATAATTCGATGCCACGGCAAAGAAACGTAAGTGAGAAATGAATAGAGTGCCAACGACTTTGGACTACTTCTGCGTTCCTTCCACCAATGCCATCCACCTCCGTTAGTGAATGACTTCCCAAGGTCGTCCTTCCGGCACTCGTCAACCGTTTCGTCCGACTCTAAGGAAAAGAGCACAATGTCAGAGTAAAAACAATTGTAATAAGGAATAGTGCAAGCGCTGTAAACAAGTGAATAGGGATTCATTAAGTCTACATACTTTTAAATTAACCAAAATCCATGTCACATATAATTTGAATTTCTTCACAAGACCTTTCAAAGCCTTTCAGAACGTCATGAGTATATGATGCTCATAGCAGGGTGTGATCGTTATCCTTTTTGCCCACGCAGCCACCAAGCAGAATTGTGCCTTCTCGGTGATTGGCCCCTCGCTTTGGATCTATACAGGCTCCCATTGTCATTGAACTTGTTCCTCACGGTCCAATACAAATCTTTCTATTCACATCCTGTCCTTTTTAGCCGCACAGGGCTCTGGAGCACTTCTGAGTAGTCGCCTTAAATGGGCGCTATATAAATCCTTGCAATGAATCAATGAATGAATGAATGAATACACATTACAAAATGGCGTACAGTCATAGAGAAATCGACATTACAGAAACATTTAAATTTCGCAATTCAAACTGTACGTTGAACACATAAAGACAGTAACGTTCGTACAGATTAAACAAACAGCACCACGTGATTGCACAGCAGAGTTTAACACAAGGACAGAAGAAGGTGGAGATTTCTGTACCGTCTATTGAACTGCTGTTGGTTTGTTCGGAATAGCTGGCGCTCATTCCACTTGCACCGAGGTTCTCCATGTTTGATCGCGACTTCTTCAGACCTATCCGCTTGAGACTGCCGTGGAAAATGCGATGCCAACCGAAGTCTGGATCACTTGAGCGCCGACTTTGATTATGAAACTGGAATGCAGTGAAAAACAACATCCGTAAAAAAATGACAACATTTAAACTTTTCATTTGGAATAGCAAACCTATCGATTGCTAAATTCATTCTCAAAGTTTGTATGTGCACTTGTTATAGCGCCCCTTCAAGATTTCTACTCAGAGGCGCTCCCGACTGCAGCGCGGACACTGTATTGGAGTTTCGCACCGAAACGCAGAGCAATTGTGAGTGAAGGACTTGCCCAAGGTCCTTACGCGGCCGCATGAGGAGGATTCGAACCTGCAACCCTCCGGCTGCAAGGCAACGAACTTACCCACTACACCACCACGCCCCACAAATCAAATGTGGCTAAATCAAGAATCAAAGTACAGTCAGTTATTGAGGTAATCACACACCAAAGCACATGAGCAATTGAGAGTGAAGGACTTGCTTGAGATGGATTCGAACGCGCAACCATCCTCGCTGCAAGGTACCGAACATACCCCCCAGTCCCCTATACCGCCGCACTTCACAAAATACCTCAATGAATGAATGGATGCACTTCAGAAATCAACTCAACCCACCTCTTCAGAATTTTCTGCTGAGTTATCGGCCGTTAAGACCTGCGTTGATTGTGCCGCTGGGACAGACGGCTTTGCACAGCTGACGGCCATTTCAGCGCATCCCTTCCCATTCGGTCCACTCATCTTAATGAACTCGATCCGATCTGGTTCTCTAAACCACCAACTCAGTGGCATTCGTCGGCCGAGATTTCCCTAACAACAGAAGACAAACTGAAGACTTGAACGGCTACTACACAAATATGGTTTATACACGGATAGCCATAAACTACATTTGAACAAACAGGAAAAACTGAAGATTCGAACGCAAATCTTGGGCAACGTTTCCCAAATTGTATTCAATGGAATGAAAGGGTTCTGTGAGCGAGAAGGCAAGAGTTCGTTGAGGAAATTAGATAAAGGTGTTTTCTAATGTGTGATTAAATCATGAATCAGACATCAAGATAAGGAAGATGTTGTGTGTAAGGTTTCATCTAGGATGAATTCAATGGTTAAGCATTCAATGGTTAAAAGTGTTCATACAGCAATTACGGGTTAGAAACGTTTTACCTTCCGCATCAGCTGAGCTACATTGCTATACGAATAGTCTTATCACCAAGTATAACTATTTTTATTTATTATTACTATTTTTTTATTATTATTATTATTATTCTTAAGTCACAATCAACAGCAGGCAAATTCAACACAGCACAGAATCAGCACCAGCTACAAAGAAAACGCAAGACACAACCAATGCAAGACACTAGGTACATACAAAAGCCACAACAAACAAGATACAATGAACACAAGGAGCAGCGAACGCAAGTCAAACTGAAAGACAAGCACAACGAACAAAAGGTACAACGAACCTTTGCCTCGAAGACGCCTTTCAGAGCCTCGTGGCTAACACTTCCACGAAACAGCGCCCCCTTGAACGCGCTCAGACAGTCGACAGCGACCAGCTCAACACAGATCATCTCGCTCTCCTGAACGATCTGATTAGCAAACGCCTAAGACAACAGAAGCAAAACGTGAAACAACAGACAGGTCATCAGAACAATGAGACAGAAGAACTCCATCTCTGACAGTAAAAAACTTGATGTGTAGAAAAACTAAGAGCATTGATCAGCACATAAGAGACACCGTAAAACACGCTCAGAACATATTTTCATCTTTACGTGAACTTCGGCTTTTGCTCTGGTCGCTGTTCTCTGCACTCAGTCTCTACAAGTTCTCTACTCTGTTTCTTAGGAAACCTAAAAACCTTTTTATTTAGCCGTGGTTGGGCCGGGAGCGCTTCTGAGTAGCCTACCTTGAAGAGGCGTTATATAAATTTCTGAAATAAAAACAGGTGACTATGTGTTTCCACATGCATGCATGCACGCATGCACACTGTGCATTGCACAGTCATCAGGTGGAATAGGATTTTCTTGATTGAGTGTCCCTCTATTTCGAATAGTCTCTCTGTGGCCCGCGTTCCCTTCCACGAGACTTAACTCTATAAATATTTTAAACCACTCAAGACTTTCCGCTTTGGCCATGCCTGGGGTCGAAAATGCCTCCAAATAGTTATTATATACTAGCTGGGGTACCCGGCGTTGCCCGGGAAATTTAGGATTCGACCCGCTCCGGCCACAACCCCACCACACCACACCCCACCACTAAGACCTCCACCGGTACGCCACGCAGGAAATTTTCCACCCACCCCTCTTCCACTCCCCCACCTCTTCCATCCCCCACAACACACCACCACTAATTCCGATCTCCACCGGTACGCCACCCGTGAAATTTAGGTTTTCGGAGAAAAAGTTCCCCCGAAAATTTCTCCCACCTCCTACCCACCCCCACAACAGGCCACCACTAACTCCCACCTCCACCGGTACGCCACCCGTGAAATTTTGGTTTTCGGTCAATTTTGGGGGGGGGGAATTTTTCCCCCCAAATTTCTCCCACCCCTCTTTCACCCCCAGTTCTTCCACCCCCACAACACGCCACCTCTAACTCCGATCTCCACCGGTACGCCATCCGTGAAATTTTGGTTTTCGGAAAAAATTTGGGGGGGATTTCTCCCCAAAATTCCCCCCACCCCTCTTCCACCCACCCCGCCTCTTCCACCCTCCCCCGACAACACGCCACCACTAACTCCGATCTCCACCGGTACGCCACTCGTGAAATTTTTTTCCGGAAAATTTTTTGGAGAAAAATCTTCTTCTCAAAGTTTCCCCTACCCCTCTTCCATCCCCCACCTCTTCCACCCCCTCCCCCAACAACACGCCACCTCTAATTTCGATCTCCACCGGTACGCCACCCGTGAAATTTTGGTTTTCTGGAAATTTGGGGGGAAGAAATTTTCCCAAAAAATTTCCTGCGCCCCTCTTCCACCCCCACCTTTTCCACCCCCCCACAACATGCCACCACTAACTCCGATCTCCACCGGTACGCCACCCGTGAAATTTTGGTTTTCGTTAAATTTTAGGGAAGAAAATTTCCCCCCCAAAATTTTCCCCGTCCACCGTTCCACCCACCCCACCTCTTCAACCCCCCCCCACAACACGCCATCACTAACTCCGATCTCCACCGGTACGCCACCCGTGAAATTTTGGTTTTCGGGAAAAAATTTGGGGAAAACCCACCCTGGCCCCCTACCCACCACCCCACCACCCCCACACACCCCACCCCTTCACTCCTCCACCCACTCCACTCCACCCCTCCCACCGCCTCCACTCCTCCACCCACGACCTTCTAACCCCCCCATCCCCCTCACCCCACCACCACTCCCTCCACCCCCACCTCCCTCCCACAAACCCCCCCACTCCCACCTCCCTCCCACACCCCCCACCCGCCTCCACCATCGACCTCCACCGGTACCAGACCCATGAATTCCGGACTGGCAAAGGCGCTGTTCTCTAAACGCTGTCGAACGGCTGCTTTTATACGTATTACGTATAGGAGCCGAAAGAAAAGTGCCGTCGTAAGCTTGAAAGGGCAAAGGCCAACAGGGAAAATGAGTGTTTTTGGCCCCCACTCTGGCCCCCGTGGTGGCAGAGATTCGCGAACCCCTTCTCTACGCGTCGGAAGCCGAGACGGACACAGTAGTGAAGGTTTGGAGTGAAAAGCTCAACAACTGTGGAAATGCATTCCGGTCAAACAGACGGAATCTTCTCTTTATTTATATAGATATATATATATATATATATATATATATATATATATATATCACATAGATAGACAAAATTTTCATACACCTGGTAACAGGGTTTGGAATACAGATCTCAAGATCAATTCACCTACAGGAAATAGATTCATTATCGTGAGTGAAAATTTATTTAAAAAATTATAAAATCTCTCTTACAGTACAAGCTGTTCAGAGACACCATTAGCATGACAACTCCGTGGAAAATGTAAGATTTCAAGCAGTATCTGAAGTTGGGACCAATATCAGAATCTTGCCACGGATTACAACAGCGGCCAATATTACATCTGACCAGTTTAGATCAACAAGAGAAGGATGAAGCATATAGGCATGAAAGGAAAACAATTCCAAATATAAGTCACCCTTAGATCACAACACCTTTTAAATGCACATGGTCAACAAAGACAACATCACAAAACAAAATTTTTTCATTAAAAGGAAGTCTAGTCGTATTCAAGACTTTGACGTATGTATCGCTCACCTCTTCAAAATTATCGATGGTAAAGAAGATGTTTGGATATGTGATTTCCTCCTCCGTTCCTTTGCTGTCCATTTTACGACGACTCGGTGAAGCATAGACCCGCTAAACACGCAACGTATAAATTTAATTAAATGGCTTATATTCAAAAGACATCCATTGTCAATGCACAAATGTGTGTAAGTAGGTAAGGAAGTAAGTATGTATGTAAGTACATAAGCATACATACATGTATGTATGTATGTATGTATGTATATACCGTTGCTTCAAGATTTCTCACCTCAGATGCGCTCCCGACTCCAGCACGGACACTGCATCAGGGTTTCACGTTGAAGCACATGAGCAACAGCGAGTGAAGGACTCGCTTATAGTCTATACGTGGTGGCTTGAGACGGATTCGAACTCGCAACTTTCCGGCGCCAAGTCACTGAGCATACCTCTACACCACAATGTAAAGCAGTTTGGATTACTGCTTCTCTCTTTATGTTGGCCTTCCACAGGTCTGCCTGAACTCCTTGGTTAGGGTCCTTCGATCTGCAGCACACTTGGTTGGTGGCATCTCCCGTTTGCTTATGTATCTGCCTTCATGAGGGACGACCTCCATTGGTTCCCACTGCATCAGCGCATTGCTTATAAAGTCTCACAGGTCTATTGCTTGATGCTGCATCCTGGCTCAAGCTCCATTCTACCTATGTGAGCTTTTTACTAGTCTCCGTTTCTCTGGGCCACCGTTTGCTGCGGTCAGCTGCCTGTGGTGACTATGTTGTCCCTTTTTCACCAACCACTACTATGCAGCGAACAGCATCTCTCCGTGGTGGGTCTAGCCATCTGGAATGGCCTCCCCGCGGCTCTTCCCGTGACTCTGCTGGCTCTTTCTATCGTCTTCTCAAGACTTTTCAACCCAGGTCTAGGTTGGGAGCGCCTCTGAGTAGAGATCTTGAATGGGCGCTATATAAATTTATGTGATTGATTGACTATGATTATTCCTCCGAGTAATATTTTTTCTGAATAAACCTGAATACAACAAAACTGAGTGTCTAACGTACTATAGAGCGGAACTGACTTCATAACATACTTTGCATTAATTAGTGCATAATCAGTGGATTACACGTGAAATAGAAAATGTATCAGTCATAGTAAACTAAATTGATGAAATTCAAGTACTTCATCGAATACCTGAGTGAGCTTTCGTAAGACTTTCACTGGTTTTCCATCACCTGACTTCATACACACAGCGCATGTAACATAATACTCAAACTGCAAGACAAACATTTCACACAAAATTAAACTCCTATATTATTATATACTGTTCTACTCAAGGCTGTAGCCAGGATTTTTTTGTGGGGGGGGAGTCTACTCGATCTGCAGCAAGCCGACAAATAACCAAATCAACTGACTAAGGGGTTTGGAGAAGCGTCGTGAACTGACACAGTAAAATTTCACATTAAAATAAGAACTCCAAAATTAAATACCCA
The DNA here is from genome assembly GCA_949752735.1 of Lumbricus terrestris. Classification (NCBI taxonomy): domain Eukaryota; kingdom Metazoa; phylum Annelida; class Clitellata; order Crassiclitellata; family Lumbricidae; genus Lumbricus; species Lumbricus terrestris. Next base: position 36,161,561 of record OX457047.1, read on the forward strand.
CTTAGCTCTTACATCGAGTGTTAATAAATACATATTGCATTTTTATATTATTTCATTACGGGGGTGCTCAAACACCCAAAGTCCCACCCCACCAAAATATGGCATTGGTTCTAGTATTGGAGACAGCTGGGGTCGGCTAAACACAGGGTAAAATAACAACAGAATTTGAGCAAGTTCAGCGAATATATTACTGACGTGTTGAAGAATGAAATTAAGGTAGACGGTTTCTTCGAAGTCTATTTCTGCATCGGTAAGTAAAGGCTGACACGTCGACCACTTCCTGTAGACCTCGACTGACATCTACAGCACATCAGTCATGACATTATATATATACAAAACAATTTTAAAACATATCCGTGGATGTATAATGTATGTATGTATATACATATTTGTGGGTATATACTATATATATCACACAAGCATATAAACATATATATGCATGTGTGATTCTGCACATTTATATAGCTCGACTTTACAATAATCGAAAATCTGGTGTAAATAACAGTGTGTCATTGGGATACACGTGCATGTGATTGTGTGCACATGCGTGTGTGTGTACACAAGCGCGCGTGTGTGTGTGTACACAAGCGCGCCTGTGTGTGTGTGTGTGTTTGTAATATATAATTATCTGTATGTGTGTGCATATCATCTGTTTACCCTCAAGCCACATCAATTGTGCAGAAGCAGCATTTTGGGAGGCATTTAAAGGGCAATATATAAATGTTACCGAGTAATTATATTCCATCACACAAAGGTGAGTTGGACAATTGTTCCGCAATGTTCTGCAGTGCTGGACCAACCATCAACTGTGCACAGCAATCCATCTTGATAATTTTATTATATTCAAAGGTCTACAGTCTTCTTTTCTTCTACAACCAACTTCCTGGTATTTATAATTTATAATACAGTTAATTTAGTTTAATGGCAATGCAAGCACACAGCAACATCCTGTCCACAGTTTATATATCAATAAAAACATATAATGAGGCAGTCGTTAACAGTAGACCTTTCTAATTTTCATTAATGCATTTCTGAGGTTTACTCATCCTTATATCTCCCCCTCCGCTTGCACTCTCCTCTGCTGCTTTGCATTTTCACAACTGAAAACCGAACTCTTCAACCCAACCTAGACCAATTATAATCACCATCATCACCAATTACCACTGTAGCACCATGCAGTCTCCTTAGCTTGATCTCCCTGGATTTTGACCAAGCACCGAAACGAGCAGGGTAGCTTTGGCTATTGCAGACTTGATTTGACATCGAGCCGGTGAATAAGCTGGTTTCTCTGACGTGTCTTTTGTGGGTGCTGAGAAATTCTTGAACATGCGAATATCTTAGCACATGTACACTGATATAGCCATACATATCTAAATAAATAATTTCTCCCAGTTAGTGCAGTTTGATTTTCTTGACGTGACTTCCAGGGCTGTACTCAGAATTTTTTTAGGTGAGTACACGCTGCTGACGGAAAACATCAACTTCTTTTGGCAAACAATTTTCTGACGACCTTTTCTTTCTTTTTTAGTCATTTCAGACGATTTTTCACCCCAAAACGCTTCATTACGCGCCTCAAACGCTCAGCTTTTATAACTTCTATGAATTTTTCTTTCATAAATCGCGATTTTTAAACGATTTTTTCATGCGTTTCATGCGTATGCCCACATGTTCTTTGTGAGGCGAGTATACGCTGTATACCCACATATAACCTCATTTTCGGAGGTGAGCATACGATGCCATTTTTCCCCGGAGGTGAATACACGCCGTATACCTGCGTGTACCCTTGAGTACAGTCCAGGTTACTTCCGCAAATAAGTCAGTTAATCACTGAACAAGACGAAAGGAGACACGTACAGACGAAAGCAGATACATACAAACGAAAGGAGATACGTACAGAGTACAGACGAAAGGAGATACGTACATTTGACTGCGAGTCATCATCATTCGACTCGGGTGAAGTCTTTCGGACGTAGAATAGCATGTCGTCTTTGTGAGTATCTTCTGGAGAGTCTAGGAAGTGCTTGGAAAACATGTGAGCCCAGAACGCGTTATGATCGTGAACGAGTAAGAAATCGTCCTCTGCAACAGACAGAACAGAAAGCTGCTAAAGCCGTCGACACAATTAACCGTGTGCATCCAATCACTTTCTTCCTCACTTCAATCACAACACAATCTAATCAATTCTAATCTAATCTAATCTATCTAACTAATCCAGCATATTTACTCTTTCCACTCAAATAAACTGCCTCATTCAAACTTTTCACACAACTTCATAAAGTCTCCAAGTACTCTAAAGCTAAGCACTAAACCCGAACTCTTCACGCAATCCGATCCCAATTCTAATCAAGTTCCACCACACGACCACCATAGCACCACTCTGTTTCGTCAGCTTGACCTTCCCGGATTTTGACATGGCACCGGAACGAGCAGGAAGCTCATTATGCATAAGCACCCACTCAGTCAAGTCACAGGGATGATTCACAAATAGCAAAGAAGGGAGTTCCAACTTTTAGTAGCAAGAGATATAGACAGATATAGACAGACAGACAGACAGACAGACAAAGACAGACAAACAATTATTCAACTCAAATGGCCTGCACTAAAGAAAAACAAATTCAAATAACGAATTTCGAACAGTCCAATGTAAAAACGGCAATTCAAAAAACCTAATTCAAACAACGTCTGGGTTATTTACGCATAATCCAACAATATTTAGACAATATGCAGAAATAAAAATCGGGAACATTTGAAGATACATGTGACAATTTATTCAAAGTCCAAAGACTTCATGGGAAGATGAGACAAATTTATGATCCAAAGACTTAAATGGAAATACGAGATTTTGCCAAGACTTCTTGACAAATGTCTCTCAACACAATGAGCAATGATGCTATTAACTTACAAAATGAAGACAGATATAGCAGCACAAATCAATGAATTATAAATGCAGGGCTGCACACTGCTTGGAGCAGGGGCGCAACCAGAACATTTTTCTGGGGGGTGCTCGGAATTATTATTGTAAGCGGCGACGGAACGAAGTCAGTGCCGACTAGGGGCTTTGGGGGAGCGTCGCAAGCTCCCCCAGCGGGGTCTGGGGCGGAGCTCCAGAAACCAACGCATTTTTTAAACTTTTGGCATCAGCTAGAGCACATTTTAGGCCATTGTTTGCCAGCTGTATTTATGAGCGATGAAGTTATGAAAACTTCTGAAAAGCATGGTTTAAGACTTCAAAAATGTCATTTCCCATTTGTTTAGATAAGACAAAGGGTCTTAGGCCTATAGCGCGTGAGTGGCAGAAGTAATAACCAGTGTTTGATCTAGCCCCTGCCCCAATAACCAGTGTTTTATCTAGTGATTCTAGTCCCTTCTCTGGGAATCAATGTTTCTAGGAATAAGCAAGCATCCGACAGAAAAGGGCAGGGGCGTTGGAAGGGGATGTGCCCTCCACATAAGAAATTTTCTAATTTCCACACTGCAATGGCAGCATATTAAGCTGCCATCTAAAGCAAAATTGCTATACTATTTCAGTGCTGATAGGAGTGGTCTAAACTTTAATGAATATACTCACAATTATAAAAAAAACTGAGTTCCACGTTTAGTTTGGTACCATTTTAAGATGTCAACTTAACAAAATAACTATTACTTCAGTGCTGATAAAAAAAGAGTGATTTCAGATTTCAGCATAGGCCTATAGCAGTGGCATCATTTTAGGCTGTCATTTTAACGAAATTTAGCATGATTTCATTGCTGAAAGACATTATGTAAGACTTCAATACCCATCTCCATTGTTTAATTTTTTTATTTCCATACTGTAATGGTAGGTTTTTAAGCTGTCATCTTAATCAAATTGCTCATTTTCAATGCCGATTTTAGTTTAAAATTTCTTAGTGTTGCCTCACAATTACTTAAAAAGTTTGAATTTGCACAGTGCACTGTGACTTTTAAAGCTGTCATTTTTACAAAATAACTCATGATTTTAGTGCTCAGAGACGTGATATAAGATTCCAGTAATGTCTCCTCCCATCGTTTAAGAAGTTTTTAAATTTTCGCACATTGTAATGACAGAATTTTAGGCTGCCGTCTTTAAAAAATTGTTCATTATGATATGGATAAACAGCGGCTAACACTGCATAAACTTCTAATAATATTTATGAACTACTAGCTGTACCCGGCCACGCGTTGCTGTGGCTGAAAAGACCGTCCAACCTCCCTCCCTACTTCCCTTCCCCTGCCTCCCTCCCTCCCTTACTCTGCCTCCCTCCCTCCGTTCCTCTGTCCCTCCCTACCTCCATTTCCCCTCCCCTCCATTTCCCCTTCCCTCCTCCATCCCTCCCCTCCTCCTCCCCTCCCTCCAGTTTCTTCCCCTCCCTCCCTCCCATCCGTCACTCCCCTCCTCCATCCCTCCCCTCCCTCCATCCCGTCCACTCCCTCCCGTCCCCCTTCCTCCCGCTCCCTCCATCCCTTCCTCCCACACGGCCGCATTCAAATGCAAATAAATTGAATTCGCTGAAATCGAATGCAATGTTGTGTTTTTTCGAGAAAAGCATATAAAAACCCGACCGCTCGAACGTTGTGTGAAAATTGTCAATCTAGCCTGTTCTAGCCTTTTTTCGACCGGATCTGACCTTTTTCAAAATTCAGAGCGGCATCCCTGTACGTTATAAATACACGGGCCAAAATGGCGGAGTATGCTTGAGAGCTAAAATGTATAAACGTGTCAAATCGAGGAGAAAGTTGTGTTTTTTTGTCTAAAAGATTTGTTTCTTTTCATGAAATCCTTTTACAAACACGATCGTATTCAAACGAAACGTTTTGCGAAACATTTCAAAAGAATCGGTCATGAACTTTCCGAGATATTCGATTAGGAACAAACTTTTTACATTTTTATTTATATAGATTTATGACATATTGGAGAGATTTAAGCATCTCCGCCTGGGGTTCAAAACTTCAGAGTGTTGCCTCACAATTATTTACGTCTCTCCTATCGCCCTAAATATCCACCCATGACAGCAAGTCAAGTAGCCTACATTATAATATCATACGATAGTATCATAATTATACTATAATAACAAATAATAAAATTGTAATTATATAGAAGGAAATAAGATCATGGTATAATTTGGCAGTTTAGGTAATACAATATAATAGGCAGCAACTAACAACTGCTATCATTTTGCAAATTTTTCTGAGGGGGAGGGAATTTTCGTTTATGGGTGCTTTCCCCGCTGGAAATGTCTAGATCAAACAAAGCTGAATAGCTATATATTATTAGACCTAATAACACTAATTTGAATGAAACAATTCTTAACTAGGCCTTAATAAAATAGCACACACAGTATTATCAATTAGGCCTATGTCGTAACATATTATAAATAAATTGGCCACTCACTGTGATGTACAGGCATAGGCATATTACTAGCACTTTTAATTCATCACTAGGCAATTTCTTGAAACCCAGACAAACTCAGGTAGACCAGCTAAACACTGAAATCTAGTGCTTTATGAACCATGAATTTGACTAAGATGCATAAGAATGAAGGAACTTGCATGTTTGTGTAATCTGAAATACTGAAAGAGCGAAATACCCCTACCCCCCCACCCAACCCCACAAAAACTCATCGGATTTGGAAAAATTGCGTGGGTCACCTTTTTAGCCCTGGGGGGTGCTCAAGCACCCCCCAGCACCCCCCTGGTTGCGCCACTGGCTTGGAGCTATTAGAATGTGAACTTCCAAGTTCTCAAAATATCTTTAAGACAGATATCAAATGCATCACAAAACTTTTCATTCTTGAAATATAAGAATTGTGAAGAGTAACAGGAAGTTCTAAGCGAATACACATCATGTAGTAACCCATGCCTGGAAAATGGCCACATGTGTTACTGGAAGATCTTTAAAACTGCTGATTCTCAGAGACAATCTATGGCATCGCATCTTGCTTCATGGTACATAGAACATGATTCATTCATTCATTCATTTATTCATTTCCATAATGGTGCTTCAAGGGAACTACCGTACTCATAGGTGCTTCTGACTCCAGCATGCAAGAAAGTACAGTTTTGAGTTGAATTGAAAACTGTTTAAATACTAAGAGTCCCTGGAAACAGACACGGTCCACCGAGTCCAGGGGAATTTCAGACCACTGACCACACCATAGAAACAGCATGATTCTCTATATGATATACTGTTAAAAATTTTAGCTAGATTTAATCAATTAATCCAAAAGAATTCCTGAAAGCTCTGATCATCTACGCAGGAATTAAACTACCCCTATATAAGGACACTTCTTATAAGACTAAATACTACATTCACAACAGACGACAGTCCCACAGTCGCACCATTCTGCTGCCAAAACTTAAGACATGTCCACTTCTAAATGCTGAACATATGTACTGATACAGGTTAAACATTCACTGCTGTGGAATCATAGTTTTTTTTTACACCACTTGTCAAATTAAAAGTAGGTGAAAAGGAACATTGCAAAACCACAAAACCTTTAAATTGTTATTGACAAACGCTTTAAATGCATGTAGAACTTATAAGTAATTGCCCTTGTAATTTTTTTATAGCTCTATAATTAGTTTTTTTAGTCCATGCATGTGGCCAACCGTCGCGCGGCAACGTCGGCGATTGACATGACATAATTAGTTTTATTTTTAGATTACATGCCGGTCATCGATTGCAGAAATCTGAATTTAAACCAGTTATCGATAATTTTATGGCCTTCATAGAAAATACGCTATTACCAGGTCAGCAGCAATAAACAAAAAAAATGGTGGCCGTTGGGATTTATTGCATAAATTTGATTAACGTTTTACATGTAAAAAGTGAGGTTTGTAATGACAGTTTAAATAGCCTCTGAAGTTAAGAGATTTACAATCCAGTCTGCCTACAATTACATGCTCCTAATACAAAAAAGACACCGATCTAACCTATGTATCGATTATCAGTAAAAGGAACCAATTTGCACATACACTGATCAGCGGGGGTGGTAAGATGCATGGGAATGCTCTTCAGAATTGGAAATTAACTCCTTCTTGCAGATATAATTATTATGTTAAGGATATGCAAAGCGACTTTAAACCTTATGCCATACATAAATTATGCAAGTTTACAGCAGAAACTGTATAGGCATGTGACACCCATGGGGTTAGATTAAGTACTGAATAAATCAAGATTAGTGGATGCCAAAGTACACAATCAGAGTCTATTTTGGTAAAAGCTAGAAGCCAAGGAAAAATACATGTAGGCTACAGCCAGGGTGCCAACAACACACATGTGATGAACCAGTGGACATAAACATTTGAAGAGTTGCAGAGGTCTCAATGACCTATGAACTGTAAACTAGGTGGCCAGTAATGATCTTCAAGCCTTTCACTGTGTCACGTGTTCATGCCCCCTTCCACCCTAACCTTCCAGTCTTACATCTGCCTCTGTACATCTTGTTATAGTTGATGATTGATGCTTGCTGACTAATCCTAAGCCCATAAAACAATTCTACCAGAGAAGCTGAACAGGTTTACCACTGTCATGACCTACATAGCATGTCATATCCTCATCCATAGCTATGGTAACTACCACAGCTAATTACCACAGCTAATTACTTACAAACTGAACAATACACTGACAAGTTTAATATCCCAGTGACAGCAGATACGTCATTACCAGGAACCAACCCCTACACCTGTGGTGGGTCACTTGGGGATCTTCCACCAAAGCCACTCCTTGAGATAATTGATAACAACCAGAAAGTAGGTCAATAGTTAAGTCAAGTCAGCTTCTTAAAGGGTAGAATTGTTTCCTTGGTTTAGGGTGGTCCACAATTAACTTTCCACAATATACATGGACAGGAGGTTCAGGGTGGGAGAGAGACATTGAACTTTACACTCAATTTAAAACAATTATAAACAGAAATGCTTAGACATAGTCCTGACATGAAGAAACATTACTAACCTTAAAATTTAAAATTTAATGCTAGTTAGTAGTGCATTGATGTGAAATCATCCGTAAAATAGACTCATTTTGATACATTACAATAAAAAATATAACAGTGCACACTTTCGAATTCTCCTTCATTTAAGTTCATTTCAAGTCCTAATTTATATAGCATCCCTTCAAGTAGTCTACTCAGAGGCACTCCCAATCAAACCACATTGATAAATAAGTCCTAAGGAGCCTGTAAAATACTGATAAGTCATCCCAAGGCTACAGGCGTAAAATGAGATTAATTATTACTAATATTATCATATAATAATCATCTGAAATTCAAATGATACCAACTAAAGATTCTATCTTAGAATCCTGAATAAGTGAAAACGATGAGGCATAATCTGAAAAGAGAAGGAAAGAACCAGCATAGATATGAAACGATGGACCAATCAATTTTTCAAACATGCAGCAGTTCAACAAAAGGGTAAAGAGTAGAAGAGAATGGAAGACAATCTAGTGGTATTAGTACGCTGGACTACTAACCAAAGGGTCGGGAGTCAAAATCCACATCATGGAAGAAATTTGCATTTAGCTTTCCGCTCCACCTGAATCATCGACATGACTTGAGGAGCTATATTGAGCACACTCAGGGTCGTAGATCCTGTGGAAGAAGGGTGGGAATTCCATGCATACTTTTGACCTTGGGGGAATGTGAAAGAATTAAGTTCACACTATTCCTTGACATTATCTCCCAAATAATGATAATAGTGATAATATAATAATAATTATGGAATAATACAGTTTTGCTCAATGCATTGATCACTAAAAATAATAATAATCCTTCGCAATGTCTTCAGCCTAAATATGCTTCTCAAGGGCAACTCTCCCTCCGAGAGATATCGAAACAGATTTATGGGCTTCCGAGTACATTGACCGTTCGCTGTCTGTAGGCAGAACAGACAGCAAGGGAGAGGACTGAACAGTGAACATCTAGTGTCATAACGCCAAGGCTAGGAAAATGAAGTCACTATCACTTCATAACGAAGGCTGCCTCTCAGACTTGCTTAATATGGGTCCATTATTCTTCTATTTCTAGTCCACTTACAACCCCACTAACTCCACTGCAGCAATGCATTACTTATTTGAGTTTCATCTATTGCTTGGCACTGCACCCTGGCTCAGGCTCCATCCTAACTATGGGAGCTTTTTACCCCGGCTTCTGTTTCTTTGGGTCGCCATTTGTAGAGCTCAGTTACCCATGGAGACTTCCTTGTCCCCTTTCCACCGTACTGCGACCATGCAGCGAAGAGCATTCTCGGTGGTGGATCCAGGTGTCTGGAATGGACTCCCTGTGGCAACTCTCTGCTCGCTTCCCCGTGACCCTGCTGATTATTTCAGATTTCGTTTGCTTAAGACTTTCATTATGATCAAGTAAGGTTAGTAGTGAATCTGAGTAGAGATCTTGAAGAAGCGCTATATAAATTTATGTGATTTGTTGATTGATTGATCCCCAGTTCATAAATCTGCCAAAACATTCCTTATCAGATCTCGGTTTAACTCATGTAGGTTTCGGTCCAACACGCCACCCGAAGTCAGTCAACTTTCATAAAGTATTATAATAAAATGCAAGTTACGCTTCAAATTGTGCAAGTCAACGACCATTACCCAACAACTTTCTCGTCCGTATTTAGCTAAAAGACTTTCCATGCACCATGAAAACTTGAAGAAATTAATTTTAAAATCATATGACTTGAAGTACTGACTTTCCGATGTTGTTACATAGTCGCGTTTTCTCTCGTCCATTATCGATGACATCAACGTGTGCAGCGAAGACGGTGAGCGAGTTGCTTCCGAATCGGAATTAAGACTGTCGTCGTCCATTGAAGAATCGTCTTTCGTTCCATTAAAAACCATCTTTGAGTTATTTTTCGCAAATCCGTTTCGTCTCTTCAAACACTCATCCATGTTGTCACCCCTTCGAGCAAGTCCATTACTGCAAGGGGTGATGGGTTAGACGTCATCGCTTTAAATAAGTCGAGGACAGTCCATTTGCGACATCGCAAAATTTCATTCGTTCAGATTTTAAAAGGCTCTTCAAGTTTTTAGCCTCTTAGCTCCTTTAGAAAAATTATTCTTCATCAAATTTTATTGCTAGGACATCGTCCCAAGATTTTATCACGCAATTACTAAGCCGTGAGATTCTGCTCGCTCAGGCAAGTGCTGTCTGGAAGTTGTGTACAATTATGCAGTTGAAAGAATTACAAGAACTCAGATTAGGCTACAGAATACATAAATCTTACTTACCAACTGAACAGACAGTCTGCAATACATGGCGCTAATAGCAGCCTACAAAGCAAATCCGCCCAACGGGGGCTTGAACTCACTAGTCACGTGGGGAGCCAGCAGATGCGCGGCGCATTTTTCACCTAAGTTAATTTTCTTTCCTTCTCGTCGTCTCCTTCAACATGTTGTTCCAGAGTTTCGGCATGGACCTGTTCCTGGATTTGGTGAGTCCGTTCCAATACTTTTCATCTCTCTGGATGGCCTAATTGCCTACATTTTCCTTTCTGTCTCATCCTTTGTTTTTCAAATCTCGGTCCTTGCACCGCCATTACTCTCATCCGGCCAGTCACATCCAGGCTCTAGCCACATCCATCTCATTATGCATGCATCAACTCTCCTCCTCCTCCTATTTCTCCGCTGCCTCAGTTTCCACTCTACCTACTCCCCTCACCCACGCGAGGCCTGCAGCGCAACAGCCACAGCCGAATTTGGCGCCCTGACAACGATTCCATTCTCATACTTCTGCACACGACCTCGAATTAACGTTAAGTCTGAGAAACTATTTGCATGTCTATTTCTCCTTCTGCTTTGCGGAGACATCAGCTTGAACCCCGGTCCAATTTCTTCATCTCACTTCAACCTTTGCACACTCAATATCCGGTCGCTTCTCAACGAAATACACTACACTGCACTACATGACCAAATTTCATCCTCTAACCACCCTCCTGACGCAATCGCCCTAACCGAAACCTGGATAACCTCATCTGCCACTCTTGCTCAACTTTCTAGCTGTATACCTGACGGATATTCGTTCACAAGCTCACCCCGACAACCTAAAAATTCAACAAAAAGGTCAACATCTAATATTGGAGGCGGAATGGCCTTCCTAATCCGCGAACCAGCAACTGTTCTTGCATCACCCACTTACTCTTACAAAACCTTCGAATCAGCATCAATCACACTCAAACTGCCAACATCTAAACTAACAATCTTCAATGTCTACCGACCTCCTACGTCATCATCCTACTCTGCAAATAACAGTGATTTTCTCGAAGAATTTAATTCATTTCTATCTGTCGCTGTAACAACACCTCATGAATTTGTCATCACTGGCGATTTCAACATCCACGTCGACACCCCCGCCGTTCCATCTGTACGTCAGTTCCTTTCCACTCTGACTGCTTTCAATCTGACCCAGCATGTTTCTTTCCCAACTCAGAAATATGGCCATACTCTTGACTTAGTCATTTCCTGTGTCTCATCCGCCCTATCACCGATCCTCAGCCGTGAATTCAACACACCCTCTGATCATTACCCTATCTTCACTCAACTCAATATCGAACCATCTCCTCGCCCTCCACCCAAACAATGCTCATTCCGCCGCATCAGCTCCATCGACCTTGATGCATTCAAACTCGACCTTGAATCTTCCTCCCTTCTCCTCAACCCTCCAACAGACCCAAATGATCTCCTGTCTTCTTACAACTGCACCATGTCCGAACTCCTCAACAAGCACGCTCCCATCGTCACCAAACCAGAAACTCACGCAAAAAATCCATGGTTCAATTCTTTTCTTCAAGCCCTCAAATCGTCGCGCCGTCGCCTGGAACGAGTTTACAGGCGTACACGCGACGACTCTATCCTGAAACAACTCAAAACCTTGACAAATAGATACCACAGTCAACTTCTTTCAGCCAAAAAACGCTACCTGTCATCTCTTGTTCATTCAAATTCATCCAACCCTCGAAATCTCTGGAAAACTGTAAACAATCTTCTTCACCGCGGCTCCTCTCACCCCCTTCCGAACTCAATCCCATCTGCGTCCATTGCTGACTCTTTCGCATCATTTTTCACTGACAAAGTTTCCACCCTTCGTCTCTCACTACAGACTCTCTTATCGAAATCTACCAGCACGCAAACCGACTCTTCCTATTCAGACGCAACTTTGCCACCTACAATATCTTTCAACCTCTTCGAGCCTGCTACTGAAGCAGAAATTATCACCCTCATTCAGGCCTCTCAAAACAAGCAATGCGACCTTGACCCAATCCCAACCTCTTTGCTTAAAGACTGTGTAGTCCTTCTTGCTCCCACGATAACCAAGCTCATAAATCTGTCACTCTCAACCGGTACCTTCCCTACGCTTTTCAAAGACTCAGTTGTTAAACCACTTCTCAAAAAACCATCTCTGGACAAAGAACTCCTATCCAACTACCGTCCAATCTCAAATCTGTCATTCTTATCCAAACTCTCCGAACGGATTGTCCTCTCTCGTCTCAACAGTTACCTCATCTCCAACAATCTTCTAAACCCAAACCAGTCTGCCTACACTAAGCATCACTCTACCGAAACACTCCTGGCCTCGCTCTACAACAAACTTGTGATGGCGATAGGCCGTCAACAAGTCTCTTGTCTGTGCCTCTTAGACATCTCTGCAGCCTTTGACACAATAGACCATGCTATTCTTCTCAATCGCCTCTCCTCTGTCTTTGGAATCTCTGGCACTGCCCTCTCATGGATCAAATCATACCTTTCCTCACGCTCTTTCATCGTTAGCGCTTCTGGTCACTCATCTAATCAACAAATCCTCACCTGTGGTGTCCCTCAAGGTTCAGTCCTTGGTCCTCTCCTGTTCATTCTCTATACCTCCCCACTCAGCAAACTCATTTCGTCATCCTCTGCTGATCATCACCTCTATGCCGACGACACTCAACTATTCATATCTTTCTCCCCTCGCTCCTTCTCAGACGCAATAAATCAGCTACATAACACAATAACTCAGATTTCAGCCTGGATGACCGCTAATCTGCTCTGCCTCAACCCCTCAAAAACAGAATTTCTCATCATTGGCCTACGCGAGCAATTAAACAAACTAGACTATCCTTCTGACTTTTCTCAAACAGACCCAACTCTTCCTACGCCATACTCTTCTCCTGTCCGCAATCTCGGGGTCATTTTTGACAAAAACCTTACTTTTTCTGACCATATCACCCAGTTATCCCGCACCTGCTATATGCACATCCGCGACCTCCGTCGATTGCGTCCAATTCTAAATTACAAGACCGCCTGCACAATAGCCACCTCAATAGTTCATTCCAAACTCGACTACTGCAATTCGCTCTTCCATGAAATAGATTCTCTTCAAATTAAACGCCTGCAAAATATCCAGAATGCTCTTGCCCGCGCAGTCACTAAGACTCCCAAACATCACCACATAACCCCTGTTCTCAAGTCTCTTCATTGGCTAAAAGTTTCTCAGCGCATCCATTACAAAATTGTTTCTCTAACCTACAACGCTCTTCAAACCTCTCAGCCCTCCTACATTCGTCAACTAATCACCATTCAACCGCACAGGTCTACGCGCTCATCATCATATCTTTCTCTCTCTCGGCCTCCAGTATCATCCTCTCTGAAATTCTGCGACCGCTCCTTAGTCTATGCTGCACCAGCTCTTTGGAACGGACTCCCAACATACCTCCGCCTGTTCGCTCACCCTCCTATCTCTCCTGCAGTCTCACCTCCAAATTCAACCTCTCCTCCGCTTGCACTCTCCTCTGCTGCATTCCATTCACGACTGAAAACCGAACTTTTCAACCTATCCTATCCAGATTCCAATCAAGTTCCATCACCCAACCATCACCGACAACCACCGTAGCACCACGCTGTCTCCTCGGCTTGACCTCCCCGGATTTTGACCTGGCACCGGAACGAAAACGGCAGCTCTGGCTATTGCGGACTTGATTTGATATAGCGCCGGTGAATAAGCTGGTCTCCCTGACGTGGCTTTTGTGGGCGCTGAGAAATTCTCGAAGATTTACATTACATTACATTACATTACTACCTCTGGCACTCTTGGCCAGCGTGTTATCCGGCCATTACTCTACCGCTCCTGCACCCCCACCCCGTGTTGCTAATTTAATAATAAACTCATACTCTATGGAGGGACGTAAAGGAAGACCTAGACAGAAGCTTCTAGACTGGATGATACGGGAGGAATATCAACAGCTAAGAGAAGATCAGCTAAACAACGAGAGGAGTGGCGCCATCGGGCGTACATTACGAACCTGCCAACTGGCAGAGCATTAGGCCTACATGTCATGATAACTCCATAGCATACAGGCCTAGCCTACTGTAAGAACTAGGTAGGCCTATAGGCAGTCGGTCATCTACATTTTTACGTTGAAGGCTTCAGAACGTGTCTCGATCGTGACGTGCCTAACGAAGCCAATAAAGCACATTTATAATGTATTCTAGGCCTACATCATAGGATTCATTTCAATGTCTTCATTGAGCTGCTGATCTTGCGACTTTTGGGCTCCTTTTTGACATGATTTTCGCGATTCATAAAGCATTTCCGAAATGTGGCAATATTGTTGTTCTGTTCGCAGACGACTGAATTGAATCGAATCCAGTCAGTTTTACCTGTCTTTCTCCAGATCGATGTTCCATTTGCTTCCAGAAGGGCCAGAAGGCTATATCAGTTCGATTATTTGGTGCGTTCATTTTATCAATGTAGCTTATGTGCAAGACTGTAGGCTGATATTACAATTAAAGAGTAGGCCTACCACCATACAATGTAATAGGCCTATTGCCGAGAAGACGATTGTGCCAGGCTATAGTCCATGGGCCTAGGTCAAGCGAATTTTAGGTGTAATTAAATTCGTGCGCAATAAAAAACCAGTAAAAAATGTTGATGCACTTTCAATAGGTATTAAACAACACACCCTTGGTTAGGACTAGGACGTACTACAGGGCAGTTGCCGCTGTTGCAGGACTTGCGGCGCTACCATAGGCTAGGGCATAGGTCGCGGCGCCAGAAGGCAATTTTGACCTGCCTATTTTTGGATGGATAACATAATAGAAAACCTGAAAGAAAAGAATATGGATTTGAGGAAGGCCGTGGACACTGCAAGCGACAGAGGAATATGGAGATGTCTTGTAAAGACCTCATCGTCAACGTAATGGTTGACGGAAGAGAGAAAAGAAGAAGAAGAAGAAGAAGAAGAAGAAGAAGAAGAAGAAGAAGAAGAAAAAAGAAGAAGAAGAGGAAGAGGAAGACGAAGAAGACGAGGAAGAAGAGGAAGAAGAGGAAGAAGAGGAAGAAGAGGAAGAAGACGAGGAAGAGGAGGAAGATGAAGAGGAAGAGGAGGAAGAGGAGGAAGAGGAGGAAGAGGAAGAAGAGGAAGAGGAAGTGGAAGAGGAACAGGAGGAGGAAGAGGAAGAAGAAGAAGATTTTAGGCCCACTCTTCACCTGCCTTATGACCTATCTAAAATTCTTTGGAGTGTTAAATATCGTCCTTACATTTAGTTTCTTCAATTTGCTGAATAAGCCTCTGAGACACTGGCGCAACCTGCTGAAATTATATAGCTTGCGAAGCCACTGGTACAGTGGTACAGTCGTACAGGGTATCTCAATGCGTACCATGACAAAAGCTTGGCTGTTGCTAGAGAGAGTAATAAAGACCAACCCGATCGACCAGTTTGTTCTAATGAAATAGGTTCGTTTTAGCCTGCCAGACTAAGCATGTAGGTCCTACGTTGGTCAAAACGTTAAAAGTCGGCAGAAGAACATATATAACATAGGCTATAGCCCTATTCTGAAATCAGAATATTACAACAACAAAACAGTTTTAAGTAGGCCATTTTTATGGTTAAGAGGCTTCTGAGTCATGAAAGCATGCATTTGTAATTTAATATTGAATGGAATGATGCAATTTGTTACTTCTGATAAGGGCAAGGCCGTAGCTAGGGGGGTGTTTTGGGTGTTTGAACACCCCCCGAAATGGAAAATGTGAAAAATAATATAATGCATTTACGAGCACATGATGTCAAAACCATGAAACAAAACATTGAAAACACCCCCGAAATGGAAAAATGGAAAACAACAGAAGGGAAATTGGTAAAACACCCCCCGAAATCAAATCCTGGCTACGGCCTTGGATAAGGGATTATGTTATTTTTATTAAGCGTCCAAAGGTCCGGGTTTCGATTTCCTTATACACGATGAATGTAGATTCCAATTTCATGTTCCACTAGCGCCGTGCAGCGAACCGGGCCACCGAACGAATGTTCCAGATAGATGCGATTAGACGTCAAGCAAAGATCTGGTCCAGCGTCCGAAATGAATGTCGAAGTTATTAACCTTTCGTAACCTCGACGGTCTCTACAGGGGATTGGTTGGACGAACATATCTTAGTCGTTTTCTGAATGTAGGAGACAGGCGCTGTTGTAAGTAAATAAGTAAGCAAGTAAGTAGTTTCTTTGTTACTCCATGCACTTGCAAACGTACAATGGGATATAGAACATCATTATAATATAACGAAGTAATAGTAGGTGATAAAATCGTACAAGTTAAAATCACAAGTTAAATATAATATAATTACTAAACTGTTAGCCTATTAGAGTCAAACAAGTGAACTACATAGCATTCTGGTGATAAATCCCTTTCCAATCAACGAAATCGAATCACATCGTGGTATCTCTAAATTATGTGAGCGGGGCCTAAGGGAGTAGCCAGTTGCACGTTCAGGTGGAAGAAGATAATGAAGGACGTGCCCGCGGGGGTAACAGAGTATAGAAGAAAAGAGGGATACATCTGCTTTAGAACACAACACACCTGCGTGTGTCTGAACAGTTATATAGGGCTCTTATTCGAGAGGTCAGTGGACTTGATTGACCAATAGGCCTACAATTGAATGTTATGTCATGTTTTTTAATATCTTACATGAATAATGGGTGGCCCTATTTGCGGGATTGTCCATCCCTTCTGGGTCTCCCCTTCTTCACCAAATTATGTTGAAGTATAGCCTATTATTCACTGCCATAATTGTATGATTTGTATCATGTTTGTTTGCTGTTTTGGTTCATGAAAAATAAATAAATAAGCAATAGATAAATAATAGAGATCTATATAATTAACAAGACAGTAGATATATGGGGTGTTTTGAGTGTTTGAACACCCCGAAATGAAATAATGTGAAAATTCAATAATACATTTACTAATACTAACACATGATGGAAGAACTACAGTTTGTAGGCCTAATGTAGGCTATTGGCCATCCAGAACCCGATATATGAGAACAGTTACTCACGACGCTTCTCCAAACGCCTTAATCAGTTGATTCGTTCGCTTATGGACTTGCTCAGTGCTTACAGTCGAGTAGGCCTAAACAACCCCCGAAATTTTTTGAAAACCGATGCTGACATATGAAATGTAACATTTAGCAGCAAATGAGCGGATTCGTTATCTCGCGGGCGCGTGCGCAGTGGGTCAAGGTCATAGATGATGGATATACCAAAGGTTCGGAAACTTATAAAGACTCGCGCGTGGCAAGTTTGCAATTTTGATATTATCCATCATCTATGATAGAATCGACCTTCACCCACTGCGCACGCGCAATATAGAATCCGCTTATTATTTGCACTCCTCTCACTTTTCGTGACCCGCCATAATAGGCCTAAACAAATTCCATTGACAGAGAAGTGCACGCTTACCTTCGTCCCATTTGTTTTGGGAAGGTAGGTCTACAGGTTTATCTTCTCCTATACGGGAGAAATGCGTGTTCCAACTCTTTAATTGACGTGTCTAGCAAATCGTGAGAATTGGACAGAAGATGGACATCAAATTCTTCGCTGCAGTATTCCTCAGTCACGGGTCGGTGTGGATCAGGAGCTCGAATATAGTAAAGCCAGGGTGAGAATTGCCGGGGGTTGTGGGGGCTTAACCAACCCCACGCAGTCTTTCTTACGAGACCATGCATGCCCTTAATTGTATTGTATTGTATCTGACCATTTATAAAGCGCTTCTCGCAGCAGGAGCCTTTCAGAAGCGTTAATGCGCATCCCAAGCACCATAGATCAACATCTGACCCAATCCCAAACCCCTCCCCCGTTATTTCTTAGTCTTAGCAACAAATAAGATTTAAACTATTGTTTTAAAGAGCCCACAAGGGGGTATACGATGGACCACTTAAGAGGATCATTAAGCAATGAACGTTTCTTTGGCTTTTGTATCGGGGTCCGTCCATCTTACCTCGGGGTCCATCTTACCCCTTACTCTTAGCACCCTATACGCGTCACATTTTACATTGGCAGTAGGCCAGTAGCCTTCCATAATACTTCCATAATACGCTTAATTTTCGGTCTACATGAGACTACGTGTAGGCTTAGGCCTACACGGTTGCAGAACATTTCGGATAAAAAGCCAGCTATAGCCACGTACACGTCAATTGGAGGAATTTTTGGGAATGGGTCACAAAAACTAGTCGCGATTGAACGTAGGATAGCCTATTGTAAAGCGCAGGGATTACGTCAAGCTCAAAATTACAAGAGCCGAATTCCGGCAGTCGCTGCCTGATATTATACCCTAGCCTATAGCCTAGTCTGGCTTTATAATAATACGACAATCGTACAACAAGATCTGTTATGAATCGACTCGATGGGCCAGCATGCTGTGGCTTTTCATAAACGGTGCAATAAAACGCCGAACGAACGAACGGCCATAACGTTTCTGTGTATAGTCCCTATCGACAGTCTGCACGGTCTCCAATAATTGACGGAGCCGCTTCATGCATTCAAATCGAGGTCGCATTTCATTCAGCAGTCGCAGCGAGTCGCTTCATGCAACCGTGGCAGGCAATATCGTCTTTACTATGAAAACGCAGCCGAAAAAAGCGATAGCTCTACCCGACGATCCATTGTCCCCGGCTGACATTCGCTTCTCGTCGTCAACAACGTCAGTGTTACGTTTCACACCATCAGCCGCACGCAGCGCCACGTGCCGTCGATAATATCGACGTCATGAATGCTTAATTCCGTCGGGCGTTCGCGCGTCGCTCGAGCTTTGTTTATAAAATGTCCGCCTGATGAATAGAGCAACATCGGTCTCGTCAGATGTGTGATTATTTTGGGGGCGATAGCGGAGAGTGCATGCACACCAGATGGAAAGGTGTAGGTGTTTGGGAGCTGCTTAATGCAATGGCGTAAGCTTACACGAAACCCGTAAACTGTTAATGTTTTTCTCACCTAGAGTCAATATTTCTTCTTTGCGCCGTTCCACGCACAGCCTATGGCCCACCCTTTGCTGGTTCCTCTCCTCGTCCCCTTAAGAGCTCCGAGTCCTCGTGTTTACTTTGGGAGTGGAGCTCTTTCTCTGATTGATTTACACTCACGGCTCCTCCCTGGAGGGAAAAATCGCAGGATACGGTATATACAGACCTTCATTAAATTCCATGACAAAACGTCTTTTATGTTTGCTTACTTTGATGCAGTCAAGGTGAGGTGAGGTAGGCCTGCTCTGTATACATAGGAAACCTTTTATGTTTGACAAAGGAGTTACGAAGGTGACGGGAGCGCCTTTCTAACACCTCCAGGTTTCATTCCTTTGTCTGTAGAATTTTTCCCAGAGTTCATCCATCTGTATGGGGCGGCCCGGTAGAGTAATGGATAACACGCTGGCGTATAGAGCGACAGGTAGCGAGTTCGAGCCCCGTTGGGCGGATATGCTTTGTAGGCTGCTATATTAGCGCCAATTATTGCAGGCTGTCTGTTCTGTGAGTCTAGTTAAAAAGTGTATTCTGTTATCTGCGTTCTTGTGCGTTGTTTAAAACTGCCTAATTGTGCTCTGTAACGGTTTAACCGGCTTCGTTCTGTCAACCGGATTGTTGAATAAACGAAAATTATTATTATTATTGTATGCGCTCAGATCTTCTAAGTGCCAGGTAATGGATAACACGCTGCCTTTCCTACCTGTAGTCGGGAGCGCTTCCGAGTAGTTATATTGAAGGGGCGCTACAGCAAGTGCACATATACAAACAAACAAGACACCGGCTAAACTTGGAGTGTAAAACTGCAATAACCTATTATAGTATATGACATTGTATTAATTCAGAGTTATGATTCAGCGGTCAAACATTTTATTTTGATCTTTATTTACTTTATTTACACCTTGCTGGCTTGCCGCTCGATCTTAGTATAATAATAATTGTAAGCCAATGTCAAATATGGATGACTAGAGCTCGACTTTTTTTGATATAGGGCCTATTGCATGCTGATGTTGGCGGTGATGATATTGACATTAAGTCTATTATAACAACGGTGGTGGTGGTGTTGACGATGAGAATGACGAGGACGATGATGATGACGACGACGATGATTATGATTATGATAACGACGACGAGGAGGTGGATGATGACGAAGTGTTACATCCAGCTTCCTATCGCGTACAGAAGTTACAGCAACTGTTTTCGTAATAATTCTCACGTCTTCGGGCGAGGGGGGGTTTGGCTGGAAAAGTTCCCTCCATTTGATTTGTATTTCCTTCCGTCTCCCTCGCCTTCCCGACCGCTTTCAGCACGTCGTGCCGAAAGTGTTATCAGCTGGTCCGCGCGTGTCTCACCAACAACGCTCCAGTGACCTTACGCACATGTGCTGAAAAGAAGATATTTTATTTCGCCTCTTCGTTGGCTGCAATGCATCGCAGATAATTTTGCTCTGCCCGATAACGACCATCTGGTCGAAAGCAATGATTGCTGCTACGGCGAGCGGTCCGCTTCCAATGTTTGTTATTGACCGCCATCGTGACGCAATTATTTTTCTGCGTTCTGTGGACCAATCAGCGCCAGTAATGACGTCATAGCTCCACCCACTGTGGATGCAGGCAGCTGTTGATAGGACAGACTCTCCGGATTTCGTGTACTGCTCGGACCAATCGAAGCACGTGACACGACGTCACATCTCTGCCTATACTTCAGAGGTAATCAGTTGTAGATGTGAACGTGGATCTCTCTCTGTATCTCTCTGTATCTCTCTCTCTCTCTCTCTCTCTTTCTCTCTGTGTGTGTTTTTCTGAATCTTTCTCGTTGACCCGTTATCGTAACTGACCAATCAGGCTCCGGCGCGGCAAATTCAAATTTTTTCAAGCTAGACTGGCTGCAGCAAAGAAAGCGTCCAGCGTAAAATGGTTGCTATGAGAATACTGCAGGAGAGCGAGAGGCGAGTCCTTGCCGTGTCGAATGTACCGGACGAGGATGTGATCAGGTCCTCGAAGGTCGTATTTCTCGGCTGGAAAACGGCGTCCTGCACAAAACGGAGCATATCGGAGTAGGACGAGTGGGAGGCGGCCATGAACGACGAGTCCCCCGTTGTCATCAGGTCGTAGACGCAGCTGTCGAAGTAAAACCCTCGCAGCCGGAGCCCCCGGCATCGGTCCGTCGCCTCCTTCTTCGCCATCACCACCGTCCGCTTCAACTTGGACGGCTTTTGTCCGAAGTAGGAGTAAAGATCGACGCGTTCGGACGACGGACACCCGGACAGGCAGAGCTGGACGGGGGCTCCGTCCGTCTGGCGGTGGGTCCTCTCCAGCTCGCCGTAGATCTCCTCGGGTAGGCTGACGCTGACGGAGTAGGCCAGTCCGGTCAGTCGAATGATGATGATCGTCTGCTTGTAGTCGATGTCGATTTCAATATGGCGTCCCTGGAGAAATTCGAAGATCTCGATGCTGTTGAACTCGACCAGACCGTCGTCGAAGGTGCTCGGAAGTTCGCCGTTCTGCGCCTGGTAGGTGACGTAGCGGTCGAGGGCGCAGAGGTCGTTGCGCTTGATGACGACGGTCACCTGTCGAAAAACGTACCATATTCTATAGGGTGACCATCAAGTAGTACCATATCTATATGGTGACCCTCAAACAGTACCATATCTATAGGGTGACCCTCAAACAGTACCACATAGGGTGACCGACTGACCGTCAAACAGTACCATATCTATAGGGTGACCCTCAAACAGTGCATATCTATAGGGTGACCCTCAAACTGTACCATATCTATAGAGCGACCCTCAAATAGTACCATATCTAATATTATCTATAGAGTGACCCTCAAACAGTACCGTATCTATAGGGCGACTCTCGAGCAGTACACATTAGCACAACCTATATTGTACGCACCAATAACATATTAACGTGCAGTGATTCAGCGACAAATCAGTCTTCTAAAAATAATAAATCATGAATAATTCATGAGATCGATGACGCATAGCGCTACAGACGAGACTGGATTTTATGCTATTTTTACGGCTTCCCCGTAGTAGAGCGAAGACGAAGCAAAGCAATGAACGCCTCAGCACATTAACACATACCACACGTTTAAAGGTCGTTCCCTTCAATCCGCAGGAATTAAGGCGTCGACAACGGGAGCGTTACGACTGTAGGCCATATCCCCTATCAGTCAACGCTTGTGCCGCCCTTCATATTTCCTCCCAGTCCCGGATCATCCTGCATGCCATGGCTGCTTTTCAATAGTCCCAGAAGCATAAGCTAAGCATAGGCTCTAGTAAGCTTATTATATAGATAGTGGAACTGTTCATCGCTCTAAACTGAAAACTTACCTTTTCCAGTCTAGACCTATAACTATAGGCTAATTCTTAATGGTCTGCCGAATTTCAGTGTGCATGTCTCACGTCTGAGCTTTGTAAGGAGGGTATTACCAAATTTCAGCTGTATTGCATTGTGTTCGTATGGGACATCCCCTAGTAACCGGCGTTAATCCACTGAAACCGCTTACATATGAAGCTTATGCTAATAGCCGGAACACCAACTCCGCCACTGATTGCACTCTGCCAGTGCCAGTCCCAAGCTTGGATAAAGTGGGAGGGCGTCGCTAATGGTCTTTGTTACCACACAGTGACGTTAAACTGCAAATACCACCACCCCCCGGAACACCGTTTGTTCGGCCTGGCGCATTAATTCGCCGTGTAACTGCGCCCCAGTTTCCATGTCCCATATTATGATCGGCGAGAGATCGCGCAGGCTCGCAAATCGCAACCCAGATCGCACACGTGGTGCGTTCATATATGCATGTGCGAACACACAGATTCGATGCGTTTAGAGTTCAGACCGCACTTCTGCAGGAGATATTGACCCTATAAAATTTACAAATTGCCCAGGGCGCAGTACGGCACGGTGGCAGAGCGCTAGGGCGTTCCTCAGCGAGGTGCAAACATCATATGCATGACATTGTGTAAACATAATTATAGGCCTACGTATTGTACCGGTATACATACTGTATACATGTACATTAATTTTACTTTATAAGACACGACTGGCAAACAACGAGAAGCGTATACCATCATTCGTAGCCTACATTCAACCCGTATACATGTATAGTCTGTAATGCATAGACCTAAACATGACCAGCAACAATAGCACATATAGCGTACATTGGCCTACATGCATAGCTCTAGCCACCCATTACTTACACAACATTAACACATAGGCCTACAAGCATGCATATCCCACATGCATAAATAAAATTAATATATATATAAATAAATAAACAATATAAGCACACATGTCATCATACAGCAGCACAATACACCATATATAATACATCCGTACAACTAGCATCCGACGCATATTGTTCCACCGCTCTGAATCCTCCTCCTCTAGGCCCTACACATACATATAGGCCAACAGGACTGCAGGAGGAGGAGGAGGCGGTCCGACTGTGCACGGAGGAATGTGTACACACATAAATCCGGCGGAGGATCCATGTTTACGCGCATTCCTCAGCGGTATATAACACGATGCTAATGAGCTCCCAGCATCGTCGACCAATTTGCCCAGAAAAAAAACGGTATTTATGGGTCTGCCACAGCCGTCGACCACGTCGTTGTAGTTACATCAGTGGCGGTGCCAGGATTTCAGTTTTGGGGAGGGCTGAAGCCCATGGTCGGAGACTCGGTCCAGAAGTTGAGGGGGACGAATCGCGGAGAAAATTTCCCATTTTCATTCGCCTAAATTTCTGACGACCTTTTATTAGTCATTTGGTCTGAATCTCAAGTAAATATTTTTCCTTTTCCAGTCCAAAAAGCTTACGCTTAGCCCTTAGCGCTTAGGGGAGGGCTAAGTCAAAGTCTCATGAAAATATTTCATTTTCCCTGTCAAAAAACCCATGATGACCTTTGGAGGGGCATAGCCCCCTAGCCCCCTCTGGCGCCGCCAATGAGTTACATATGGAAAAGTCAGCACCTTCTCTGCAGGCTCGCCATATATATATATATATATATATATATATATATATTGACATAGCCGTTAGACGAGTGTCCTGTCTATACGAGGGCAAAACTGGATATATGATTAATTTGATATAATTATGATTAATTGGATATATGATTAATTTGATATAATTATGATTAATTGGATATGTGATTAATTGGATATATGATTAATTGGATATATGATTAATTGGATATGTGATAATTGGATATAATTTATGATTAATTAGTCAACCGGCGGAACATTATCCACTGGAATATTATCTGAATACTTATACAAGATCATGTGAGCTTGCAATGCAGTGTTCATTCCTTCATTAATCAATCAATCATCCAATCAATTCAACCAATCAATCCAACCACCTGCTCAGCCACTCAGTGTGGATTACTCTACCTGGTCTATAGACTAAATTCATAGATACCTCCAATAATAATTATGACGTTGTGGGGCACTATCTAGCTGACTGCTAGAGAGGTCTCCGTCTGTCTGTTCGTCCGCCTACTGTCCGTCTGTCCGCCCTTTCGTCCGTCTGTCTGTCTATTTGTCTGTTCGTTCGTCTGTCCGCTCTTCCGTCCGTCTGTCCGCCGGTCCGTCCGTCTGTCTACCTGTCTGTCCGTCTGTCTGTCTGTGTGCATTCGTGTCTGCATGCATTTTCGTGTTGTTCTGCTGTGTTTGTGTAAACATACCTTGGTAATGGACGTTCCTTCGCCCACTCCAATCGGTTCGCTGGTGATCTGTATCGTCAGGTAGTCATTATCGATGAAGGGCCATGCGCCGTGGATACGACACGTCTGGTACTGGCCCCCCAGCGTCCTCAAATGCGGATCACCGTACATCGCGCAATGACGATACGAAGAGATGTTTGTCTCGTGGAATATACACTTCGGCCTGCTTCCCTCTTCCTCCTCCTCCTCCTCTTCCACGACCTCCTCCACCGTATCGCCCCCTCCTCCCACCCCATTCGGTCCTCTTCCCCCGTCGACCACCCCATTGTCTTTACCCGGTTCTTTGAGGGTGCAGTTGTACTGCGCAACCTTCCGTTCGACGCCCCTCTGCGTGCTGTGAAAGTTAAGATCCCCGACGCATGCACGGCTGGCGTTCTGAACGCACGTCGAGAACGCACGATAGATGATGCACAGTCGCCTCCATTCCGATTGCGACCTTGACTGGTCGCCGAGGAGTGGCACTGGCTGCTTGTGGAAGTCCTCGCGAAAGCCGAGCCGCTCGAGTTCGCCGTAGTAGGCATCCCAGCACTGCTGCAATGGGCAGACGCCGTACGATCCAACTGAAACGGAAAAAATTATACTTACTGTTACACACACACATGAATACATTGTACGTTTGTTTGTTTGTATGTGCACTTGTTATAGCGCCACTTCAAGCTCTCCACTCAGAGGCGCTCCCGACTACAGCACGGACACTGAATTGAAGTTTCTCGCACAAGCGCTGAGCAATTGCAAGTGAAGGACTTGCCCAAGGTCCCTACGCGGCGAGTTGAGGGGGATTCGAACCTGCAACCCTTTGGCCGCAAGGTGACGAACATACCCACTACACCACCGTGCCTACATACATAATAAATTTGTGTGCGTGTGTGAGTGTGTGTGTGTGTGTGTGTGTGTGTGCTTGAGGTAACCAATGAGCAGGGCTAACCAGAACCTCGGGTAACCAAAGCCGAAGATAAACAATGCCGTATAGACCTACAGTATATGTACTCGTAACGAAAGCTGGAGGAGTGGAGATAACTAGTACAGAAAACATCCAATGCAAGAGGTAACTATACTAATTCAAAAAGCAGACAGTGCTGGACGTAACCAAATAACGAATGAGATGATCAGAGAATGGATTGGTAACAATGAAGCATTTTTATTTTTTACGTATGGAAAGAAAACCTAAAAGCTATTCGATATCGTATATTAATAGCACAGCTGGATAGACGTCCAGAGCAGCTATCGAGATAATCTACCGAGATAAAAAAAATGCACGAGACATCCAGCTTTTTAGACAATAAATCTTTCCAAATGCTGCAGATACGAACTTCGCCCGAGTAGGTTATATTATACATCGTCCGCGTTGGTTATTTCAGAAAACATAATGCATCCGAAACAAAACACGATCATACGCGAGGAAACGCCTGCGAAAACAGAAAAATATTTAGCTCCGTAAAGTAAATAAACGTCCCCGACGTGCAAAACGACCTAAGGGTCATCAAGATGGGTAACCCTATACGATCCTCGCCTGTTTAGAAAATATTGAGGCGTGCGTACATAAATATACAGTGCCCACCCATCCATCCATCGTATAGCGTTACAATCATTTCAATCTTCGTCTATATAGCAACGTGGCTTGCGGCGGGCATTCGTGGCCGCTCTGCTAACAAAGAGGTGCGAAGTTCGCATATCACCTCGGGCGTCGTATGCCTCACACAGGTTACTGTGTCTACCGGTGTTATTTTAAATTAACACTGGTGTCTACGTATACTGTCTATGGCTACAAGAAAATGCCGGAAAAATAATTATACCATGCCTTGTGGTCGCGATTTTTGTCTCGGATAAAGAACCGTCGGTTATATCGACTTGGCGCATTTTCAGCGGAGACTGTGGGCCAGAAATGTATGAAATTGAAAACAGATGGTATACAAAGAATTTCACAGGCTGAATTCTTAATTCCTAACGGCATCTTAGAACTATGAGCCAGCAGGGCCTGAAACTGCGAGGGAGGCCCGGGTTCAAAGCTGACAAATAAGGACTATCGCTTGGTATAGACTGTCAAAGTACAGGGTGCGCGACTCAATTTAGCTCGACCTGTAATGCTATCTGAGTTCGCTGGTCGAATACCTGATTGCATGAATGTCTATTAGCCTAGCCTACATATAGGGGCTTAATAGAAAAAAACTGTTTTGGTTCATTAGTTATGAAATCCTCTCACGTACGAGTTTCAAAATTGGCTTATTTTTAGTGGCGAGCCAGGATTTCAGTTTTGGGGGCTGAAATTTTCCATTTTCATTCAAATAAATTTCCGACGACCTTTTTTGTAAGTCGTTTGATCAAAATCTCAAAAAATATTTCATTTTTCCATTAAAAAAACTGACTACCTTTTTTAGTCGTTTGGCTGAAATCTCATGAAAATATTTCATTTTCTCTGTGCAAAAAATCCCGATGACCTCTTTTTGAGGGGTCCTAGCCCGACCCTAGACCCCTGCAGTGCCGCCACTGCTTATTTAGGCTATTTATACACTTAAAATGTAACGAAGCTTTCAACTACTGCATGATCAACCACAGCAAGAAGGGTCCTTCAATTTCGTTGAGTTGGGGAGGGAGGGAGGAAGAGAGACAGACAGACAGACAGACAGACAGACAGATACAGACAGACAGAGACAGACAGAGACAGACACACAGATAAACAGACAGACATACAAAAAGACAGACAGAGAGACAACAGATAGACAGAGAGACAGACACAAACATAGAGACAGACAGAGACAGCGACAGAGACAGAAACAAAGAGAGAGCACATTATATAAATACGACTTTAATTCTGCGTGAGTGACTTATTGACAATACGTCGGAGTTCGGCGTCATGTCTTGTGAGAGCAGCGTGTTGTCTCTATTAGCCGCTGCAGCCGCAGCAATTTCTTTTTCACGCCTACGAACCAGATTGTAAATGGCGGTCGTTGAAGAGCGTGGGGAGATAATTGAAACCTCAAGCGGCGGCGGAGGAGAGTCAGTGATTTATTGAGGCCTTTGCGCATGCAATGACGCTCTTTTCGTTCGCACTTTGAAACCGCAGACCGTCTTTGTAATCTGTTTATACCGTTGTGTGTGTGTGTGTGTGTGTGTGTGTGTGTGTGTGTGTGTGTGTGTGTGTGTGTGTGTGTGTGTGTGTGTGTGTGTGTGTGTGTGTGTGTGTGTGTGTGTGTGTGTGTGTGTGTGTACTTATGTGAGCTCATACAGTGGATAGCTTAGCCAAGCAAGTGTGTAAGGGTGTGCGTAACCTCCATAAGGATATCTACTATATAATATTTATAATTATGTGGATATCGTTATCCAACAGATTTTTTACTATACCAATAGAACGCTGTGATTACAATCCCTTATATATATATAGTTATATACTGTTTTATATATAGCTATATACATATATACATCAGTGCTTAAAGTGTGGAAAAATAAGTGCCTGGACGCCCCTTACCTTTTCAGGCTATGCTGGCAAATAAGTGGCGGGACGGAATTCAGGTTTTTAAATAAGTGCATGGACGCCGTCCATGGCCGTCCTGCCACACTTTAAACCCTGATATACATGTAGGCAGGCAGGGAACTGCAGGCACTAAGTCAGAGACAGACAGACAGACAGGCCGACCGACCGACAGACAGACATATAGTGGCTGCTAAAATTACAAGTAGGCCTAGGCCATATATTTCATGTGACACTATAATTGTTTTTATTTTTTTGCAATTCCTATCCGGAAGGCAACAATGTATGCACTTTTGGTTTTGAAAAGAGATATATGGTGACTATAGGTCAGACAGAATTTTCATAAATCGTGTGCGACAGTTGCATGCGGCTCCCATAAATAATCGCTGCAGTCAGATGGGAAAAACATTTGCCACAGCGCGAGAAGTCTATAGGTTATAATGCAGTGATTCTCAACCTTTTTTTACTTTAAGCAAGTTTAGGGCCACTTTTTCTAAGTTGGAGAGCACGAGGGCCACTTTTCTAAGTTGAAGGACATTAAGGGCCACAAGGCTAAAATTTAACTACTAAAAGCATATAAAATTACAATAATAATAATAATAATAATCTTCGTGTATTAACATTCAATCTGACAGAGACCTAATTGAATCAAAATAGGATGTGTGATGTTATTTATGGTTATTTATGGACGTCCAAATAAAATAATTTGCACTAAAAATAATTAGCCTATGTGTTCTATCCTGTCCAAATTGTCAATTTATGCCATATATTTTTGTTAATTCTTTGAGGGACGAGGGCCATTTTTGTAGGCCTGGCGGGTCACTTTTGGCCCGCAGGCCACGGGTTGGGAATCACTGTTATAATGTACCGTATTAAATCCTGCTATAACGTACAGAGGCTGTTTTGAGAATTTCGGCACTGCCTAAAGAGGGATAAATCGGCTGGGGCACATGTTGAGGGGAGCACCGCCATTAATTAATTAATTAATATCGCATCTGCTTTTTATCTTCTATTGTTACCCCAATGAATTTTCTGGTAAATAGGCCCCACTAGCGGGATCATTCCCTTCGGGTAGCCTATTGGTTCTGCCACACTCAGTATTGGTTGCTTACCTGTCCATATAATCGCAAATGTTAACTCGCAATCAATCACTGTGTGTACTATCCTGTAAGCAAAATTGTCTGCTTGTCTTTGTTTTTTTGGTGGATCAATAAACCAATTGAATTGAATTGAATTGAATTGAGACTCGTTCTTGAGGACTAAAAATGTCATCAGATTTTTCGGACGAGAAAACGGGAAATTTTTTGCGGACGGGAAAACCGGGGAAATTTTTGGACGGATGACTAAAAAAGGTCATCAGAAATTTCGCACTCAAAAAGTCGATTTTTATCAGGGTCAGCGTGTACTCACCTCAAAATTTACCAGTACAACCCTTGTCCTACATGAAAATCGCAGTTCCATTAATCTACTCAGTTTTAAAAGCACTTTATCCTGCAGTTTTAAATAGCTATACGATTGTTCATAGCATGGTCTGATTCAGATTAGTTAACCAGGGAGGGCTGTAATGAGGAGAAGGGGATTGCGCAGTTATAGAAATTCCTCAAAAGAAGCCCTGCACACAGTCCCCGCGGCACCCCGCCCCATCCCCCAAAGATTCATAACTCCCGTTGTTCTATCGTTGTTCTATCGTCACCCCCAGCGCACCAACACCCACTAGACCAAGACACCACCAGCAGCAGTCCACTTGAATGCGCCGCATTTATGTAGCACCACCAAATGTTCTACAGTCACGCAAAACGACGCGTGAAGCAACACAAAGCGGCGAGAGGATATACGGGCGGGAGGGGGGCGTACGTACGTGCGGCGGACCCCACGGACCGACGACGACGACGTCCAGATTTTTATTCATCTCCTCCCCCACCGCCCCCGACGAAGAAGAAATCGTTTACGACGGACGACAGCAACCGCAGCAACCGCAGCAGCAGCAGCAGCAGCCTCCCGTTGCTATGGTAGCGACACCGTGCGCCAGAAGTTTTACGATTGGATCTGATTGATTGGCGAGGACGGAATTAATTATGAATCCGTTTGTTGTCTTATTGATGAGATCTATAATTAGAGTCGGCGGCCGTTGGTCGGTGGGTGTAGGGAACGAACGACGAAAGGAGGAAAGGGAATTGGACGGAAGAGAAGAGGGAGGGGGAGGTAGAAGGAGGCACTGGTTGCCTCTGTGCATAGGTATGCAGTGGAATGGACATTTGCAGACGTGTAGGGAGACAGCGGATCGACAAGAAGAGAGAGAGAGAGAGATAGGCTAAGGACTCTTAAGTGAAATGACCACAGCTGAGCGAGAGACAGACATAGGAAAAGGAGCATGGAAACAGAACACATACGTCTGCACATAGCACATAGGCTGACAGACAGACAGACAGACAGACAGACAGACAGACAGGCTGAGAGACAGGCTGAGAGATAGGCAGGCTAATAGACAGACAGGCAGGCTAACTAACAGACAGACAGACAGGCAGATACACAGACAGATAATACAGAGGACTAGGAAACAGACTGCCTGTCATACAATCAGACCTGCAGGCAAAGACAGCCAGTAGGTTACACGTACATGTAAACAAAAAAGCAGCAGAAGCACAGACAGACAGACAGACATACCGACAGACAGACAGACAGACAGGCAGGCAGGAAGACATATGCACACACACGGGACTGCAGAAACAGAAACACAGATAGTTACATAGACAGACACATGAACACACAAGCAGACAGACACCTAGACCGACATAAAGACAGACATACACGCAAAACAAGACGATACGGATGCAGGCAAACAGTCACACAGACAGACATACGGGTGGGTGGAGGTGGGGGAAAGGAGAGCAGACATATATACGTGGGTGGGTGGAGGTGGGGGAGAGTGGGGGATGTTATAGCGCTAGAGAAAGAAAGCAATCATGAAATGCTAGAACGCATCCGGATCGATACAGGCAATTACAACACGACGTTTATTATGCAGATATGTCGAGCCACCCACCCATACCCACCCACACCCACCCACACCCCACACACCCAGTTCAGTGCGAAACCACCGGTGTGTGTGTGTGTGGTCGCACCTCCCATGTATGCATGTGTGTTCGCGCGCGCGCGTGTGTGTGTGTGTGTACTGTGTCTGTGCGTGTAGGTGTGCGTTTACTGTGTGTGTGTGTGTGTGTGCGTGTGTGTGTGCGTGCGTGTGTGTGCGTGTGTGTGTACGCTTGTACTGTTGTGTGCGTGCCTGCGTGTACTGTGTGTGCGTGTGTGTGTCCCTCTATGCGTGTCTCCGACTATGTATGTATGTCTGGATGTGTCTGCCTATTGGATTATCTGGATTAAGTGTTTACGTATATGTGCATCGGTGTATGTGCCTGCATATGTCTGTGTATATACCTGCGTGAATGCGTCTGTGTATGTTCGTCTGTCTGCGTGTATCTGTGTATAATAAAGAGAGGGTGCAAGAACACGTCGCGACGCGAGGTATACGGTCGTAGGTGGGAAAGCCGGAAAGCTAGCAGCCGCGCGCAGGAAACGAAGCAGAGAGAGAGGGGGATGCAGGACCGGAGAGGGTGGGGTGGGTTGGGGTTGGGGAAGGGATGAGTATCCTGAGTGAGGATCCCCAAGGGTGCGATCGACGACTGGTGTTATTTGAGCGACGGCCAATCAACGATACACGCAAAGGGGAACAGGGACCACTCCATGCCCTCATGAATAAGAGGTCGGAGGTATACTTATGGAAAGGGTGGAGCAGGCAGGCAGGCAGGCAGGCAGGCAGGCAGGCAGGCAGGCAGGCAGGCAGGCAGGCAGGCAGGCAGGCAGGCAGGCAGGCAGGCAGGCAGGCAGGCAGGCAGGCAGAGCGATGCGGAGGAGGCCTGAGGGAATAGACGGGCTCTAAGGGATACTGAGGCATGAAGGAGGAAGCCTCATCACGGATGAATGAATTGACGGCGATTAACGAGCATCGTGTCACGCATCGCCCTATAGACTGCTGCCTCTGTTTCCCTCTTCGTCGATAACCAGATGGGTCCACCCCACCCCTTCCCCTGGGTCCACCCCACCCCTTCCCCTGGGTCCACCCTCCCTCCCCCCGCTGTTACGTCGTCTATGACAGCTGCCAACAGAGGATGCCTGCTGAACCATCGTAGAGACATACGGGCATTCGTCTGGATAACGCTGGTTCCCTGTCGACGATGATCTGCTGCAGCAGCAGAACACATGCGCTGTCCTAACGCCTCCTCATACGTTGTATATATGCAGCCGCGCATTCCTCCTCTAATTGCCCGCCACAGAGAGAAAGATCTATGAACCTGCTGCTGCTGTTGTCCGATGTTCCATATTGCCACTGCGCAGATCTCAATATAACTACATGCGTGTGTATCCTCGTGTTTACTGGTTTGTGTGTGTGTGTGCGTGTGTGCGTGCGTGTGTGTATGTGTGCGTGTGTATGTGTGTGCGCGGGTGCGTGTGCTATTTTCTCCCAAATATTACGATCTGCCGAAAAAGATAAAGGTCTCTCACTATAATACAATGGCATCACAAGTGCACAATTATTCGAAAAGAACTGGAATCACAAAAGGGTCTGGATCCATGGATCGGGACCATGATCGGACGGACGCACGGACGCTCCGCCGTTCAGTTTTCATTTCTTCTGTCAATGAACGCAACTGGTCAGCGAACGGTTCAGAGGGTGTAACGGAAGAACGCCGCTGCCCCCCCCCCAGCAACATGGTGGTTGCCAACACTGTTTTCACTACGTATCTGCCTTGAATATCGATTGACAACATTCCATCCTTTCAGTGAGTTGACCCTCACTGACTTAAGTGACTTAGAGATCAGTTGCGAACAGAAGTTTTTTAAAGCAAACCTCTTCATAGGTCTGTCTTCTTTTGTCTGTCTGTCTGTCTTGCCAGTCTGTCTGTCTTTCTTTCTGTCTGTCTGAGAAACGGACCCTTCCCCCATCATTCGAACCCGATGCTCCATGACCGAAGTTTCAAGCTTCGCCACTCGGCCGTCAAGCATGTCACTCTACGCGTCACAGTAGAGTCAAAAGGGACGGGTGGGCGGCGGAGGGGCAAAACTAAAAATGGTCAACAACGTCGGCTACACCAAGAGGTTGCCACGCGACTACATCTAACAGGAGATCTAATATATGACGTCTAACACATCGCGTGCTACTGTCTTCAAAAGACCTCCATTACATCGACAGAAATAGTGTTCGTTCTTCTGTCGGTCGGCAGAGGGGGGTACCGCAGTGTAGTATCCGAGTGGTATCATATAATATAGCGTCCTCGTCGACGAATCCGATTCCTACTTGTCGGTTCATACCATGGTTCATATCGATTCTTGTATCGCGTGTAAATCATTGGGTACCGACATTTAGTACGCTGAAAACGTGAACGCTTCGAGCTCATTTATCATACTGCACAGCCGCTAAAGAATCACGGGGATCCAGTCAGTGATGAACGAACGAACGAGAAAACTAAGAGCTTAGGTCGAGTAATAATTAATAATCTGAAAAGCTGCACAGCTCAGAGCACTGAAAGGCCAGGCGTGTCGTCGGGAAAACTACCCGTAGGCTGTGTAATGTGTATAGGATGATGCAGGCCATGTGCAGCAGTCAACAAAAGGACCGGTTTAATAATGTATTGCGGCGGAAACGATGGAAAACAAAATGGCAACCGCCTGAGGCCGAAACAAAATGGCAGATGTCTGCTTAGACAAAATGGCGGATATTGAAAAATAAAATGGCATTTGAGTGATTCGACTACAGCCAAAGCAAAATTACGGATGCCTGCTTAGAAAAAATGCGGACAATGAAAAACAAAATGGCAACCGCCTGAGGCCGAAACAAAATGACAGATGCCTGCTTAGACAAAATGGCGGATAATGAAAAATAAAATGGTATTCGACTGTTACAGTAGTCAAAGCAAAATTACGGATGCCTGCTTAGACAAAATGCGGGCAATGAAAAATAAAATGGTATTCGACTGTTACAGTAGTCAAAGCAAAATTACGAATGCTTGCTTAGACAAAATGGCGGACAATGAGAAATAAAATGGCATTCGATTAAAGTAATCCAAGCAAAATGCTGGATGCTTGATAAGACAAAATGCAGCCATTGAAAAACAAGAATGGTATCAGCCTATATAATATTATACGCGAGACGATTTGCCTTTGTAGCAAAATGATGAATGCGAGTGTATATATTATTCAAAATGCGGACTCTTGCCGAGACAAAAAATGGCGAATGTCTGTTGAAACAAAGCAGCGAATTGCAAAGAATTGAGACCAGTAGAAATTGCAATAATTCTAGACTAGAGACAAAAGGGTTCATGGTTGGAGAAGGATAGTAGACTGCTTATATAGCTGCTTTAGCGTCGACCGACTTCACCGATTTCAGAATGGCATGCAGGCAATAATTAGTCATTATACAGTCGTTCAAAGAATAACAATAGCCTATTCATAGGCTAAAGGAACCTACACTTAGCACTACACTCGAAAATATGGATCCCTCTAGGGAGTGCGAGACGAATCTTTGGTACATCGTTGGCCAATGCAATGTATTAATAGCATAAGAACACACAACGCAAAATAGCAAACAAAGTGTACGGCGCGCATGTATACATCAAAGTTTTACTTTCTATAAAACAACGATCTAGCTATAGACTATATAGCCTGCGCAGACCATGCATGCAGCATCCAACAATCTGTGTATATGCGTGGACGATGCACGCATGTATAAACAGTGTGCACAGACGAAACGTGTCTATATGCAGACGAATATATAAACAGACGTGTCTATACTGCTCATGCAGAGACAGCCTGCAGACGGGAAAGATCAACAAGACGGAAGCACTGCCAGGTGCAACCGAGAACGCCTTATAACCATCGTGGGATTGCATCCGCGTGTGGTATATCACCTTCTCCCGTCCCCCTTCCACCCGTCCGTCCGTCCGTCCGTTCGACCGTCGTAGACCTGGTACTAATCTGGAGATTGGTCGATGCGAAAAGGCGTGAAACACTGCTTTATGGTCAAATAATTTCCACGAATACCATAGCGCTACACGAGTCCGGCGGCGGCGGCGGCATCTGCATTGTATGGCGCACATGTCTAACACGCAGCGTGGAGGAGGAGGAGGAGGAGAAAGGAGAAAGCAGGAAGATAGAGGAAGAAGAACCCCGGAAGGAGGCAGCAAAAGAGGAAGGAGAAGGCAGGCTGAGAGATTGAAGAGAAGGAGGAAGCCTCAGGAAAAGAGAAACAGACGAGTGGGAGAAGGACGAAACGGAAATCGATGAGAGGATAGGGAAAAGAAAAAGCACAAAATATATATGAGGATTGAGGATTATAGGTGGGAAGTAAAAGTAAGTGGAAGTTGGAAAGAATACGCAGGAAGAAAAAGGAGAGTGCGAGGAGGTATATACGATTACATGCATGTAAATCTATCAAGTCTTCTTTCTCTCGCCGTGGCTGGGCTAGGAGCACCTCTGAGTGGATTCTTGGCAGACAGACAGACAGACAGACAGAGGCAGATAGAGAGACAATAACCGAGAGACAGACAAAGAGACAGCCAGAGACAAGAAAAGGAATTGCAGACGAATGAGCTGAGGAATGGAATAAGAAGAAGTAGGAGGTGGAGAATTGGTGAAAAGGAGGAGGAAAAGAGGATGAGGAAAAGGAGGAAGAGAATGAATACGAGGCGGATCCGGAGGAAGAATAGGAAGAGGAGGAACAGAAGTCGAACGAGGAGGACAATGAGTAGGAGGAGGAGGAGGAATAAAGGAGAAGTTATCCATCGGATGAGTTTGATGCACATGGTACCAGTGACGACCGCATCAACGGCATCAACTGGATTTGCGATCTAATTACTTTCGCCGCAGATGGGTCGATACTTAATTATCTTCTTCATAAACGAAACGGTCCAAAAACAGCACTCATACATTTCTACCGCGATACTAAATGTCAGCCGCGTACAGTTGCGCCAAATCAGGAGATCACAAAGTCATGTCTACAGCGGAACAAATGTGCAGGGGCACACACATGCACACAGACACGCACAACACACACACGCACACACACACGCACACACACACACAACACACGCACAAACACACGCACACACAAATACACACACACCAACACAGGCGCGCACACACCAACACGCACACGCACACGCGCACACAACACGCAAGCACACACACACAACACACACACACGAACACACGCACACAGAGCCAATATACATAATTGTGTGTGCCTGTGTGTGCAGAAACATATTCGTGTGTGTGTGTGTGCGTGCACTATGTGTAATATAGAAGAACTATATATATATATATATATACAGTAT
This sequence comes from Lumbricus terrestris, assembly GCA_949752735.1. Classification (NCBI taxonomy): domain Eukaryota; kingdom Metazoa; phylum Annelida; class Clitellata; order Crassiclitellata; family Lumbricidae; genus Lumbricus; species Lumbricus terrestris. The sequence goes on from OX457047.1 coordinate 36,198,399, forward strand.
ATATATACATTATGTTAGAATGATCAATGGAGTGCACTGGAATGAATTAGCCAGGGAATAGGTCAGTGATTGGAATAGTAGGAATGGATTTCTTTGGAGAAAGTAAAATGATTGGTTCTCCCATGTAATCAGACAAATTATATATATATATATATATATATATATATATATATATATACGTATACACAAGCATATGAATATATACATACAAATACACAGTCTTGGAACATAATTACCATTATGATATACATGTATATACATCATCAAACAGATTGGTTGCACTGGTGTATGCAATACTATTCATGCCACTACGGGAAATTGGTTGAGCATATTTAAGGGAGTCCAAATTTGGTGCGTACATATATATATATATAATTATATTTATATATATATATATGCAATTCATATACCATCCATATATGTATATGTAGTCAAATTGGATGAGACTATCCATATATATTTATATAGATATAATATAGCAAGTGATTTATCGTTGCAATGACATATATGTGTGTGAGTAATTTGTCTAGAATGTCTGCCATGGGTGCCATTCTGGAGATGCAGCCGTGATAACATGTGGCTACAGCTGCATGTCCTCCCTTAGTTTCTATGAATTCAGTACACAATCTCTGTGGGACCGAAATATCAGTAAGTGCGTGTGTAAGTGTGTGTGTGTGTGTTTGTGTGTGTGTGTGTGTGTATGTGTGTGTGTGACTGTAAGTGTGTTGTAGGTGTGTGTAGGTGTGTGAGTGGGTGAGTGAACGAGTGAGCGATTGACTGAGCGAGTGAGTGGAAGAGTGCATGGTCAGTGAGTCAGTGAGTAAGATGCAAGTGAGTTACGTGAGTGACTAAGTATGTCATGTCATCACAGTTGCTTTACAACATTCAATGGATTTCATTTTAAAATTTTCTACATATTCCAGCAGCTTCTCATTTATTTTGAAATTCTATGTACGAGCATTGATGAATAAATCATATTATAATCTAAGTCATGTCAGAATTTCAATAGCGTCACTGTTGTAAAGCAGAAGGCATTAATCAACGGTATAGCCGGCTGCTGCATAAAATGATGTGTGTGTGTGCGCGTGTGTGCGTGTGTGCGTGCGTGCGTGCGTGCGTGCGTGTGTGTGTGTGTGTGTGTGTGTGTGTGTGTGTGTGTGTGTGTGTGTGTGTGTGTGTGTGTGTCAGACCAGAAAGGTGGTTTAGAAATATTCAGAATTGCAGATATACAGTAGTCAATATCCGAATTGTGTTCTGTCAGCTTCAAGGACATGTCACTATTTTGCAAAGATCCATATGCGGAATTTTTCACATAAAGTAACAAAAACAATTTTATTGCGTCACATCTCAAATAACTGTTATAAAAATGAACCTGATAGTGCTTCAGAACTTGTGTTCAGTGTGTCCACCACCAGTGACAACACTTCTTATGAGCTCTTTCTAAAGTTCTTGATGGCCTTGTTGATGTATTCCAGGGGAAAATCTTCATCAACTCTAACGTGACCATCAATTCTCTATCATTGTTGGTTTTGGTTGCACATTGTAGTATTTTTCCAGCATAGCTGTCCACACTTAATAATCCATAGGTCCAGATCCGGATATATGAGGCCATTGGCTTTTCTCAATGACACCAGAGCAATTGACATTATTTGAGCCCATCTCCTTTCATCAATGGCATATTTCTTAACTCTCAATTTAACTCTTAATTTTTCTGCGCTCAATGTTTATCAGAGTAAGTGGTGATTTAAGCTTTAGCTCCAGGACCTTGCTACTGAAGTGTCTGAATACACATTTTTGTCTGCCATGGACATCTTGGGCATTTTAATTGTTATAAATTTCGATTTTAATGTTTTAATAACAAAATTATAAATCTGAAATTTTTCACCAACTTAATATAGTCAGGGAAGAGTTTTATTTGGCCCACCCTGTACATTTGATATCAGTTATATAATTTAGATAGATCTGGTTGGACAGGTTCAACACCTTTGAATCCGAATCTTTAAAGGCGTTACATAAATGCGTGAATACACGCACACAACGTCTTGAAATGGCTTCCAAGTTGGGTTCTAAAAGGAGGATTAATGGTCGTCCCATGTGGACCACCGCACATGACAGTCTCCATGGTTAGACCATAACCTCTCATTAGCACATGGATGGACATCTATAGAATATGTCCTTATCTCTCCATGTACAATTGTACATCAGATCATATGTTATATATATATATATATATAACGATACTAATGGGACACACATAATTATATATGCTATATATATGGTATATATATAATATATTATGGTATACTATATATAATTATGTCCTCTTGATTTGCTGACATTACACACCCATGGCAGAGAACATCATATAAATATATATTCTATATATATAACATTGTATATATAATTATATATACAGTTATACAGTGTATACATATATGTGTATATATATATATCTGCATGAACTCATGTACATTAGTTGTGTTGTAGTCGTTATTATTCCATAATATTTCTTCAAGGGAAATAAACAATGGCCCTGTAAGATCATCATCATTTCTCCATATTGGACAAACGAAAACAACAACAGCACGGTTCATTATACTTATACATACACTGTGGTTTCAGAAGTATATTATGTCGTATTTCCATACGCCATATACACCATTCTGTTTTTTCATTGCACAATCCATCTGTAAATTCTAAACACAAACCTAGGCATATAATTATGCGTGTGTGTGTATTGCATAGATGTAATTTCTTGCATTGTATCTGAATATATTTACAAATCGTTTTTCGCAGCATGAGCCTTTCAGAAGTGCTCCCATGCAGTGCGTTCAACCTCGAGAGAAAAGGCAGTTGTTTTTAGACGAGGAAAGACTATCAGACAGTTCGAACTGATGGGGAAGTCCATTCCGTAGGGAGGGACCAATGCAGGCAAATGATATACTGGATTGAGCCATGGCGGTCCTGACACGGGACGAAGAGGTCGAGCTGATCAAAGAACCTGTAAGAGAACGCAGCGAAGTGGCAGAAAGGGGGCAAAGTATAAGATCACAGCTACTTTGGAGCAAGACCCAATTGAAGACTGGAAGACCAAAATCAGAACTTTAAAATTGTATAGGGCCGTGAGTTTGTTTGTTTCTATGTGCACTTGTTATAGCGCCCATTCAAGCTCTCTACTCAGAGGCGCTCCCGACTGCAGAGCGGACACTGCATCGGAGTTTCGCGCCGCAGCGCTGATGAATTGCGAGTGAAGGACTTGGCCAAGGTCCTTACGCGGTGATTTGAGGTGGATTCGAACCTGCAACCGAAGCGACGAACATACCCACTACACCACCGTGCCCCAACGAGTGGAGTACAGTGAAGTTGTTCAGCCATAAATGTATAGAAATATGTGAGAATCGAGGAAGACGGGCAATGAGTCTAGCAGCAGCATTGAGTACAGATTGCAGAGGAGCTATAGCCGAACCTTAGGGAGTCCAAGACAAAGACAGAATTGCAGTAGTCAATCCGAGAACAGACAAAAGCATGCACAATTGAGGTAAAGGTTGAAGATGTGACAGATTTGCGAATAGCCCTGAGACGTCTTAGCTGGAAGTAGGAAGAGCGAGTAAGATTGGCAATGTGCTATGTATACATAGTGGGGCGCGGTGGTATAGTGGTGGCGTCGTCGCCTTGAAGCCGGAAGGTTCGAGGTTCGAATCCACCTCGATCGCCGCGTAAGAACCTTGGGCAAGTCCTTCACTCACAATTGCTCAGCGCTTCGGCGTGAAACTCCGATGCAGTGTCCGCTCTGCATTCGGGAGCGCCTCTGAGTAGAGAGAGCTTGAAGGGGCGCTATAACAAGTGCACATACAAACAAACAAACACTAGCTGGGCGTACCCGACGTTGCTCGGGAAATTACGGATTTTATTCCCCCACCCGCAGAGTAAGGGTGAGGCTGGGTGATCCTGGGGTCCTCTGTCTATGTACAAAATTTCACAGTGTGGAGATAGCAAAATGTTGGGTTTTCGCCCCACCTCGCTCCCATAGTGAATGGGATTCCCCAACCCTCCACTGGGTGGTCCTGATGGTCCTCTGTCTAGGTGCAAGGTTCTAGGTCATAGCTGCTAAACTGTGGGCATGCTTTCTGGACAAACATATATACCTACAACGTCGTACATGCATACATACGTATATAGACACACAAATACACAGACATTCTCCTTGGTAGACATAGATATAAGTACATATAGATATACACCAGTTTGCAGGAGCGTATACGTGGGTTCTTATAAAATGAAGGAAGAATATATGTAGGTAGGTAAGTAGGCAACGACTTTAATTCACAGTTGCAAGGATCGAGGCGAGATCGGGAGACGGTGCCGTCTTTGTTTACAAGATACTTTATTTATAGTTCAGAGGGCGCAAGCGCAGTGCAACATTATTAATGAATGTATAAACAGAGAGGGTCCAGAGTGAAGTGCCTTAACCTAGTTAGATCTCTTCGCATAGGAAAGCCTTCACCACGCTGCCGAGTAAACACTCAATGACAGGCTGCACATACAGATAAGGCCTGGCAAGATCATCTGCAAATATACATAGATACATATACACTGTAGCCATATAATATGTATAAATAAATATAGACATATATGATACGTTGTATATACAATATATAAGTATATTCAGAGATCAGCTGGTATGGATACTATCAGCTGTTTGCATAGGGGTATCAACATGCAGATCTTGCAAGCCTTTGGTCATATTAGCCAATTCATATGTACAACATAAGTGGTTGTTTAAAACAGGTACGACCCGTGAAGTAAGTAGGCATATGTATAATTGCATATGTGGTATGAGGCAGTGAATTTTTTATTTGAAAATAAACAAGGTCAGAATTCGAGATGATAATGTTTAGAAAGCAAAGTGAAAGAATACCAATCAC
>OX457047.1:36205823-36208323 GCA_949752735.1 Lumbricus terrestris
AGAGGGCGATTGTTGATACAAAGTACCATAATCATGTAGTAAAAAGGTAAAGGTTTTGCCCATACTCGCTTGCGAGCGTTGGGCCCGGTGCTGATCCCCGGTGTTAAGCCATCAGCCCTTAGGTGGCAATTGCCATACATCGGCGGTAGGTGGCCAGGTCTTTCCGCCGAACCCAAGGTTACCTGCGCAGTGACACTGCTACTCATTTTCACACTCCCATCTGGCGAGTGGCGGCTGAGTCAACCTTAAGGGGCCACCGGGATTAGATCCCGGTTCCTTCTGTTCTTCGTGCCAGCGTGTTACCAATCAGCCACCGCACCGCCCCTAATCATGTAACTTAAGCATATATTTATGCACACTTGCATATAGGACTATTAAAGGTGTCTTCTGTCCTATGATTTATTAGTTGTTAAAAGTGTCTTGTTAGCGGATTTCTGCGCCGTCCCGGTTCACTTGAACTCACGTATATCGTTCAAATCGCAGAGCCTAGTATTTAGGCTGCTACCATGGAGACCCATAAACAGATGTTTAACCACTACTATCAATTCTTTAGCCTTTGCACAACTACATTTCAGCTTAGCTTTGATTGAGTTTCTTCCGCATGTATACACTGGTTGCTGTTATGACGCTAAACAAGTAATGATAATATATATATATAATGATAACAATAAAAAATAGTAATAGTAATAGTAATAGTAATAATAATAATAATATATTTTTTAACGAGACGGGAATCAACTGAGACCACCAGAAATCAGTTGGTAGCTAGAAGTAGGCCTGTATTAGCCTATGCATGTATAGTTGTTTACACTGGTTGCTGTTATGACGCTATACAAGTAATGATAGTAATGATAACAATAATAAAAAAAATAGTAATAATAATAATAATATATTTTTTACGAGAAGAGACTCAACTGAAACCACCAGAAATCAGTTGGTAGCTAGAAGTAGGTCTGTATTAGCCTATGCATGTATAGGCAATAGGCAAGTAGCAAGTAGTATTAAGCAAGTAGGCCTAACCACTGTAAGGCATTCCATGGGAAGTAAGATAGAGATCGAAGGTAGGCCCTATGATTTGTTTATCATTGCGTCCATAGCAAGGACAGGTCAAGTATATATAATTCCAAGACGTCACTCGATTTTATTGACACTTGACACTATAGTCTTTATATAGCGACGTCCAACGTTGCTTTGCCAGCCACATTTTTAGTATACAGTACCTTACACTCTCAAGGTTTGAGTAAGATGCTACGGTGAAGGTGAGCATAGTGCATGAGATTGCAATTGGCAAGTATGTAGTTTTTCGTAAAGATTGTAGGGCATGGTGGTGTAGGCGTATGTTCGATTCCTTTCGAGTCAGAATGTTGTGGGTTCGAATTCACCTCAAGCCACCTCGTAGGGACCCTGAGCAAGTCTTTCACTCGCAATTACTCATGCGCCTCGGGGCATCAAAACTCTAACTCTGATTCAGTGTCTGCACTGTAGTCGGGAGCGCCTATGAGTAGAATTTGAAGTGGCGCTATAACAAGTGCCCATATGCATACATGATACATACATGCATGTAAGCTTAGACCAGATTGTACATTGTCTACACAGTAAAACATAGAAAGCTGCAGATCTCTTTAGGCAATATATTGACGAGGCTACGGTTTTGGTTAAGTAGGCATATACTCATTCTGTCTGAGCTGACCAAGGAGAGCAGAGGAGCAGAAGCCTCAATACATTTCTGCCACAGAGGCGATTCGAACCTGCCACCTTTCAGCTGTCATTACCGTCACAGTCCATTAGGCTAACCACATCCTATTTTACATTGTTTAATCCTAATCTAGATAACTAATCTCATCTAAGCATGCCTAGATGACGTTTATTTCAGTAAAGAAACCATCAAACTTACTGGATAAGGAATGAGAGAGATTCGCCGACAAAACAACCAGCCAGATGACCCCGACCAGGACGAAGCAGGTTCGACGACAACGGGGCAGTCCTCCTCCTCCAGCTCCCACTCCCCACCGGCCGTCGACGGGACTCTGATGACCGTCAACCCCTGGACTTCCTCCTTCTCCTCCTCCTTCTTCTGATAATCCTCGTCGTCTATTGACGGGCACCACCACTACCGAGGAGGAGCGTTGTCCGCTGTTGACGGCGGCGCCTCGTCGTGGTGGCAGCGGTGGCAGCGGCCCCATGCAGTCTTCCTCCGACGGAGGAGGAACGACCAGGCCGCCCTCCTCTCGACGTCGTCGGTCAGTCGGTCGTCGGTCGGTCGTTCGATCGGACGGACGGACTACGTTCGAGTGCCGCCGGCCTCCACCATCATCGCCTCCACCACCGCCGACGCCGCAGCCGAAGCAGCGGCCGACACCGCCGTGGTAGTCGCTGCTCACTACGAGAGGGAGAAGAAGAAGACAACGACGAACAGCGTACAGCAGCTTCTTCCTCCGACTAACGAACGAACGATAAACGGCTAACGCTGCACGTTCACCGGCTCTCTTCTCTCTCACTC
>OX457047.1:36210823-36250823 GCA_949752735.1 Lumbricus terrestris
CTCCGACTGCGTCGAGCTCTGTCGATCGTAATTGGAACCAGGCGCGTCAGTCACCGCGTCAACGCAGGTCTGACCGTTGTGAGGCCCTCGTGAGCCCTAATAGGTCACCGAATAAGGTAAACGATCTGGCCATTAAGAAGAAGTCGGCCCAGATATACACGCTGTCATTTTCATCGCATGGTACGAAGTCTAAACCGTATCATTGTTGCAGTCCTGTGGATAGCTGGCTCGACTGGTAGTTGAGACGTTGCAGGTTCAAGTTTACTCCCCCCACCCCCCACCCCCCACCCCCACCCCCATATAGGGCAGAAATTTGTTTAGAGAATTCGGCCTCACTTATGCGTTCCGAGCCAACTCGGCTGCAATGTCTATAATTATGTCAGTTGTAAGATGGGACAGCGAGGTTCTTTGAGCGAGGGAGTGGACGTGACATACGAGGTGTAGAAAATGAAGCCGTTAATATATATAGGCCTCCTGCACATACCTTTACCCTAAACTCCGCCACTGGTTGTTTTCTGCCAGTGCCAGTCCCAAGCCTGGATAAAGAAGGAGGGCGACACTAATCATCTTTGATATGGCAGTTAAACATGCAACAAGCTTTATACCTTTATCCGGTATCTCATCTATAGCGTGCTGGGCTGTCAAGCGGGTGGTCGGGGTTTCAACTTTGCAGATCGGAAGCATGTTGATTCGGAAGGCCATGCACTATAGGCTCATGCTATACGTTCCACATTTGAAAACTTAAGTCTATTTTCTGACGAAAGTTACACTTTTATGTGATGTGAGTATTGAAATAAACACACAAGAGATTTATCTTTTGGGGGAACTCCAACCCAATCTAAATTATAAGTGCAGCAGCAAATCTTTCAGATATTGCATAGAGAATGCAGTTCTGAGAAGACCCCCTACCTGCGACTGTTGGTTAATCTGCTAGTTCGATAGTTAGCCTACCAGTTTTATGGTTGACATATTAGTTTAGTAATTAGCCTGTTTGTTGGATAGTCTATAGTTAACCTGCTAGTTCCGCGTAGTTGACCTGCTAATTTGGTAGTCTATAACCTGTTGATTCTTTGGTTAACATACTAGCTCAATAACCAAACTGTTAGTTCGATAGCTAACCTACTAATTATATTTTTAACCTGCTATTTCCATAGTTAACCTGGTAGTCCTAGATTTAAACTGTTAGTTATATATAGTTGACCTGCTACATTTAGTTTCATAATTAACCTGGTTCAGGTTAACCTGTATGTATATAAAGCATGCTAACAAAATATTTTAGGTTCCGGCGATTCCCCTCTGTTCATATAAAGTTTAACACAAACTACGTGTGTTATAGTCCGGGATGAATCGTGCTTATCCGATCCATCATGTTTTCAGATGTAATCTCAATACAGCATTCATTGCGTTCATCAATCCTATTTCCTTTCACTACTGCTGTAGGCTGTAGGCTATCTCTCTCTAATACATCCATCGGCGAATCAACGTTTCGGATAGACATCTACAAGTCCAGACTTTGTTCGAACGATGCAATAATAACCTCGGGCACAAGCTGTAATAAAACCAATGGTCGCTTGTTCCTATATAACTGCACACGCACACACACACACGCACGCACACACACACACACAAACACACACACACACACACACACACACATTATTTTACATGCACCATAATGGCGTGCGTGATTGCAGTGTAAATCGATTAATGTAACATTGCACTAATACTTATTGCAATTATTATAGTTGCATTCAAAAGGTTAAAAGGATCGGTGTGTATATAATTATGTTGTTAGTTGTTATTGCTACTAATAACGCTGTTCCTTTTAAAACTATTTTACAGAACTATTTATAGAGCCAAGATACCTATGCATCATCATCATCGTCATCGTCATCGTCATCGTCATTGTCATCATCGTCGTCGTCGTCATTGTCATCATCGTCGTCGTCGTCATTATCATCATCATCATCATCGTCATCGTCATCCTCATCATCATCTACTTATTCTACTTCTACATCATCATCACCACCACCACCACCATCACTGTCATGACCATTATGACCGCCACCATAATTAACATGATTATCATCAAATTTGTGAAGTCATCGTCAAAGTCATCGCCATCACCGCAGTGGCCAAGTGCGACTACTACTTCGATGATCATCAGTGATGTCGTCGTCATCATCTTCATCGTCGTCATCGTCGTTGGTGTCTTTACTCATTTCGTAAATATTGATTCGTCATGGCTATCAGTTTCCATGGAGATCGCTGAAGAATTTGCAGAATGCCTCAGCGTGTGTATTCCCTCTGGTATTGAATGAACGATCAATGGACCGTGCAGCAGCAGCAGCAGCAGCAGCAGCAGGAGGAGGAGGAGGAGGAGGATGCACCGCCGTATATTATATGCCATCCTCGAATCGAAAGCAGAAGAGAAGAGCCGAGGATTGAGAAGATAGGCAGACAGATAAAACACGGGGAGAGAAAGACAAACATACAGACATACAGACTGACAGAGGCAAAGACAGAGAGAGAGAGAGAGAGAGAAAGAGAGACAGAGACAGAGGAAGAGAGAGGATGGGTAGATATAGAGAGATGGAAGGAGAGTGGGAGGGTGGCAGAGATGAATGAAAGACTGAGAGAGAGAGAGAGAGAGAGAGAGAGAGAGAGAGAGAGAGAGAGAGAGAGAGAGAGAGAGAGAGAGAGAGAGAGAAAGAGAGAGAGAGACATACAGACAGACAGACAGGCAGGCAGACAGACAGAGGCAAAGACAGAGAGAGAATGAAAGAGAGACAGAGACAGAAGAAGAGAGAGGATGGGTATACAGATATAAAGAGATGGAAGGAGAGTGGGATTGAGGTAGAGATGAATGAAAGACTGAGAGAGAGTGTGTGTGTATGTGTGTGTATGTAAAAACTAAAAATTTATAATTTGGACATGATAGAATATATAATTGTTTTCTATTACAAATTATTTTATTTGGACGTTAATAAATCGCATTAAGCATTCTATATATTTTGATTCAATTGTAACAATTTTATACGCCTTTAGTTAATTAAATTTTAGCCTTGTGGCCCTTAATGTCCTTCAACTAAGAAAAATTGGCCCGACAGTCAAAAAAGGTTGGGAACCTGAAACCACTGTTATAGGGCCACGTTGTTAAGTCTTCTTTTTGCCCATATTCACACCCAACTCCAAATGGATCAAAGTCTGGCCCGTTATTTTTCAACATTTCCAATGCTGCACTCAACTCCTCTCTGCTCTCATCCCCCTCCCCAAATCAGGGAAAACAAAATTGAGCAGGTGTCGATCGAGGTCTAAAAGAATCATGCATTGACCTCTATTTTTGCAAATGCAGGGGATAAATTATGCATGACTAAACTTAACTTTAAGTACTACGAAACATTGTGTCGTTTTTTATGGGCAATTTGCAGATGATGAACCAGGATAGGTAGCCTAGATGATTGACAAGTTTGCTGAACAAATGGCTAGAAGGAGACATTGACATTGTCATAAGTAGGTTACTAGCCTACTACTATAAGCCTGCAACGTTACAGGTTTTTAAAACACTACGAAATCATTGCAACCACATCACTGTAATTAAGCAGTCTCATTGATTTCTTACAGCATTCCTGTTTATTCTATATATGAGTGAGTTGTATTGCATGTGTTAAATTGTTAATAGCAAATGTCATTGATTAGTTTTGGTGATTTTGATTTCAAGTAGTGCTAGGAACGCAGAGGTATACCGGCCTTACATGGTTAAGCAGGGGCCCATGAGGGACTACTGCACACAGGCCCACGAAAATCTACAGCTACACCACTGAATTTATCAACGCCGACTATCCGTTTCAGTTCGCTGCAAACAGACCTTCAGACTTCCAGCTCTGTCCATAGGAATTGTGAAATAAATCAGGAGTAAGCATTTGCACTCAGTGACTGATGAGGGGGTGTGGTTGGGTGCACCACCCCTCGCCCCCACCACGCCGGGTCATCCTATAAGTGCACCATGCACGGTGTAATCATCTCGCGGTCGTCGTGTAATCATGATTAGTGATAACACCGGTGACTTTCAATCGTAATCATGATTAGTGATAACACCGGTGACTTTCAATCGTAATCATGATTAGTGATAACACCGGTGACTTTCAATCGTAATCTTGATTAGTGATAACACCGGTGACTTTCAATCGTAATCTTGATTAGTGATAACACCGGTGACTTTCAATCGTAATCTTGATTAGTGATAACACCGGTGACTTTCAATCGTAATCATGATTAGTGATAACACCGGTGACTTTCAATCGTAATCATGATTAGTGATAACACCGGTGACTTTCAATCGTAATCATGATTAGTGATAACACCGGTGACTTTCAATCGTAATCATGATTAGTGATAACACCGGTGACTTTCAATCGTAATCATGATTAGTGATAACACCGGTGACTTTCAATCGTAATCATGATTAGTGATAACACCGGTGACTTTCAATCGTAATCATGATTAGTGATAACACCGGTGACTTTCAATCGTAATCATGATTAGTGATAACACCGGTGACTTTCAATCGTAATCATGATTAGTGATAACACCGGTGACTTTCAATCGTAATCATGATTAGTGATAACACCGGTGACTTTCAATCGTAATCATGATTAGTGATAACACCGGTGACTTTCAATCGTAATCATGATTAGTGATAACACCGGTGACTTTCAATCGTAATCATGATTAGTGATAACACCGGTGACTTTCAATCGTAATCATGATTAGTGATAACACCGGTGACTTTCAATCGTAATCTTGATTAGTGATAACACCGGTGACTTTCAATCGTAATCTTGATTAGTGATAACACCGGTGACTTTCAATCGTAATCTTGATTAGTGATAACACCGGTGACTTTCAATCGTAATCATGATTAGTGATAACACCGGTGACTTTCAATCGTAATCATGATTAGTGATAACACCGGTGACTTTCAATCGTAATCATGATTAGTGATAACACCGGTGACTTTCAATCGTAATCATGATTAGTGATAACACCGGTGACTTTCAATCGTAATCATGATTAGTGATAACACCGGTGACTTTCAATCGTAATCATGATTAGTGATAACACCGGTGACTTTCAATCGTAATCATGATTAGTGATAACACCGGTGACTTTCAATCGTAATCATGATTAGTGATAACACCGGTGACTTTCAATCGTAATCATGATTAGTGATAACACCGGTGACTTTCAATCGTAATCATGATTAGTGATAACACCGGTGACTTTCAATCGTAATCATGATTAGTGATAACACCGGTGACTTTCAATCGTAATCATGATTAGTGATAACACCGGTGACTTTCAATCGTAATCATGATTAGTGATAACACCGGTGACTTTCAATCGTAATCTTGATTAGTGATAACACCGGTGACTTTCAATCGTAATCTTGATTAGTGATAACACCGGTGACTTTCAATCGTAATCTTGATTAGTGATAACACCGGTGACTTTCAATCGTAATCATGATTAGTGATAACACCGGTGACTTTCAATCGTAATCATGATTAGTGATAACACCGGTGACTTTCAATCGTAATCATGATTAGTGATAACACCGGTGACTTTCAATCGTAATCATGATTAGTGATAACACCGGTGACTTTCAATCGTAATCATGATTAGTGATAACACCGGTGACTTTCAATCGCTCATCCAATTGAATCATTGACAGATTGCACCACAGTTTGTGTTATTATCTCTCTCGCTCTGTGATTTCCATTGGCTGCTTGATGCCAGGTCTGGGTCACTTCGTCCACTCATGTAATTTATAGATCCCATCAATCCGGTTAGGAAATTATATGCGGCACCACCACAAATGTATCTATTCAGAGACAATGTTCAGTGTTCACGCTAGTGTGAGAATTGTGGAAAAGCAACTGGGGTTGCCCTCCCACCGGGTCGGATTATGATCCACTTGGAATTGGGGTGTTAAAAACAGACTTTACTATAATAATAGGCCTAGTAGTAGTAATAATAATAATAATAATAATAATAATAATAATAATAATAATAATAATAATAATAATAATAATAATAATAATGATAATAATAATAATATTAATAATAATAATAATAATAATAATAATAATAATAATAATAATAATAATATCAAGTATTCCACCATAACCAATAGATCTACCCACGCTTTTGTGACGGTCGCCTTGGAGACCGGCGGCGCTTGTATTGGTGCAAAGAAGGAATGGATTTCATTTCTGAATTGGGGAGGAGAATTGCTGCCGCTACCCATGAACCTATGGAAACGTCATACATGTACTTGTTCCAACGGATTTCTGTGGCTCTTCAGCGGGGGAACGCCATCTGCCTCTCCGGAACATTGCCACCGCTCCCCGATCGACACGAGAAGGAGATTTACAATCCGGCAAAACGAGCCGTGGAACGACAGAAGGAAGCGACCTGCAGATGAGACTGTGTGGCACATTAATAATGTCGATGATAACCTAGACATTAGGGTGGTTCGAATGTAATGGACAAAAGACTTTTTCTTGAATAAATGTTTATAATAATAATAATAATAATAATAATAATAATAATAATAATAATGTTCGAATGTAATGGACATAATAATAATAATAACAATAATAATAATAATAGCAATAATAATAATAATAATAATAATAATAATAATAATAATAATAATAATAATAATAATAATAATAATAATAACAACAACATTGCTTTTATAAATTCTAAGTCCCTGGGTAAACGAAGTAGCCTATCTCAGGGCATTAATTTAAAAAATAATAATAAGACAATGTTCACGCTAGTGTGTTTAAAAAAATTTTTTACAATAAATTTAAAATAATAATAATAATAATAATAATAATAATAATAGGTCTAATTATTATTATTGTTGTTATTATAATTATAGGTCTAATAATTATAATAATAACAGTAATAATAATTACTATTATTATTATCGTTATTATTATTATTATTATTATTATTATTATTTTTTTTTTTTTAAATTTTATTATGTTTTTAAACCCCTTGCTCTCCGTTGCACCTCAGTCGATAAATTTAAAAATAAAATAAAATAAAATAAAATAAAATAATAAAATAATAATAATAAAGTCTAGTCTGGGACGTCACAATAATAGACACACTGGCACCGTCATACATCGCAGCATCAGCAGCACAAGCAGGGGCAGCGGCGTGTCTAGCGGAGGAAAGAAAAATGCAGAAATACCACGCATTTCTAGATACGCACGTTTTTATCCCCCTTGCCCTGGAAACACTGGGCCCCATCAACAGCGCAGGCCTCAATTTTATCTCGGACATGGGTCGCCACCTCACACTAGCTACTGGCGAACCGCGAGAGACCAGCTATTTGTTTCAAAGGCTCTCAATCACAATTCAGCGCTTCAACTCCATAGCTTTTAGTGGTTCCTTTAGAAGACCCACGCCCGAAATGGATGAGGTTTAGCCGTTCCAGGCACATTGCTTTTAACTTTTTATAAGTCCCTGGGGGAACAAAGTACCTCAGGGCAAAAAAAAAAAATAATAATAATAATAATAATAATAATAAAATAATAATAATAATAAAATAAAATAATAAAATAAAATAAACTCGTTTTTTCGATATTATTATTGTTATTATTATTATTATTATTGTAATTATTATTACGACAATTTATATGGCGCAGTAACACAGCAGTTACAAGGGCGCCTTACAAAACAGCCAACATGAGGGATAAGCCCTAGCGAACAATTATGTTTTTAGCATGGATTTTAAACAGTCCTGTCAGCCAGAGCTATTGAAAATGAGCAGTTGAAACAAGTTTGTGCAGCTAAACATACGACAGTCCCAACTGACCTCTACCGTTGGGTATAGACCTACAGAACAAATGGCGGGACGATTTAATTAAACGTTTCATTCGTCAGAACCAGGCGAGTGGTACACATACCATGATTTCAGCTCTAAGCCGAAAAAATCGACGAGCGGAAACGAATTATACGGAAGGACAAAGGAGTAGCCGATCATCACCGTCGTCGTCATAATCATCATCGTCGACGTCGTCATCATCATCATCATCATCATCATCATCATCGTCATCGACGTCGTCGTCGTCGTCATTATTTTCATCATCGTCATCATTATTATTCATCCGTTCCTGTACTATAGGCATCTGGCGTCGCTTGGTACGATAAGTTATCGTCATGCAGTGTAGTCGATCATTTGTCATTTGTTAAATGTTCCCATTAGTGTTATTGACATGCATGCAAGAGATGTCACGAGCTCATTAGGTTTATCTATTCAGCTCAATCTTCGCATGCCTTTCTTTCTTTAACAATATAAATTATTATTATATAGACAGGAAATAACATTGACAGCGTCTTAGCCTCTTAGGAATGTTCCATGGAATGGAAGTATAACCCATACATGTAAAGGTTTGAAGTTCATTAGATGTCAGATGTCAAATTCCTTTCCGTTCAAAAGGTCGGCCTCTACATAACATACAAGTGAGTAAGTGAGTAAGCGAGGAAATATTCATCTCGTCAAGATTTTGATGATGACAGTGAAAGTTGATAGATAAGAAAGTCCTTTGTAGAACGCATTTCTGCGCCATTTTGCAGACACTTTTATATGGGGGCCGTTTTGTCTCGACGCTGCTCATTCTATTAATAAATTGGACGGGGTGTGATTGTTTGCAGCCGTTGCTATTTTCGAGGGGGGGCATTAGAAGTATACCACGCCAATGAAGGTTCCTCTATACGTACGGACTCTGCAACGGCTTCAACACAGACTACATATCTCTTGAGCCGCTTAAATCTTTTACTATTTTATGGTACAGTGTGTTATATAGCTATCATGCTATGTTACCCAGGGCGAATTGCAGAAATTATAACCGCACAGCGCCTTCTATTCCTTCTTGTCCTTCATGGTTAATTTCTTCTAATCGGAGGACGGTGACCTTTTTCTATCTTTGAACTACACAGAGGTGCATCTATTTTGCAGCTGCAAAAATTCATTTGGAACAACTGGACATTTTGTGTAGAACTACGCGCAGAAAATAAAACCCTAATGTAACCCGAAATTTAAATCTCCTAAGCACACCTGCGACGATCCGTTTGCGATATACGACATAATATTATTTTTACTTCCAGGCATAGATAATCGCCTTGGACGTTCGCACATACAATACATACAAACATTACGATGACATGCAACGTGTTGTATGATAGGGGAAAGGCTTCTAATATGGGCCCCTAAGGAACTTATTGCACACTATAGCCCATATTACAAGCCTTTCCCCTAATTATAAATTATAATAGTATCGTCTCATCGACGTCGTGTCACTGTCGCACGGCTTTAGCATCCTGCAGCAACATTAAACCACCGAAAAGCTCTGGAAGAATCTGTCGCGATGCCGATAAAAGGATTTTAAAGCAATCTTGAGATTGGTTCCAGTCTTGATTAGCCCGTCGTTCGCGTGTTTGAACATCCATCAGCCGGTGATCAGTCGAGGTTCAAATCTCCGCCAGGGTAGAAAAATATGTTTCCCGATCCAGCTGCACGCGACCCTCTAGAGTTTAGCCTATATATATATATATACTCAGATCTAATTAGTACACCGACTGTACACTGTGGGTTGATGGATAAGAGGTGAGGGAAATATGACAACTGATTCAGTTGAGTTCATTCCACAGCGCTCTTGAATAAACTGGTGCCCTACGTAGTGTTGTGAGGCGGAAACTTTCCTCGGAAAGTTTCGGAAACTTTCCGACGAATCTTTCCGGAAACTTTCCGACATATTTTTGACCAATAAAATATTATTAAATACATACTCAATTCTAAGGAGTCCGAAGTTTTCTTTCAATATAATGTTACTAAATACATCAATCACTATCAGAAGTTAGTGTTGTGAGGTGGAAAAATTGTCCTGAAAGTTTCATATTTTTCCGGAAACTTTCTGACATATTTTTCCACCAATAAAATATTATTAAATGCATACTCAATTCTAAGGAGTCCGAATTTTCTTTCAATGTAATGTTACTAAATACATCCATCACTATAAACAGTCTTAGGTGGTTATAAGTAATAGTTTATTCAATAGATGGCACTGCTAGTGTTAGTGATAATTGTTCACACAGCCCAAAAATACCCGTACATTTAGGAATTAAATGCAATTAAACTTTGCTGTAAATTTAGAGAAAATATTTTTTATCATTCAATCACCTTCATATTTGTGAGTTATGAAAATATAAGACAGAAACAGAAAATGCTGCTGTATTATTTCATGTTTATATCAGTTTTTTACCCATTTCCTGCAACAGAGGAAACTAGTTGCTTGCATGTCTGCAGACATGCAATCAACTATAGTTTTCTATATAGGCTACTCGATCTAGTCTGAAGTTTTACTGATGAACAGTGTTTATTGCTCATATTAATTATTTTAAAGTTCAACATTGTTTGCATCGACAGAAGTACTGTAAATAAAAGGAGTTTAAACCATAACAAAATTTATGAGAGCGAAATTCTGATATTTTCTGAGTTTAATGTATTTTCCGGCTCTTCAGAAAGTTTCCGGAAAGTTTCCGGAAAGTTTCCGGAAACTTTCCGGAAACTTTCCGTCAAAATAAATTTCCGGAAAAGCTACATCACTAGCCCTACGGTTGTCTTTTGAGTGGCGCTTTATAAATTTTGGCATGATACAATTATGATTACGATTACGATATAGGACCCACGATGGCAAAGGAACGGTGTTGGGCTACATATGGTCCATGCCCGGAGAACTATATGGTTGATCATGTCGACTCGCAGACCGGAGGGGGCGGGAAAGTAACAGAGACAGACAGAGAAAGACACACAGAGACAGAGAGACACACAGACAGACAGAGAGACATATTATACACAGAGAGAGAGACAGACACAGATACAGAGAGACACAGATACAGAGAGACACAGAGACAGAGACAGAGACAGGGACAGAGACAGAGAACTATGAGGACAAGGAGGAGAGACAGACAGACATACAAATGGAAATGGAGACGGAGACGGAGACAGACACATACACAGAGACAGAGAGACAGATATACAGGTAGAGACAGAGATGGAGACAGACACAGAGACAGAGTCACGGAGACAGAGAGACAGAGACAGACACAGGGACAGAGTCACAGAGACAGAGAGAGACAGAGACACAGGGACAGAGTCACAGAGACAGAGAGAGACAGAGACACAGGGACAGAGTCACAGAGACAGAGAGAGACAGAGACACAAGGACAGAGTCACAGAGACAGAGAGAGACAGAGACACAGGGACAGAGTCACAGAGACAGAGAGAGACAGAGACACGGGGACAGAGTCACAGAGACAGAGAGAGACAGAGACACAGGGACAGAGTCACAGAGACAGAGAGAGACAGAGACACGGTGACATAGTCACAGAGACAGAGACAGAGACAAAGAGACCGAAGAAAGTCGGTCGAATTTAGACCTCCAACAATACGTGTTGCTCTACACTTGAAAGAGATCGTCATATCATCGATGAAGACCTCTGCATTGGATGAAGAAGACTGAAGTGAAGCAGCGCCAGAAAACCACAGATCAAGACGGTCTGCAGTTCTGATGCCCGTGACCGATTGTGTAATGCTGTGAGTGGAACAGTATTGCACCGGATTATTTAGGAGAGCGGCTTCCCATAGAAGAGGATGCTTGCTGTGGGTCGTATCTTACGGTAACATACACTGGAGAGGAGAGACTGGTGGATGCATTGGGAAAGAAGGCAGGCTGAGGCAGGCAGACAGAGAAGGAGAGAGGCAGAGGCGATGGAAGGCAGACAGACAGAGAAAGAGGTAGGCAGAAGCGAAGAAAGGTAGACAGACAGAGTAGGAGGGAGGCAGAGACAATGGAAGGCAGACAGACAGAGAAAGATAAAGAGAGGTAGGGTTGATGGATAGCAGTGAGAGAGAAGAGGACGGTAGAGAGCGAGCGAGGATGGATAACTGGAGAAGAGAGAGAGAGAGTGATGGAAGTTGGGCGGCAGGCAGGAATGAAGGGAGGAGGGGTGGGAGGCCTGGAAGGAGGCATGGAGGAAGCGAATCCCGCCGGCTGGAAGCGGGAAAGTCGCGTAGGGGATGGGACGGAGTGTCGGCAGCGAAGGCGAGAGGCGTCAAAGGTTAGATTGATCCTGGTTTTGCTGGGAGCGGGAGAGGGAGCGGGTGAGGGAGCGGGTGAGGGAGCGGACGAGGGAGCGGGCGGGGGAAGGACCGTCAGATCGACGGGCGGACGGGGCTCGGCGGAGGGACTGGCGGTAGGGAAGAAGTGGGAGAGAAGATGCCTTAGTGCCCGCTCGGGATCCATCAATCAGACGATCTTGTCGACACCCATATTCCTTTCCATATCATCCGCATCTCGTTTTATCACGCGCTGAATATATGTATATGTATAATTTTGTATATGTATATGTATATGTATGCAGCCAGGAGAATACTCCCACCTCCGTCCAACGCTGAAGGGGAGGAAAGGAGCGAAGCGGCCGAGTAGGGTTTAAAGCAAAGATCTTGTATAATACTGGAGTCTTGCAAGATCCTAGCCTATAGATGGATGGAGCGTCGTTCTGCGGTTGACACGGTGACCTTAGAGACAGGCGGATGAGGAGGCGGCGGAGGGCTGCTGAGGCAGGCAATGTCTTGTAGCCATCTGCTCCTCCTGCTCCTCATCCTACTCCGCCCATCCATGTATTTGGCCCATCATATATGATGATGATATGAAATAGATATGCAAAGCAGAACTGCAGATGCTGGGCGCAACCCCAAGTAAATAACTTCAATCATCGTCATTTTGAGGAGAAGGACGAGATGGAGGAGGAGGCGGAGGAGGAGAAGGAAAGAAGGAGGAGTATGAGTGGAGGAGAAGGGGGAGGAGGAGCAGAAGGAGGAGAAGGAGGAGAAGGAGAAGGAGGAGGAGGAGAAGGAGGAGGGGAGAGGAGGACAAGGAGAAGGAGGAGAAGGAGGAGGAGAAGGAGGAGGAGAAGGAGGAGGAGAAGGAGGAGGATGAGAAGGAGACGGAGGAGGAGGAGAGTGCTTCTATCTCTGTATTAGGCGATGGGTCTGTTTTCTTGCGTTCAACTTAGATTTTTGAAGTTTTAAACAGATGCATATCTCAGTATTAACGCATATAATTATATGTGTGAGCGTATGGGCGTGTGTGTTTGTGTGTGTGCGTGTGCATGTGTGTGTGTGTAAGGGTGTCTGTGAATGTGTATCTGTGTCTGTGTAGGTGTGTGTGTGTGCATGTATATCATGTGTGCATTGATTACGTGTGTGTGTGTGTATGTGTGCGCACGCGTATGTGATGGTGCATGTGTATATGTGCGTGTGTATCATGCATACTATTCTTTTCGTATGCGTATACATGCATGCTTTGTATGTCATTTATTATATATACATATATATATATATATATATTATAGATGCGTATACATATACATGCATGCTTTGTATGTCATTTATTATATATACACATATATATATATATATATTATAGATGCGTATACACATGCCCGCGACTGCTGCATAGATAGCAGTTTGTGTGCCTCCTGCCATAGGAAGCACTTTTCCCCATTATTGCAGTTACTGGTGGTTGTAAATTCATAGGAATCGCGGCTATGACCCGGTCATTAGCGACAGCAGCGGCTGTTTGCTCAGATTCCCCGGCTGGGAGTGGGCCCGGATATGCGGTGGGTCACCGTGGGTGGGTGGATGGCAGCTGGGGTGGGTCATAAATTTGACCTACTGTACGGAAGCCCGTTGGTGGGAGGGATGGTGGGATGAATTGGACGTCTAATGTCGTTCCGACGGTAAAAGACGGTCATAAACGGCGGTAAGCAAGTCGGTTATTTCTACTCAAACGTCCCATCTATTAAAATTAGGCCGCTTATGTGCACACGACTGCAGTGCAAGCGATTTGTAAATCATCTTCATTTGCTCCTCCTCCTCCTCCTCCTCCTCCTCCTCCTCCTCCTCCTCCTCCTCCTTGTCCTCCTCCTCCTCCTTGTCCTCCTCCTCCTCCTCCTCGTTGTTTTCTTCTTCATCCTCCTCTTCCATCCCATCGTCTTGCATGTCCCATTTCTCTTCTAGATATCTCCGTCTCTGTCTCTGTCTGTATGTCTGTTCCGTCTGTCTGTTTGTCTGTCTGTCTCTCTCTGTATCTCTCTCTGTCTCTCTCTCTCTCTCTCTCTCTGTATCTCTCTCTCTTCGTCTTTTCCGCTTTGATTGTTATCGTCGTCATATTTCTTTTCCTTTTGGTTTCCGTCGTATTTCCTCCTTCTGTAATGTCATCCTTCCTTGTAATGCTTCTTCTCATTTTGCTGTTTCTCCTCTTATTTAACCCTTTACCTTGACGTCCTTAATTATTTCCCCTTTTTCTCCTCCTCCTCCTCCTCCTGCTCCTCCTCCTCGCCACTTGAATCATCCTGAGCATAATAGGTATTATTAATTTGTATTTAACCAACTTTAAAGCGCTTCTCGCACAAAAGCCTTTCAGAAGCGCTCCCAGCGCGATCGACCCGAGAGAAAATTCAGGTTTTGAGACGAGAGAAAGATGAAGATAGACTACCAAAGACGATGATAGACAGTGCTTAATTTAGTCCACTGCTGTGGTTGGGGGAATCCAGGCTTATGGCGGGGGGGAGACAGGGACACACGGTTACACCACCGTTTGGCGGACGGCTAACCGCTAAGTCACGTGACGCTGACCAGTGGAAGGTTTTTTACTCTTGCCGTCTCTCCTTTTTCCGATGACCTCTTTTCTTCATTTTTTCGGACTTGAATTAGTCCTTCGCTGGGGAGGGGACAGCCACTCGGATCCTCTGTCTCCACATTGTTCTTTGACCACCAGCGTCATCCGGCCTCAACTTGAGATTTTCAGGTCCTGCTGGAAACTGGATCATGTCCGTCCGTCCATCTTTTCTTTCATTCATTCATTCATAGCATTTATATAGCGCCCCTTCAAGAAACTACTCAGAGGCGCTCCCAACCCAACCACGAGCAAAGAAAAAGACTTGAGAGACTTGTAGAACCCAGCCGGATGGGCCACAAGTAGAGAGGGAAGCGTAACCGGGAGGTCGTTCCAGACTGTAGGCCCCACAACCGAGAAAGCACGGCGCTGCTTAATAGCTAAGCGGGCCCGCTTCTGTCTTCTGACAGCCGGGGACGGCAGACCGTTTTTTTTAGCACATCATATAGTGACTGTCTTGTCACCTATATACAGGGGCGGATCCAGGGGGGGGCCAATCCGGCCATGGCCCCCCCATTTCAAAAATTTCTTTTTTTTTGACCAGCTATTTTGCTCGGAAAGTAGACGTGGCCCCCCCCAAAAGTAGTTCCATGGGACTTTGGCCCCCCCTTCGAAAATTTCTGTATCCGCCCTTGCCTATATATGCAATCGATGTGGAACCGCATGGATGCTGTACCTTTCGAACCGCATTTATGCCATTAATGTGGCGAAAGAAGCAACGCAGGAGGACATGATGGCCTAGTTTTCTTATTATATAGAGGCAGCAGGAAACAACAACATCAGAGCAGGATGCCGGAATGGATTCTATTTAATTGCAGGTCTATCTGCCATGGAGATTGGAAAGCGTGGAGCAGAAAAACATTCTTGCGTAAAAAGCAGCAGCCTCTCGTGCTGCTCTTAATGGAAGACAGAAGACAGCCCAGATGACGTGGCTCTCATGCGATGGTCACGTAATTGTGCCTGGCATGGGACGTTTTAAGTATCGAACATCACGCCACTTATCCTCCATCTCGTGCGCTGATAAGAATAGGCGAAGAACAAACGGGCTGGCCTATACGACCGCACAGTCTCGACAGAAGGTGAAGTGTATCTACCAGCGTCACTTGGATACACGCGTTTGCTGGTCTTGAGGCTTTGGGAAAATGCCGCGTTTAACCAGCTATGGCCCATGGGTAATCAAGATTTGGAAACTATTATTGATTAGAAATAGCAACAGTTTGAAATTCATCATTATAGCCTAATTATAATTAGCGTTTCAGGGTAGGCCTAATTAGTTAGTGGGTCATCCACTTAATTGAAAATTGGATATTTGGCCTTTCTCCTGCGTATTTTCCACTGCACACGCACCCTTTGTTCTGTTTCCTTCTTGCGTGGTAAATCGGCTGCAGTTACCTTTTTCTGACGGTTGTCACTGGACAAGTTTGCTTTTACAGGTGCACAAATTCATTTGCAACTGCACATTTTGTGTAGAACTGCACTTTGAAAAAGCTCTGTCGTATTAGTTATGATCCGACAGTTGATCGATTGATGATGGATTTCAGTCAGCAATCATTTCTTCTTTGCCAGCCACTCAAAGATCTTTACAAATGCATGGTTGATTGCTGAAGAATAGCATTAATGCCTCTCTAGTTCACTACAAATAAACAGCAATTCAAAGACACTTGAAGACATTTTGTTCCTTTGAGTCTTTGTCTCTTCCTCCCTCCTCCTCCTCTTTTACCTTCCTCTCTTCCTCTCTGTCTCTCTTTCTCATTCTCTACCCTCCTCTCTAGCTACATCTATAATTCTCTCCTTTCTCTGTCTTCTAGTGTCTTGTCCTCTCACTTCCCCTCACTCTCTTTACATCTCTCTCTACATCTTTCTTCATATCTCTCCCTCCCCCTCTCTCTCTCTGCGTGTCTGAGGTGTCTCCCTGTCTCTGTCTCTGCGTCTCTGAGTCACTCTGTCTCTCTGTCTATCTGTCTATGTCTCTCTCTCTGTATCTCCTAATATAATGTGCACGTATCTTCCTGCTTCTCTGTCCAACGATCGCCATATATCTTCCTTATCTTCATCCTTATCTTCATCCTGATCTCTTCATCTCCCACACGCGCCGGAGGCAACGGCGGCGTCGGTGGCGGCGCTTACGTCACCTCTGCTCGCGTGTTCCCCGCTCGAGTCCACGGCACACAAATCCTCCCTCGACGATCCATCCATCCGCCTCGCTTCTCCTCCCAGCATCCACCACCGGATACAGCACCAGCAGCATTGCCAGCATCCGCACCAGCAGCATCCGAGGGAAGACATGAGAGTCGTAATTTCATAAACTGGCCAATGGGATGTGCTTCGCTGCTGTCTGCCTCATCATCAGTTGCTGATGCCAAGATGTTGTTCGGTGGATCTGCTGCTGCTGCTGCTGCTGCTGGTGGTGGTGCAAGTTTAACTCTGGTCAAGTCAAGCGGCGCAGATGAAGCGCTGATCAGAAGAAGCCAGGCGGACAAGTGAAGCCACTGACACTGGCACAGGGACAAAGAACAGTATGTCACAGACGGACAAAGAGACAGACATACGAACAGACACTTGCAGATATCCTGACTCAAATTGAAATGGACACACACAGATCGAAAGATAGATATACAGATAAAAGCGTACAGAGGCATATAAAGAGGCGGGGAAAGAAGCAAATATGCAGACTGACATACATGCAGACAGGAAGTTGGAGAGGTAGACAAGCGGACAGATAGACAGAAGGACAGACAGGGAGGCAGGTAGTCAGACAGACAGACAGGTAGGCATACAGTGGCGGCGCTAGGGGGCGCTGGGGGGGCTAAGCCCCCCTACAAGAGGCTCAGCCCCCCCCCCACTAAAAAAGGGCCATCCGAAATTTTTACAGTGAAATATCCACGATTTTGGGCTGATGGCTAAAAAAATGGAAAATTTTCATGAGATTTCGGCCGATGACTAAAAAAAAAAGGTCGTCAGAAATTTTGGCGGCGAAAATGGAGATTTCGGTCGAGGCTTCAGCCCCCCTGAAACTGAAATCCTGGCGCCGCCACTGAAGGCATATATACAGACAGAGAGGCAAAGAGACCAGCAGATGGATAGACAGGCAAATAGATAGACAGACAGATAGACAGACAGACAGACAGATGAACTGGCAGGCAGTCATACAGACAGACAGGCAAATAGACAGACAGAGAGAGAGAGAGGAATGAAGAGGACCTAATTCCCGATCCATGTGAATAGCATCTGGTCGTCTGATACGAAGAACAATATTGCTTTTCCGGTCGTATATTCTCCCTCGTGAGTATTTAGAACCAGCCTCAACTGTACGTCTGTCCGTCCGTCTGTCCGTTTCTTTGTCTGTCCGTCTGTCTGTCCGTCTGTCTGTTCGTCTGTCCGTCCGTCTGTCCGTCCGTCTGTCCGTCCGTCTGTCCGTTTCTTTGTCTGTCCGTCTGTCTGACCGTCTGTCTGTTCGTATGTCTGCTCGTCTATCTGTTCGTCTCCGTGTCCGTCTGTATGTCCATCTTTTGTTTCTGCGTCTGTTCGACAATGTCTGTGTATCTGTTTCTTTGTCTTAATAAGTCCGCCTTTTTTATCCAGATTGCAAGCAATTATGTATCCATGTATAAATGCGACGTGTATTATATAGTCCATTTACGCGTGATTGTATGCATGAATGTACATGTATACGTATGCATGCATTATGTATGTTGCATGCACGTATTATGCATCAATGAACTAATGTATGTATGCATATGTACACTGTACAGGGTGCGCCAAAACAAACCTAGGTTTTTTGCCAATATCTTGGCCAAAAGTAAGAATTTCGAAATTAAATTTCACAGTCTTAAAGACAATTCATATTTAGTTATTTACACATGATGGCCAGATTTCATCAAAATATTTCAAACAGAACAATTGTTACACCACTGTTAGGGAGGCCATCCACCGTTTTTGACGATTCAAAAACGTAATGCAACAAAAGTAGCAAAAACACGTGTGTTTTCTTATAGCATGTGATTGCAGACTGCATCGAAGTTGTGGTTTCTATTCGACTATAAATTATATCCACGCACGATGGTGGCATGCAGAGAATTAAGGGTTTGAAGGTGTACCGTTCCTATTTTGCTCTGGTGCTATATAAAGTGTATAATGCTATCGCTATCAGAAAAGGAAGTCTGTTTATTTATCTGATATATTTTATTACTAATCGACGAACCATTCAATTATAATCGGATGCGTAAATATAATATGCAATCGTCTTTTAGATTTTAGTTATCCTCCCCCCTTCGGCTAAGGATATATGCACAGGCCAATTTCTAAGTCATAGTATGTGTGCGTGTGTGTGTCTGAGTGCCTGAATGCCACAATATATAATTATATGACAACGTAATTTGAACGTATATATATGCGAACATAATTATTATATACATGTATGTTCGCATACATAGTCACGGTTGTTATAATATATAGGTTAAATTGTCTATGGCATGAAGTGCTGAAAATGGTTGCAAATTACACGGAATCAGCTTTTAGAAATCCGGAATTGTTTATCTATAGGAGTGAACCTGAGAAAACCACCCCAACTACGCCAGTAGCAAATTGCTCAAAGGAAATGTTTTTTAAGTTGGATACACGTGATCAAATGGAGCTGACGGGTAGATATTTGGATGATTTAATATCAAGATTGCACAGAGAAGTAATGTCAGATTTGGACAGCATGAGAGTTTTTCGTAATATTTGTCTATTTTATCATTTGAGCGTTGGTGGAACATAGCGGTATGTTCCTTGCCTTGTGACCGGACGTTCGAACCTGCACCTCAAGCCACTGCGTTGCGAGTTTGGACAAGTACTTACTCACCCATAATTGTCTGTGAGGAAGGCAACTGGAAACCACCTCACTCTTTTCATCCTCAGGTGGCATTATAGACAATGCTTTTGGGCAGAGAACTCATCATCATTGTCATCGTCACCGTTATCGTCGTCTTCATCGTCGTCGTTATCGTCATCATCATCATCACCACCATCATCATCATCATCATCATCATCATCATCATCATCATCATCATCATCATCATCATCATCATCATCATCATCATCATCATCATCATCATCATCATCATCATCATCATCATCATCATCATCATCATCATCATCATCATCATCATCATCATCATCATCATCATCATCATCATCATCATCATCATCATCATCATCATCATGATCATCATCATCATCATCATCATCATCATCATCATCATCATCACCACCACCGCCACCACCACCACCACTGCCACCACAAACACCACCGTCATCGTAGTCATCATCATCATCATCATCATCATCACCATCACCATCACCACCACCACCATCACCGCCATAATATATATCATCATCATCATCATCGTCATCATCATCATCATAACCACCACCACCACCGTCATCGTCATCATCATCTTCATCATCACCATCATCATCCGTTGAGTGAATAGTAGCAACGTTTAATGTACGAAGAAGGCGTCGTTCTAAAGACAGTCGTCGTTGTTGATGATCTGATCAACTGGCGCCATCATGAGAACGAGACAAGAAACAAATGAAACGAAATACATGAATGTCTATTAATAAATTGCTTCTGATTACAGAATCGCTCGGTTGACGTTGAGTATGGTTAGAATACGTAAGATAGGTTAGGCAAGTTAAAGTTATGTCCGGTAGTCCTAAGTTATGTCCGGTAGTCCTAAGTTATGTCCGGTAGTCCTAAGTTATGTCCGGTAGTCCTAAGTTATGTCCGGTAGTCCTTAGTTATGTCAGGTAGTCCTAAGTTATGTCCGGTAGTCCTAAGTTATGTCCGGTAGTCCTAAGTTATGTCCGGTAGTCCTAAGTTATGTCCGGTAGTCCTAAGTTATGTCCGGTAGTCCTAAGTTATGTCCGGTAGTCCTTAGTTATGTCCGGTAGTCCTTAGTTATGTCCGGTAGTCCTAAGTTATGTCCGGTAGTCCTGAGTTATGTCCGGTAGTCCTTAGTTATGTCCGGTAGTCCTTAGTTATGTCCGGTAGTCCTAAGTTATGTCCGGTAGTCCTAAGTTATGTCCGGTAGTCCTAAGTTATGTCCGGTAGTCCTAAGTTATGTCCGGTAGTCCTAAGTTATGTCCGGTAGTCCTAAGTTATGTCCGGTAGTCCTTAGTTATGTCCGGTAGTCCTTAGTTATGTCCGGTAGTCCTAAGTTATGTCCGGTAGTCCTAAGTTATGTCCGGTAGTCCTTAGTTATGTCCGGTAGTCCTTAGTTATGTCCGGTAGTCCTAAGTTATGTCCGGTAGTCCTAAGTTATGTCCGGTAGTCCTAAGTTATGTCCGGTAGTCCTTAGTTATGTCAGGTAGTCCTAAGTTATGTCCGGTAGTCCTAAGTTATGTCCGGTAGTCCTAAGTTATGTCCGGTAGTCCTAAGTTATGTCCGGTAGTCCTAAGTTATGTCCGGTAGTCCTAAGTTATGTCCGGTAGTCCTAAGTTATGTCCGGTAGTCCTAAGTTATGTCCGGTAGTCCTGAGTTATGTCCGGTAGTCCTAAGTTATGTCCGGTAGTCCTAAGTTATGTCCGGTAGTCCTAAGTTATGTCCGGTAGTCCTAAGTTATGTCCGGTAGTCCTAAATTTTTGACTAAGTTATTATCGGGAATCAGCTTTTAATGCAACGTGACGTTGAGATGTGCAAGGAAGACTTTACATGTGGGGTGCTTAGGGTACTATAAAAAAGACTAAGAGGTTTGAAACCCCTCAACTGGAACAACCCATGCATGACAATTCTCATCCTTGTTCTGACTAGATGTACTTGACACTTCATGTCGAGCATACATTATGAAACTTTGAATAGTAATTAGGCTACTTTCCTATTCATTATCTGTCGTCCGCTCACAGCGCTGGAATCAGTTGCCTAGCAACGCGAGACTCTTCGACCTCGGTTGTCATAGCGACTTCATTCGCAAACAATACGTCATCAAATTCATCTCGTAATCGTAAACTTCAAATTTGCAAAGCACCACTTGAAAGCTTTAGAAGCAGGGCACCAGCTTATTGACGAGCGCCGCACAATCGATAGTTGGCTCTCAACTTTGCCTTCGTCAGCGTTTGAACGATACTTCTGCATGTCTATCGCGTATATATGGTAATCTGTGCTGCAGCTGTAAAGTATAGAGGGCGCCTGTGACGAGTGTATGCTTAAGTGGCGGTAAATAAATTTTGCGAATGCACTTACAAATATTACAGCAGCCATATTTTATATCAATGTGTAATTACAGCTGTATAAATATTAATTATTGTAGATGTCATAGCCAATACTTGTATGTATACACTCGTCGTTCTATTGCGTCCGCGCGCATGCATGCATATGACCTCGACCCCGTTCGATTTTTTCAATGAATCGATTGGGTGAGGGCCTATCTGTGCCACGGAGCGCTGTCCATTTGAACGGATGCTACGCCTTTTGAAGGTCCCCGTGTGCACGAAACATGATTGAAAGCCCTGTTAAAGCCACCCACCGGAGTGGGGGGGGGTGTCTATCATAATATTATTCTACATCTATTCACGGAAACTGTTACACCCCGCTGATGAGATCCATGCATGGATATAAAGCACATACATACACACACACGCATGCACACACCCACACACACACCACACACACACACACACACACACACACACACACACACACACACACACACACACACACACACACACATACACACACACACACACACATACACACACACTCAAGCACATGCACACACACGCACACACATACACACACACGCACATACACATACACACACGCACATACACCCACACGCAAATGCACACGCACACACACGCCACACGCACACACACACGCACACACACGCACTCACGCGCGCGCACACACGCACACACGCACACACATACATGCACATAAACGCACACACACGCCACACGCACACGCACACACATCATCATTATCGGCGATGATAGACGACCGTGGACGGCGTCAGTGCACCGAGACGAGGGCTGTGGTGTCTATGGCGTCCGCGGTTGACATGGCAACCAGAGAGGGGGACTAAAAGAGGAGGGGACCTGGAATCGGCGATAGGATCAATCGTCGCCCGGAACAAGGACAGAACCACTCCTCCGGGATCGATGCAAATCTCTTACGTCAACAAACGAAACGAACACTCACTTCCCACCCACCCACCCGCCCACCCACTCACCCATCCATCCATCCATATCCACCCACCCACCTACCCATGCACCCATCCATCCATCCATCCATCCATATCCACCCACCCACCTACCCATCCATCCATCCATCCATCCATCCATCCATCCATCCATCCATCCATCCATCCATCCATCCATCCATCCATATCCACCCTTTCATATCCACCCTTTCATATCCACCGACCATTCCACCACCAAAATAGTCCCTCCTGTCTACTACCTTTCCTAGACATCCTTTCTTCCACGTCTCTCATTTTCAGTCACTCTCTCATTTTCAGTCACTCTCTCATTTTCAGTCCCTCTCTCATTTTCAGTATCTCTCTCATCTTCAGCCCCTCTCTCATCTTCAGTCCCTCTCTCATTTTCAGTCCCTCTTTCATTTTCAGTCCCTCTCTCATTTTCAGTCCCTCTCTCATTTTCAGTATCTCTCTCATCTTCAGCCCCTCTCTCATCTTCAGTCCCTCTCTCATTTTCAGTATCTCTCTCATTTTCAGTCCCTCTCTCATTTTCAGTATCTCTCTCATCTTCAGCCCCTCTCTCATCTTCAGTCCCTCTCTCATTTTCAGTCCCTCTTTCATTTTCAGTCCCTCTCTCATTTTCAGTATCTCTCTCATTTTCAGTCCCTCTCTCATTTTAAGTCCCTCTCTCATTTTCAGTCCCTCTCTCATTTTCAGTATCTCTCTCATTTTCAGTCCCTCTTTCATTTTCAGTCCCTCTCTCATTTTCAGTCCCTCTCTCATTTTCAGTCCCTCTCTCATTTTCAGTATCTCTCTCATCTTCAGCCCCTCTCTCATCTTCAGTCCCTCTCTCATTTTCAGTCCCTCTCTCATCTTCAGCCCCTCTCTCATCTTCAGTCCCTCTCTCATTTTCAGTCCCCCTCTCATTTTCAGTCCCTCTCTCATTTTCAGTCCCTCTCTCATTTTCAGTCCCTCTCTCACCTTCAGTCCCCCTCTCATTTTCAGTCCCTCTCTCATTTTCAGTCCCTCTCTCATTTTCAGTCCCTCTCTCACCTTCAGTCCCTCTCTCATTGTCAGTCCCTCTCTCATTGTCAGTCCCTCTCTCATTTTCAGTCCCTCTCTCATTTTAAGTAACTCTATAACTCCTCATCCTACACTTCTACTATTTCTTCATCCATCCCATCCTTCCAATTTCCCCTTCCCGTAATCTTAATCCCTAACTTTCCTCTTAATCTATTCCTGCCTCTCCCATTTCACTCTCGGCCATCCAACTCTTTGTTTTACTTTTCCTCCTCCCCTCCTCTTCCTTCCCCACTCTTCCTACTCCTTCTCTTTCTCATTAGCCTCCTCCTTCCTATTTCCTCCTACTCCCAACCTCCTCCTCCTCCTCCTGCTCGTCCTCCTCCCTCTCCTCCCCCCCTTTTCCTGCTCGTCCTCCTCGTTATCCTCGTCCTCCTCCTTCTCCTCCTCCTTCTCCTGCTCGTCCTCCTCCTTCTCCTGCTCGTCCTCCTCCCTCTCCTCCTCCTCCTCCTCCTGTTCGTCGTCCTCCTCCTCCTGCTCGTCCTCCTCCCTCTCCTCCCCCCCTTTTCCTGCTCGTCCTCCTCGTTATCCTCGTCCTCGTCCTTCTCCTCCTCCTTCTCCTGCTCGTCCTCCTCCCTCTCCTCCTCCTCCTACTCCTGTTCGTCGTCCTCCTCCTCCTGCTCGTCCTCCTCCTTCTCCTCCCCCTTTTCCTGCTCGTCCTCCTCGTTATCCTCGTCCTCCTCCTTCTCCTCCTCCTTCTCCTGCTCGTCCTCCTCCTTCTCCTGCTCGTCCTCCTCCTTCTCCTCCTCCTCCTCCTCCTGTTCGTCGTCCTCCTCCTCCTGCTCGTCCTCCTCCTTCTCCTCCTCCCCCTTTTTCCTGCTCGTCCTCCTCGTTATCCTCGTCCTCCTCCTTCTCCTCCTCCTTCTCCTGCTCGTCCTCCTCCCTCTCCTCCCCCTTTTTCCTGCTCG
Source organism: Lumbricus terrestris (assembly GCA_949752735.1). NCBI lineage: Eukaryota > Metazoa > Annelida > Clitellata > Crassiclitellata > Lumbricidae > Lumbricus > Lumbricus terrestris. The sequence goes on from OX457047.1 coordinate 36,235,814, forward strand.
TCCTCCTCGTTATCCTCGTCCTCGTCCTTCTCCTCCTCCTTCTCCTGCTCGTCCTCCTCCCTCTCCTCCTCCTCCTACTCCTGTTCGTCGTCCTCCTCCTCCTGCTCGTCCTCCTCCTTCTCCTCCCCCTTTTCCTGCTCGTCCTCCTCGTTATCCTCGTCCTCCTCCTTCTCCTCCTCCTTCTCCTGCTCGTCCTCCTCCTTCTCCTGCTCGTCCTCCTCCTTCTCCTCCTCCTCCTCCTCCTGTTCGTCGTCCTCCTCCTCCTGCTCGTCCTCCTCCTTCTCCTCCCCCCTTTTCCTGCTCGTCCTCCTCGTTATCCTCGTCCTCCTCCTGTTCGTCGTCCTCCTCCTCCTGCTCGTCCTCCTCCTTCTCCTCCCCCCTTTTCCTGCTCGTCCTCCTCGTTATCCTCGTCCTCCTCCTTCTCCTCCTCCTTCTCCTGCTCGTCCTCCTCCTTCTCCTGCTCGTCCTCCTCCTTCTCCTCCTCCTCCTCCTCCTGTTCGTCGTCCTCCTCCTCCTGCTCGTCCTCCTCCTTCTCCTCCCCCCCTTTTTCCTGCTCGTCCTCCTCGTTATCCTCGTCCTCCTCCTGTTCGTCGTCCTCCTCCTCCTGCTCGTCCTCCTCCTTCTCCTCCCCCCTTTTCCTGCTCGTCCTCCTCGTTATCCTCGTCCTCCTCCTGTTCGTCGTCCTCCTCCTCCTGCTCGTCCTCCTCCTCCTATTACCGTCCCTATTAACCCTCATCATTTCCCTTTCGATGAACACGATTTAGCATCAACATGTGATAGAGCGTACATGTATGTATTGTATAGGCAAATAATTATACTGACCAGCATGCGTAAACATGCATTAGGCATTCTACATCTGCGCGCGCATATGCTTATATATTATGTATATTAGATAATATAATATATATATATATAAAATTATATATACCATTGTACATATTTATAACGGAACTTAACTGAAGACTTCTGAATGAGTACTACTACCATGAAGAATCGAGCCTTTTCTGTGGTTGGACCAGTGGTCTGGAATGGCCTTCCTTTTGAGCTACGCCTACACCCTGGGACTCTACCAGGATCCTTCCTTACTAAACTTAAAACTATTCTTTTTGGGCGCGCTGGAGTCGGGAGCGCCTCTGAGTAGTTTTTCTTCAAGAAGCGCTATATAAATGTCCGAATGAATGAATGAATGAATGAATGAGTCCATATATAATGTAACATAATATCGTCACTTAGTCTAGACCAAAACAGTCAATGCACAATATCGGTTAGAAGCTATACAAACTTCGGTCATATAATATACCAGACCGACAGACGCTCATGCATATGTATACCTGTACATGAATATGCACATTTGAGCTAAAGAATATGCAATTGTACCGACTATAGTCTATTACACACGTGTGCCCATATAATTATAATAAATAACATATAGATATATATATATAATATACCATATTTATATATGCATATATAATATATGCGCTTTTGTATTTACGTGTGCTTTGGCGTATGTATGGGAAACATAATGCATAGAGAAGTAGGTTGACAATTTATGTTGCTCCCATACAAGACCCATTTGTCGCGCTCTTCTTATGCAAATCTACCCGGCTGATTAATATTCATGAGGCAGGTGCGCGTCGTCAGAAGCATTCAGAAATAAAAGCCAGTATAATTACGACACTTTGTAGCATCCGCTTAGTTAGTGACATAGATGACGATACACCCTCCCACACACTCACGCACACACACACACACACATATACGCATGGTCGCTCACCCACATACATGCACACATACATACATCCATACATACATACATACATACATACATACACACATACATGCGTACATACATGTACATACATACATGCATGCATACATAGTACATACATACATACATACATACACACATACATGCGTACATACATACAAGCATACATACATACATACATACATACATACATACATACATACATACATACATACATACATACATACATACATACATACATACATACATGCATACATGCATACATACATACATACATACATACATACATACATACATACATACATACATACATACATACATACATACATACATACATACATACATACATGCATACATACATACATACATACATACATACATACATACATACATATATGCATTTTCAAACATGCATGCATATTATACATAGTACACGCAATGAAGATTTACTGCTTATATTAGATATTTGAACGATATTTGCTTATATGTAATAGTACATACATGTATATATATATATATATATTATGTGAAATGAGTGTATTTAACGCTATGCAACAATGTGTATATAATACTAGTGTTATATACATGTGTGCGTATATATATATATATATATATATATATATATATATCGCCTTAATGCCTTTGAATTTATGATGTTTATATATTACCTGTATAGAAGTATGTATACTTGTAAATTTGAGTGTGTGTATAAATACATACGTACCTACATACTCGTGTGTATTTAATTATGCGCTTTCATAATATGTATATGTATATATACTCACATGTATGTGTACATACGAAGGCATATAATCCGATACACATATAAATATATATGTATCATATATTATAACTATATATATATATATATACAGTGTTATACAGTGTTATACATGATTCTAAAGATATGCAAGTGATGTATGTGGGATGAATGGGGAGTTATTTATGACCCATGGATGGGCGCCGCCTTCGTCATCGTCGTCGTATAATCCAGGTGTATCGACATTTCCCCTCAGTGCAGCACCAGCAGCAGCAGCAGCAGCAGCAGCAGCAGCAGCAGCAGCAGTAGTTCAGCATAATATACAACGGGGAACAACCGCTGAATCCAATATAACGGAAATGGCGATCGATGTCGCATCGCTAAGCTGTGTCACGTGACGTCGCCGCAGCCATGGCACCGTGCGACAATATCTACTGCCACCGGTGCCGCAGCGTCAGCAGCCGAGCGACGGACGATCGCACTGGGTGGCGTAAGTTTCGAGGAGAAGGCGTCGCGTTTCGTGTCCAAGGTCGCGGTGTGAGACGAGCAAGCGAGTCGGTTGGCTAATAATCGCAGTGCAGGAAACCTAAGGGCTTATTTAGCGCTGTCGTTTGAATTGCTTCCACTCATTGAGTTAAGATGGGGTATTTGATTCTTCCTGGAATTCACATCTAGACATTCTCACCTATGTGAAGCTGGTGTGATGTACCCAAAGTTTTAGGTTTCTCCCTTCTGCACGGGTTCCAGAGGCACACCGTTAAAAAATGATCATGTAAGGACTTGGAAACGTGATCCAGACTCTTGCTCAGGTTACTCAGCCCGGTGCCTTATAGAATTACGCCAACAGAAAAGGCGTCACTTGTTATTCCTTTAACTGCTTCAGGTTGATTGTGGAAGATGATCGCTGCAGACGGACACGCAGAGTGACAGACAGACAGAGACAGAGACAGACAGAGACAGACAGACAGACAAGCAGAGTGTCAGGCAGAGGTAGAAAGCGAAACGGAACCAAGTTGCTTCACAGTGTCGGAATTCTGCATGAAAGGACACGATCACGAATGGCACAAGTTTTCGAGGACTGATCTGCTTGAGTGATTCTGGGCGACTAAGGAGGGACCACCAACCCTTCTTCTTCTTCTTTCTCCTTCTTATTATTCGGAGGGAGATAGATAGATAGATAGAAATTAGGATGAGTCCTTTTCCGCCTTTTGCTGCCGTCGTCGTCTTCGATATTCTTTCGTTGTTAACAACTATCTTCATTACTTCCACCACAGGTAATCGCAATCGATATCATTATCGTCATCGTAATTGTTATACCGCAATCTAAACTTAATAGGGGAAGTCGGGGCGAGACGGACCCCGTAACGGATTTTTAGGTTTGAGACACCATAAACGTGCTTCACGGGCACAAATTTTGTTCCTACTCGTAGCTTATACAGTGCCTTAGCTAAGGGCAACACAAATTTAATTGCATCCCTTTTTGATAAAAAGATTTTTTAAATTTAAAAACTTAGTCGTAAAGGTCCGTCTTGCCCCCACTATGGGGCAAGATGGACCAATCTAATAAATCATGCCCCACGCATTAGTCTTTCATCATAGCATGTTCTGATCACATGCAGAATACTATTTTATGTATAAATGTGATCGTCTATAATGTAAAACAGTGAGAATAACGCAGAAGTTACATTGGACTAGGTTTGTTCGATTTTAGGCGATTTTAGTGGTCCATCTTGCCCCCACGGTGGAACAAGATAGACCACTGCAATCAAGTCTTTCGCGTTAATTGTCATTATTATTGTATCCAACAATTATTGTTACAGTAATAATAACATAATAATTAATTAACATGTGAAATCGGATGAAAAAATTCGAACCACAGGAAAAATTCACACAAACGGGGCAAGATGGATCACAAGGTCCGTCTTGCCCCGTCGGTGACTGATCCAACTCACCCCCATGCGTAAGGTATAAACTTTTCACCAATTAAAAATTCAATCTACTGGGTATCCTGCCAATACTGAATTCGTTAATACGGCAGAAAAGGGTGTTTAACCAAATATATTTGCATCAAAAGCCTGTGACAATGTGCAATTGAATACTTAGAAAATAACTGTTTCTTGAAAATAAGATCGAACAGGTCGAAAATCAACTTTTCATCATAAAAAACGAAAAAATGTCGTTTCGGTCGCTTATTTTGGTCAAATCACCAAAGCGCCAACAGTATTACAATAATTAAAGTTCATTCAATAGGTGGCGACATCATATATACCTTATATTGACGGGATCCATCATGCCCCAAGGGTCCATCTCGCCCCGACTTCCCCTAGTTATCGCAATCGATATCGTTATCGTTAACGTGTTTTGGGGTTTGAACACCCCCAAAATGGTATACCATGAAACTATGCACTTGCTAACACAATCATGATGTAAGGACTATGGGCTTTCATTTTGAAGCTCTCATTTCTATGCGATATTTTACAACAGATTAAATCGTCCTCCAAACCCCTTAGTCCAGCGGTTCCCAATCCATGGCCCACGGGCCAAAAGCGGCCCGCCAGGCCTAAGAAAGTGGCATCAACTCTCAAAGAATTAACAAAAAATATGTGAGGAATTGACCATTTTTGACAGGAGAGAACACAAGATTATTTTATATTGCAAATTATTCTATTTTGACGTCTATAAATAACATCAAACATTCTATTTTGAATCAATTCTTATATGCCTATAGTTAATTAAATTTTAGCCTTGTGGCCTCCCCGACTGTCCTTCAAATAAGAAAAAGTGGTCCTCGTGTAATCCAACTTTAAAAAGTGGTCCTACAGTCAAAAAAGGTTGGGAACCACAGCCTTAGTCTGCTGATTCGGTTGCTTGTCGGCTTGCTCGAGGTCGTTTGAACACCCCCGAAATAAAATCCTGGCTACGGGATTGGGTATCGCAATCGTTATCATTACTGCAATCGTAATCGTAGTCGCTATTGTAATTGTAATAGTAATAGCAGTCGTATAGTCGTTATCGTGACATCAGAATTTCCAAGGCGCGACTCTCAAGCTATATAGAAAGGGCATTAGCTTATTAACGAGCGCTGCATCGTGTCAGATGGGTAGTATTTTCCGGATACATTAAAATAATTGAAGGTCGAAGTCTGTTTGCCACAGGCATAGAGCATGGATCTCAAACACGCGGCCCGTATATGAAGCCCGCAAGCTCTATCTCAGGGACCCATCAGCCATGGCAGCCCTAAGAATTTTTTATTTTTTGGGCAATGAAAAGAGATAAAAAAAATTTATCATGATAAAGTTCTGCTTTTACTTTTTTCATTCCACTCTAAGAACAAGGTACGATGTTTGTCTTCCATGATAGCACCGTCTTGATCGGCCGGAGTGTTTTGGGCCTACGATCCTGCTGGATCGACATTTGCATTAAACAAATAAATATATTAAAGTTGATTAAACCCCTTAAATTACTTTAAAGTGCTCGGAAAGTCGTAGAAGGTGATAGATTTTTTCTTTTTCTTATTCGGATAATTTCTTCTTCTTTAGGTATTTTTTTTAATTTTAGCTCATTATCTTGCCAGTCAATTTGTAAGACTTACAGTTAGCAAAAAATTGACCAAATCATCGGACCATTGATTTTATAGCAGAATGTTTTGTAAAGACTCGCGAAATTTATGACAAGAAGGTTGTTTTTAAGGGAGTGCAATAAGCCCATGCAGTGTGAGAATTGTGGAAAATAACTGGGAGGGGTTGGACTATGATCCACTTGGAATTTGGGCGTGAAAAACACACTTTACTAAGGGACTCTAAGAAAGAGTTGGGAGTTGAAACCCCCAACCATTGGCAATTCCCACCCTGAATATAGCCTACGATTGTCAGCAGGTTGGGCTATAGCTGTTTCGCAGATGAGGTCCGGACAATTAATTTTAATGACCCAGCTTCGAACTAGTCAATTACTATTGTTAATAGCTCTTACTGAGAGTAAGTTACAGGTGCATCAAACCTCACTCATGCGCTGATGTGCAGCCTATAACGATTAGATGGCAAGAGTAATTTTAAAATATAATTAAAGAATAATCATGGGCGACCGCGCACAAAGGCAAGAGTGAGCACTGAGCATTTGTCCGAGCGAGACAAAGTCGTTCAACGAAGACTCTGAAGGTTTAGTTGCTTAGACAGAGACAGAGAAGATTCCGAATTACACATGCAGCAGGCTACAGGCCTATAATATACACGCAATACACTGTATACGTGCAAGATTGGAAGGGAAAAACAAAGCACAGCTAAGTCTCGTACGCTGAATATAGGTGGTGGTATTTGTAGTTTAACGTCACTGTGTGGTAGCAAAGACCATTGGCGACGCCCTCCTCCTTTATACAGGCTTGGGACTGGCACTGGCAGAGTGCGACCAGTGGCGGAGTTATACGCTGAATATAGATGATCACATGACTGAGGGAATTCTATCACTTGGGTTCTAATCACTAAAACAGGACTTGACATATGACCGAGAACGATAGCCTATATATAGCGATGGCGATCATTTATATCCACCGCCGAAAAATGATATATATATATATATATAATGGAATGGATGGATCCCTTGACTATGCGACACCTCCCAAGCTGTTCTCAATTTCACAAACTGTTGAAGACTGTTTTTTCGCTTGATCTCGGCCGGAAGCGCCTCTGAGTAGGTACCTTGAAGGGGCGCTATATAAATTACGATTGATTGATTGATATATCGTTTAATGAAAAAACCAAGTTACTCACCGTAGGCTACACGGTATATATACGAAAATAATGGATAATTAAAATAGCATATTTAGCAGCGGTCATTCAGTTTAGTATGGCTGTAATTTTTCTTCACGGCGGCATGTAGCCTACAACATTCGTGGGATAAATTACGTTCGTTTTTTGTTGGCAGCAAAAATTGCTCGCAGTCCTGGTTGGCGCCAGGATTTGATGATGGGCTAGGATAAGCATAAGCATTACAACTTACAAGCATAGTATTAGTAGCAAACTGCAGTATAGTTGTAGTATTGGTAGTAGCAGGATTCTGATTGATAGAAATTCGCCTGCATCTCTATACTACATGAAGACTTTTCTCTTTTCATCACGGGCCTGTCACGGTGAGAGCGCTTCAGAGTAGCTCTGCTGTGAGAATCGCTTTACATAATATGTTAGATTAGATTAAAGTTGAGTAGTTGTGGGATTGGCAGTGGTGCCATACAGTAGTACGAATTAGAGGTAGGCTACTATTAGAAGTGATGTCAATGGAATTAGTAGTAGTCTATAGGCCTAAGTAGCGTAAGTAGGCTAGTATAGTTTCAGTATACTGGTAGCAGTGGGAGTAGCTGCATTAATAATCTACGTAGTAATCTATACGGCTGTATTAACTCTAGATCATATGGCATCTATCGATGGCACGCTAAAACACAATTGAAAATCACATGAAAGCTGTGGATGTCCGTTGGACCAACGTGCCCCACCAAGCGCATCAACACACCAGCGAACTAACCAGATCTCGGCTAATTTTTTCATACACATAGCTTTTTTTGAAGCATAAGGCGCATAAGAAATATTCAAATGACAGGCCATGACAGATGGAATATTAAAAACACGGAAATGCAACTGAACCGAGTCCATAAATTCATTCCGTGACCATGATTTTAGACCGTATACAACATAATATACCGGTCACGCTCTGTATGGAGTGATAGACGGATGGTCGGATGTTCGTTCATGCGTCAATTATTTGGTGCATTGATTGGAGCGTGGTGGTGACAGGAAGTCAACCATTTCACCTGCTACAGATATATCCGATGTCTATAGAGGCTACGGTTCAGTCAAGCGTTCAACTGTGTCTGACTGAACATGGAGCACCTCTGATTAGTTTGCCATTCAGTGGCGCAATATAAATGTTCGATTATACGATTGCAATAATTACGTTCTTAATTAGGACAAATCGACCACCGATATAATAAATATTAGTTAGTTCTGATAATTATGAAATAATTACAGTGCAGGCTACTGTCCGACGGTCCGACCTTGAACTTTAGAAATTGGATAGAAAAGACTCAAAAGAGAAGAGTATAGTCCCTTCACTCAGCCGATATAGGAAGTTATGAATGCAAGACATTAACACCGATTTGGAATGTTATCTGAAACCGAAACTTAGCATACCTGTCCATCGACTTTGTTTTGACTGAACGCCCGCTGATAATCTCGTTCCTTTGAATTAGCAATCATAGAAATCTCGAGATTATGATTCGAGATTAAGATTGCGATTATGATTATCTGATGATTATGGTGATCTGAAAAGTGAGAATTATGGTGATCTGAGGATTGTGGTGATTTGAGGATCATGGTGATTTGAGGATCATGGTGATCTGAGGATCATGGTGATCTGAGGATCATGGTGATCTGAGGATCATGGTGATCTGAGGATCATGGTGATCTGAGGAACGTAGTTACCTGGGGGTCGTCACGATACGATGATCATTGTGATATGATGATTATGATGTCATAATAATCATGATACTCCGATGATCATAATGATCTAATGATTATGATGATCCTGTGATTAACGTGGTCTGATGCTAAATATGATCTAATTATCCGATCATCAAAATGATGATCTAAAATAGTGATTGCCATAATGATGATCTAATGATTACGATAATCTGATTGCCATAATGATCTTAATGACCATGATGTTTCCATGATTTTTTGATGTCTGATCCTGAATATAACGACACAGAATCTTTGCTTTGTTGTCTGCAGCTTTGACCGGGTTTGACGCCGTGTTGGCGAATGCGAATGATAACGTAACACTTTACTGCGAACCGGATGTTCCTGGTGACCTCTCCCTGACCTGGATGCGACACGATGCAGTCGTCCAAAACGGAACGAAATATTTCATAGAGCCAACGAACATGACGCTCACAGTCCACGCTGTCGGTTAGTGGTAACAATGAAATGCTCCTCAGCCTTACCGTTCCACACATTTATTTAAATACCCGAAATCTTGCAGCACCACATACCCTAACAATTATTTATGTCACAGTTTAGTGCGGCGCTGTATCAAACCGCGTAATTGTAATTGTAGTTTGGAAGTTTCTACAGCGCCCATAAAGAAAAATTCCACACAAAATGTGCAGTTCTAAATGGATTTGTGCAGTACTGTTGTAGAAGCCTTTTTGTGCATTAAAAATAGTAAAATGGTCATTTTCGTCAGAGAGACAGACAGACAGGCAGACAGACAGACAGACAGACACACAGGCAGACAGACAGACTGACTGACAGACAGAGAGATACAGAGAGACTGACAGACAGAGACAGGCAGAGACAGACAGATGCAGACAGAGACAGAGAGAAACATACAGACAGAGAGAAACAGACAGAGACAGAGACAGAAACACAGAGACAAACAGGGAGAAACATAGGAAGCGAGATTGGGATTTAGACTTAGAGAAAGAGAGAGAGAAATATAAAGACAGAGACAGAGAGGTCTTATACGAAGCAGATCTATCACTTTCGCAGATGACAGTGGAAGACAGTGAATTAACTGCGAATATCTCGGAACTTTGTTCCACAGATCAAGAACAGTTCAGATTGGATTCTGGATGCTTTAACTTGAGAGAATCTTAATCTACCGCAATCCAGTTGCAGAAACTGGTCGCCAATGTGCGCTACCATTTGGTTTAAATACAACGTGTGATTAAGAGCTTACGCATGGATGCTTACATGTAGTTAATAGTTACCCACTTGGATATTCTTAATAAACGTAATTCTATCGTGGTTGTCCGGCTTGTGCCTCACCCTTGCAATAATTTTACCTGACGTAGACCTATCCAGTTACTTTCAGTGCAAGTAACAGCTTTTTGTAATGCAATGTAATGTAATGTAAATCTTCGAGAATTTCTCAGCGCCCACAAAGCCACGTCAGGGAGACCAGCTTATTCACCGGCGCTATATCAAATCAAGTCCGCAATAGCCAGAGCTGCCGTTTTCGTTCCGGCGCCAGGTCAAAATCCGAGGAGGTCAAGCCGAGGAGACAGCGTGGTGCTACGGTGGTTGTTGGTGATGGTCGTAGTTGGGTGATGGAACCTGATTGGGATCTGGATAGGAGAGCTTGAATATCTTCTTCAGTGCATATAATTATAATATTATATGTCTGAACGAATTCGTGAATCGACTAAAATTTCTGTGTTGACGTTAAAATTTAGAGCAGCGATCGAATAATTAATAAAGAAAAACGTTTAGATCTCCAAAAGTGTCCCGGTGGTTTTTTAGACAATGCTTGTGATGGTCTTGCTAATCTTGCACGGTGCACCTCGTGAACATTGTTGTGCTTTGGGCGCAGCTTTCTTCACGGTGCTTGCAATCGACGAATATGTTCAGCGACAAGCCAAGACTTGCCTACAATGCAACCTTAGAATATTTATTGTTCGATCATTCGAAAAATACTCGACACTGTCAAACCAAATGCAAACATATCAAATGTTCGCTGCCAGCAGTAATACCACGCGGTATAGCAATTAGGCCTAGAATGAATTATATAGCATATAGCCTAATATAGGTCATAGAGATCAAGACAGGATTTACGCATGCTTGCATTTGTTTGCATATGCACTTGTTATAGCGCCCATTCAAGCTCGCTACTCAGAGGCGCTCCCGACTGCAGAGCGGACACTGCATCGGAGTTATTTAGGCCTACTTTGTTGTAAATAGTGACACATGGGTGACCGTATACCTAGCGAAACTATTGCCCCTATATGGGTCTGCTTTTGTGATAAACCTTGGACAATCGTTAGACTATGTTTTAAATTTCTGTTCTACGTAGCCCAAATCAATGGGATCAATAAAAAAATCGATCGATTGATTGATTGACGTTTGTATGTATTGTTTGTACATTATATGCATGCATATTTCAATGAGCATGTGTGTGTGTGTGCGTGTGTGTGGGTGTTTGTGTGTGTGTGTGCGTGTGGGTGTGTAGAGATACATCGACAGAGACAGATAGAGTTATATATTATATATGGCATCCAATATCAATTCGGTCATTAGCTGTCAAATCCATTTGGTTTATATACTAACTCAGTCGATTCACTCATATATCACATAAAAATTACATATAGTCTGAAAACGAGCTTAGAAAGCGAGCGTTTCAGCGTCTATTCTGTCCGCCTGGATTTCCGATGAAGCTGTCAAAACCAATTACCGTCGCAATAAACGAGTTGCAGGTAAAAAAAAATTGAACCGATGAAATAATTGCACGAAAACTCTGCTTAACCAGGCGTAGGCCTATACAGGTATAAGCATAGATGTTTTTCTGTTAACAGGCGCAATGATGCTACTAACACAATAATTATAGCGCATAGAGCCATAGACTATGCAATACTGTCGTTTATACGCATACGTGTGCAAAAGATACATAGCCTACGTGCAAGCATAAGGAGATGCATAAGTAGGCCTGCATAGTTGCAAAAAAGGTTTTTTTCTTTTTCATTCTTCCCTGAAAATAATCACAGTTTTTATACAGTTTCTTCGTTTTATTTTTCGTCAAGTTTTTCCGTCCTTTTTATGTCACTTCGTTTATTTATTTACGTTCATTATTTTATTCACTCATTTGCATAATTATTCATCTGTTCTGCAATCTCAAACTATAGGTGGCAAGGGAATAATTGCCAGACCTATACACAATCAGAGCATATGTAGACACTCATAATTGCATTAATTACAATGATAATAATAACGACGACAATTTCTATGGCGCCGTAACACAGCACATGCATGCCGTTACAAAGGCGCCTCTACAAACACAAACGCAATGTATTCAGTCAAAGGTACGCCTAAGAAAACATACTATACGCATTAAACAGGCGTCTCGTGAAAATCCAATATTATCATTTATATAATTTATATTTTGTCAGAGATCATTCGTATGTATGCAATTCATACATTCAATTGGCAATTCATGCCAATTCATCGGCATAGCGATTCTTCCATATAATGTGCATCTAGTTATAGGCTTATTATTCCTATACACCAGTGTGCCGGGTGGCGCAATGGATCACACACTGGCATGGAGTTCAGCGGGTCGAGTTCGATTCCTGAAGCCCCCGTGTAGGATAGACGTGCTTTGTATAGCATATAGCTGTTATTAGTGCCATGTATTGCTTGCTGTCTGCTCGGTTAGTAGTTACGAATCAGATTCGTAACTAGGCTCTAACAGAGAAGACAGCAAGCAATACGTGATGTAGAGTTGTAGACTATTTGGGTCGCCGCGGGACCCCCATGTTGCGCGGGGGCTCTAGGCACGTGCCTCGCTGTCTATAGGCGTTAAAACGGCTCTGCAGGTTACGCTTTGTGATTAATTGGCGCTCTTGTGAATTGTCTTGATTGCGTAACTGTGTACTGTAACCATTTCGACTGGATTGTTCAATAAAGGAAATTTTAAAAATTGTTATAATAGCGCTTTAAATTGTACGCTTTAAATTGTGCGCGCATACGTATTCTTTTCGATACCCTACTTGTTATTCCAGTAAGCTTATATAATTATATGTATAATTTTATATAATTATATGTAACTTATAAGTCGTGTATACGGTCGCACTCGGATTCATACCTGTGTCTCCTCTACAGTTGCTTCTCTTCGTGCTGTCTCAATGAATGAACCTTTCGCTTTCGCGCTGTATTGATTCCTTGCCAGTAATAGATCTAATCTTCCTGCAAGCCGCAATTAAGTCTCGTTTGATCCTCGTTTTCTCCACTGTTGTTAGTCCACACCTTCCAACCTTTCTATTCGTACAGCTGACGTCAGTGTACAGCCCCAACTAATTTTGCATCTTCGCACTTTCTCCAGTTCCCCATGTCGGGCACGTCCTGTCTCAGGTGTCGATTCCACATCTGCATGGATACAGTGTTTCAACTGCGGTTCATTGGTTCAACCTGTGATTTGCACAACTTCGGGATTTCACTATTGTTTCCGGTGACTGTATATTCTGTCTTTTGGCACCTAAACTTGAGCTGACCATTTTTTTAAAACTCTTTAGAGGTTTTTCCCTTCTTGCATAATCATTCCCAAGTCATCTTCAGTTATATACCCACCTCATTTCATAGTAAAACTATTAGATTCCGCTGTCTAGGTGCACCACTGACAATAATTGTAATTAAATAGTCGTATAACATCGCTTCAGCGTTGTACCACATATAGTAATATACTATTATATGGTTGTACCGTGTCGACAACTGCATGTCCTACTCTATCCATCGGAAATAATTTGAGACTGAATCGCCAAGCGTCGTGTTCCCAATGCTTCCCATCGCCCCGTGACCGACGCTTGCGATTTTCAGTTTAATTTCGTTTTCCAAGCAACCTCGAAAGGCAACTGGTTTTATCTGTTACAGAAAGTTACGTATACACTGTCAGGTGCAGCGCTTTAGTTAGGTGCTCTGATTAAGTATCGCAATACAAATATGCATGCAATAATTGTAATTAAATAGTTGCATAACATATCGCTTCAAGAGAGGCTAATCAGATTGGGTCACAATCGCTATATTACGTGCAGGGGTGGTGGTCACCAGGTGCAACATACCGCGCTTAAAAAGCACATTTTTTGAAGCCCCTCTCAGATAATTAATTATTTGCTTCTGGAAGGTCAGCAACATGGTGCAGCATGACAGAATCAATGCTGGAAATTTCTGCATTGAAATAAATTACAAATGTGTGACACAATGAGTTTAATTACACAATGGATTCAATATGAAATAATTATGAATGCACCGAATATAATATACATAATAATGCCAGCGAGAAAGACAGAAAGACAGAGAGACAGCAGAGAGACGGCGAAACAGAGACAAAGAGGCAGATGCAGAGACAGAGAGAGAGAGAAAGACAGAGAGACAGAGAGACGGCAACATAGAGACAGATACAGAGACAGAGAGACAGATGCAGAGAGAGAGATAAAGACAGATACAAAGACAGAGTCGGAGACAGAGAAAGAGAAAGAGAGAGTGATAGACAGACAGACGCCGACTGCGAAACAAAGAGAGACAGAGACAGAGAGATACCGAGAGAAACAGAGAGGAACAGAGTGAGAGATAGGCAAACAGACACATACAGACACAGACAGAGACAGAGACAGACAGAGAACATTGACTGGTGGTGGGGCATATGGATTAGCTGTCAACACCAACCAAACCATCGATTGAAGTCCAGCAGCGGAAAGCGACGAACATTTTCCAGCGGATCAATAACAGGGCGACGACAACGACGACGACAACGACAACGACAACGGCGACGACGACGACGATTAAAAGCTACATTCACCGGTTTATATTAATGTGCTGCTTCGTTCTATTCCATATCCATCTATATCCATTTGTATCCATCGATCCATTCACCCATTCATCCATCCACACATTCATTCATTCATTCACCCATCCATCCATTAACCAATTCCACCCATCCACCCATCA
>OX457047.1:36253323-36275823 GCA_949752735.1 Lumbricus terrestris
TCTCCACCCCTCTTTCACCCTTCCACAACACGCGAACACTAACTCCGATTTGCACCGGTACGCCACCCGTGAAATTCGGTTTTCGGAAAATTTGGGGGGGGGGAAATTTGACCCCCAAAATTTCTCCTAACCCCTCTTTCACCCTTCCCAAAATTTTCCCCCACCCCTCTTCCCCCCCCCCCCCCACAACACGCGACCACTAACTCCAATTTCCACTGGTACGCCACCCGTGAAATTTTAGTTTTGGGGAAAATAATTCCCTCAAAAAACCCGACCCCCACCCTGGCCCTCCACCCCACCCCTACTCCCTTCGCCCCTCCACCCACCCATTCACCCAACTCCCTCCTCCACTTCCACCCCCCCCCCCCCCCACCACCGACCTCCACCGGTACCCGACCCGTGAAACTTGCAAAAGCGCTGTTCTCTAAATGCTGTCGAACGGCTGCTTTTATACGTATTACGTATGAGGCCCGAAAGAAAAGTGCTGTTATAAGCTTGAAAGGGCAGAGTCCAACAAGGAAAATGAGGGTTTTTCGGCTCCCCACTCTGGCCCCAATGGTGGCAGAGATTTGCGAACCCCTCTGTTACGCGTCCGATGCCAAGACGGACACAGTAGTGAAGGTTTGGAGTGAAAAGCTCAAAAACTGTGGAAATGCATTCCGGTTAAACAGACAGACAGACAGACAGACAGACAGACAGACAGACAGACAGACAGACAGACAGACAGACAGACAGACAGACAGACAGACAGACAGACAGACAGACAGACAGACAGACAGACAGACAGACAGACAGACAGACAGACAGACAGACAGACTCTTCTCTTTATTTATATAGATTATACACAAACACACACACACGCACACACACACACACACACACATGGCATACATATGAGAAATATTACATGCATTTAGCACACACAGGACACACATACTAACACAGACATAGGTCTACAGCACACACATGACATACACATTGCACACATAACACAGCTCACATGATTATAACTTAGAGCACAGAAGGAGCGTACACATGACAAGGCACGCATAATATAACATGAGCATGACACTGCAGCGCACATATAACATGCAAACAGCACAGCGCACATATAACAAGCACACATCACAGCGAACATATAACATGTACACATCGCAGCGCACATACATAGCATAGTATGATAGTCCTGAACATTAGAAAGCACACACTTAGTTCCAGATAGCACTAAAATCGATCTAGAATCCCATTTCGCCGGCAAAGTCTTTGAGGTAGACTCTTGGAGTGCATCGAACCATGGAAGCGAGACGGAGTGGAACGGACAAAAGCAGATGGAAAGACAGAAGGAAAGGAGAAGAGGAGGCACGGAGGAGGAAGAGGAGACATAGTCATGCAGACAAAAAGACAGGCAGACAGACAGGCAGACAGACAGACAGATGTTTGTAGGTTGAGTGTCTGACGTAATTATGAGTAGGCTATCTATGATAATAACAATTCATACGGCGCGGTATACATGTATACATAATGCATATTTATTTATATTTATATATTTGTATATATATATATAAATATAAAATGTATGTGTATAGGCTATATATAACGCGGCCATACCCTATAATAGTCAGGTATAGGCGGATATTCCGTTGGCAGGCACAGAAACCATCAGCATGTACATAATATTATGTAGGGTGACATGAGGTAGGCAGGAAGGTAACCAAAGTCAGGTATAGGCCTACGCCATAGATTGAGTATTCGCATATTACGAATATTAAGATTTTCAAATATTCACGAATATTAACGAATATTAAAACTGCCAACGAATATTATATTCGTAACAACGGTAACATATTATGTTATTTCAATAAATTCTTTATTCTTGTTCTTTCAAGAAATTCTTTATTCTTAATTCTTATTTTGTTATTTATGAAAATGTTTAACTTTTACTGAATGAATTGTACAAAATCGAGTTGACCTACGCATAGGCCTGTATCAGCAAGTGACAATAACTTTAATAGATTTACATGTATTATCAAAAACTTCAAGGCCTCTGCTGGGTCTGGCCAATGTGTCCATGCGGTATTCATATCACATTCTATATTCAATGACAGTTAATGTTGGTCACTTTGTCTGACTGCTGACATCCTCCCGAACAGAAAAGAGGCAGAGCCACCGATGGCAGTTGGCAAGTGGCAGCAATATTAGGCTAAATTAGAAATAAACTTTTACTGCCTATAATAGTAACTGCAAATTGATAAAAAAAAATTATATCAGTTTAGCAGGATGAGTAAATATAAATGCCAATGCAGGCAGAGGCGTAGCGACCGCCCTCCGTACCCTCCGACCGGAGGGGGTCCCGCACGTAAGGGGGGCCCTAAAAGTGGCAAAGAAGTTAAGGCACTACTAGACAAGTGGCATTTATTGACGCTATTGCACATGCAATGTCAGTTTTACTGATAAAACCGCGAAGTAAATACGGAATAGGGCCTACATGTACACTGCAGCTCTATACAATAATATATACTCTGCATATTGCATAAAATAAATACCACATTCCAGTTTCTGCATTGCAAGGGCCCCGCCATCCCGGACACAGCCTACATCTATGTTCGGAGGGGCCCACGCTATTTGTTGCTACGGCCCTTAACGCAGGAAATAGTAGTGCCAGATTACAAGCCAGGGCTGTTTTTAAGGAATTTTTAGAACTGCACAACCCTTTCTTTTCTTTCCAATCCTCCATGGTAAATTACTTCCAATCGGATGACAATGACCTTTTTGCTAGTTTTAACTGTACAGAAGTGCTTCTACAACTGCACAAATCCGTTTAGAACTGCACATCTTGTGTACAACTGCACGCTAAAAAAGCCCTGTTACAAGCAAAAATTATCCTGATAATAAGCACATTGCAGATTTTAATTCAGCCCTGCCCTGAATGCTAGTGAATGTCATGGAGACATAGAAACAAACTGCTTTAGGCCTACCGGGTAACATTGCGGTTTCGATGGTTCACTTAATCCGTTAACGAATATTTACGAATATTAAAAAATCCTAATATTCACGAATATTTACGAATATTAAAACCAAAAGTCACGAATACTCAATCTATGGTATACGCTATACAGGCAGATATTCTGATAGACAGGTCGACATTCGGTAGCTGCTGGAGTCATGTATTATAGGCAGACATTATTTATTTATTTATTTTTATTTAAAAGGAGCATTTCTACAGCGCCCCTTTAAGACTATCTGCATGCTGACCCCGATACCGTGTCATATCAAAGATGATTAGTGTCGCCCTCCTCCTCTACCCATGCTTGGGAATAACACCACCAAAGTGCGAGCAATGGGGGTATTCAAGATTCTCTACTAAAACTTACGCTCCACGATGTCAGAACATGTAGATAGGCAACTAAACCAAAATCAGGTGTGTAGGCGTGTACGGCTGTAGGCGGCTAGACAGACAAAGCAGGTTAGCAGGTAGGCAGATGTAGTTATGTGTATAATAGGGAGAGGTGGTGGTGACCGGTGGCTGGTGATGAGTGCATGTTTACCTCGTTCACATGCGAACGGCGTTTTGTTTTGATGTTTCGTTGAATGTGTGACGCCAGTTACACGTGGTCATTGATGATGGTCGGCATCATACATGTATACATGTATACATGTATACATGTATACATGTATGATGTAGGCCTACACTGCTGCTGTAGGCGGCGTTTGGTTTATGAGATATTGACATCCGATGTACAGCAGAGCTCTAACGTTTCATGACTGCTGCTCGTATCCATCTCAATGCATCCGCGCTTCTACAGTCTGTCCATTTGTCTGTGTACTGTGTGTGTTGCTGTCTGTGTGTCTGTGTGTGTGGCTGTCTGTGTACTGTGCGTGTGTGTGTGTGGCTGTCTGTGTGTCTGTGTGTGTGGCTGTCTGTGTGTCTGTGTGTCAGTGTGTGTGTGGCTGTCTGTGTGTCTGTGTGTCTCTGTGTGTGGCTGTCTGTGTATCTGTGTACTGTTACTGTGTGTGTGACTGCCTGTGTACAGTGTGTGTGGCTGTATGTGTGTCTGCGCGTCTGTCTGTGGTTGTCTGTGTGTCTGTACGTGTGTCGTCTGTCTGTCTATCTGTCTAACTATGAATTTGATGAAACCTATCCCTAACTTGTCTGTATGTCTGTCTGTTTGTCAGTCTGTCTGTCTTTCTGTCTGTGCGTCTGTCTGTCTGTCCGCTTTGTCTGTCTGTCTCAGACCGTGTTTCCAATAGGTAAACAAGAAATAGAACTCTTAGGTCGAAAAGGCTGAAGAGCATTTTTCCCGACAAACGAAAGTCGAGAATAACTGCTGTCAGAAATGCTGTCATAAATATTCCAAACATCGAGAACGTTCTTATGTTTACATGGAAAGTGCCGTCGACGAATGATCGTAAAACGATTATTTATTAGATCGACTAATGATTATTCATGAGATCGACTAATGATTATTCATGAGATCGACTAATGATTATTCATGAGATCGACTAATGATTATTCATGAGATCGACTAATGATTATTTATTAGATCGACTAATGTTTATTCATGAGATCGACTAATGATTATTCATGAGATCGACTAATGATTATTCGTGAGATCGACTAATGATTATTCATGAGATCGACTGACGATTATTCATTAGATCGACTAATGATTATTCATGGGATCGACTAATTATTATTCATGAGATCGAATGATGATTATGCATGAGATCGAATAACGCTATTCATGAGACCAATAATTTGCGATTTTACTTGGGCTATAATTATATGAACGTTGCCAGTACGTATCTGCCTCATTCACCAAAGGCGAGTTGCGTCGCCCTCCTGTGTTGCAGAGACTTGGTACGGGCACCACTGAAGTAGAGAAGTGACGGAGTCACAGATTGGGATATGGCTGGTGAAGGTTTTACGGTACGCCGGACAGGTCCAAAGCAAGTCCTAAGAGTTCGAACGAGCAGGACACGGATACATTTAGATGCCGCCGTGTATCTTCTCAGCAATTTTATATGTATACCTACGAACTGGGTCAGCTAAGCCCCACCGATTACTGGAATATGGCATATGCATGTATGAGCATTTGCTGCAGCGCCAGGGCTTTTTTTAACGTGCAGTTGTACACAAAATGTGCAGTTCTAAATGTATTTGTGCAGTTGTAAAAGCACTTCCGTACAGTTAAAACTAGCAAAAAGGTCATTGTCCTCCGATTGGAAGTAATCTACCATGGAGGTTGGGAAAGGAAAGAAGGGGCTGTGCAGTTCTAAAAAATTGTTTTTAAAACAGCCCTGTACAGCGCCCTTTCTGATTGCTACTCAGAGGCGCTCCCGACTACAGCACGGACACTTTAACCGGGCTTTCACGCCAAAGCGCATGAGCAATTTTAATGCGAGTGAAGGATTTGCTCAGGATCCCTATTTATTCCGGTGGCTTGAAGGGAATTCGAACCCGCAACCTTCCGGTACCAAAGCACCGAACATACCGCTATACCACTGCGTCCCACTTGGCCTGTGACGCGGGGAGAAAGGTTTCGAACCTCGTCGAAGACAGTTACTCTGCCGTGCAAGGACCTTGAGCAAGATATGAACACCGTGCAATTGATTCTTACAAACTTTGATGTTCCGTCGTATGGTCGGGTGTACTTGTGAAATGGGGGGAGGAAACACTAAGTGTCGTATTGTATTGTATTGAATTGCACTGGTCTATATTTAGCTCTTCCCCCCTCTCTCTCTCTCCTCTGTTTCTCTGTCTTTCTGTCTCCTCTGTTTCTCTGTCTCTCTGTTTCTCTGTCTCTGTCTGTGTCTGTCTATCAGTCAGTCAGTCTGTCTACTACTACTACTGCTGTCTACCTGTCTCTCTCTATGTATGTATAGTTGTATACATATATATGAGTCTAATTATATCCATCTATATTTGTCTCTGTCAGGTGAAAAGGACGTTGGTGAATATGTATGCAAGGATCAAAACGGTCAACAGGTGAAGATGGAGATTAAATGTAAGTTTGACTGCATATATACTTATATATATGTAATATTTTTATGTATGTATATATATATGCATATATATGCATATATATATATACCTTATAATACTTACTTGTCTTTGTTTCGCATGACAAACAGCTCTCTACAATCCAATTGCTCTATTCGCCATGTCTTCCAGAATAATTAATTGTTAATTTAGATAAATATTACTCATCTGCCGAAGCCGGCGACAAAAGGACATAGCGACGATAAAGATGACGATGATAAAGACGGTTTATGTTTGATCGTCATTAAATGTATAATGGTAGTAGCGATAATTGTAAGGATAATAATAGTAGCAATGTTATCGTTGTTGTTGTTGTTGCTAATGATGATTAGACATGAAATGAGAGAATGATGTTGATGATGATGATGATGATGATGATGATGATGATGATGATGATGATGATGATGATGATGATGATGATGATGATGATGATGATGATGACGATGACGATGACGATGACGACGACGACGACGACGACGTGGTGATGGTGGTGGTGGTGATGATGATGATGATGATGATGATGATGACGATGACGATGATGATGATGATGATGATGATGATGATGATGATGATGATGATGATGATGATGATGATGATGATGATGTAATACTACTACTACTGCTAGTTATACTGCAACCAATGATCATGATAATAAAATTCAAAGTCGATCTGTATATCATTATTTTATTGTCGTTGCTGCTAATGAGTGATGTTAATGATACCAGCGATGATAATGATATTTATTGCAGCGAAACCAGTCGTCTCGGATATAGCTAGACCGGATAACCTGAAGGCAGGGGGTACGTTGAGCATAACCTGCCCCGTCTGGGGTTGGCCCGTGCCCCGGTGTACATGGAAGCGTAAGGACAACAAGGTCTACAGCCCCTCGGACCCGGGGGTCACGATCAGCAATGTCGTGAGGACGGAGACGAATATGACCATCGAGAATGGTCAGCTGGTCATCGCTAACATGAACAGATCTGACCAGATGAACTACACCTGCATCGCAGTAAATGACGTTGGAACGACCAACGTCACAGCACTCATCAGGGTCAAAGGTTAGCCGTGGGGGCGTTTTATGTATGTATGCATGTATGTATGTATGTATGTATGTATGTATGTATGTATGTATGTATGTATGTATGTATGTATGTATGTATGTATGTGTGTGTGTGTATGTATGTATGTAATACTATGTATGTATGTATGTATGTATGTATGTATGTATGTATGTATGTATGTATGTATGTATGTATGTATGTATGTATGTAATACTATGTATGTATGTATGTATGTATGTATGTATGTATGTATGTATGTATGTATGTATGTATGTATGTATGTATGTATGTATGTATGTATGTATGTATGTATGTATGTATGTATGTATGTATGTATGTATGTATGTATGTATGTATGTATGTATGTATGTATGTATGTATGTATGTATGTATGTATGTATGTATGTATGCATGCATGCATGCATGCATGCATGCATGCATGCATGCATGCATGCATGCATGCATGCATGCATGCATGCATGCATGTATGTATGTATGTATGTATGTATGTATGTATGTATGTATGTATGTATGTATGTATGTATGTATGTATGTATGTATGTATCTCGGTCAAACAGACACACAGACACACAGAATCTTCTCTTTATTTATATAGATTATTATTGATTTGCTGTATATAGTATATACATACACATATATATATAATTATGTATATTATCGTTGAGTTGCTATATATATACATGTCATATATATACACATTATTATACACATGTTGTAGATCCATTGGCTGCTGTATGGCCTGCGATCTGCATCGTAATCGTCGTCATTCTGACAATCATCATCATCATCGTCGCCGAACGGAAACGACGACGTGACGAAGCGAAGATGCATCCGCAATGAAGATATGACGAAGATATAGACGATGACGACGACGACGACTTGCACACAGCTCAGCTAGTAGGTATATCGCCATACAACCCATCGCTTCCTATAAATTGCTCAGAAAATGTTTCAGCTGCGCGCTCAACCTCAAACTGTGTTAAATGCGCTTGAATTGATTGATTAGTAAACTGTCAGGTACAGTTCCAGCCAGCATCGAAAAATGGGTCCCAAGTGGGTCCCACATGGGCAACTTTGTGGGGCCCAGATGGGCAGCCTAGATGGGCTCGATACCAGTTTGGCCACGGGCTCCATGTCCGCCCCAAATGGACAGCCCATGTATCAGACATGATGGGATGAAAGTGGGCCCCATTTGGGCATCCAATATGGGCCCCACATGGGCCGCCCAGGTACTAAATCGTGTGTGCTGTTCATTTGAGTTCACCTCTCGAACATTCATTCCACACAAGAATAAGAATTGACGGGGGTTCATAGAATTCGACCTCCTTTCGTAGAACATCATATTACATAATAAGGTCTTCAACTGCACACGCCAACTTCACATAAATCAGCGTCTGAATCTGATAGTTATTAATTTTTCTACATTATTCTCATACTATTATACTGCCCTCGCCGTACTTTAGATAAGTCAACTGCGCAGTCGGAAATGTCAACCGCACACATAGGCTACTCTCTGACTCATTCTACAAGCACTTGAAAACTATTCATTTAGACTGTGCTGGAGTCGGGAGCACCTCCATATAGTCTCTTTACAGAGGTGCTATATAAATTGTTGAGTGAACGAATGAAAGGATGCATACGATAGACAGTGTCGGCACCAGCTCTGAAATTTTGGCAGGTCGAGTCATGGCCATGGGATTCATTTTGCGGGTCTAAGAAAAGGTTTGAGTTTGAAGCAACAATCAGTAGTAAAGAGAGGTTCAACATAAGCAGCTTAACTTAGATATACAAAAAGAAGAAAATTATCGCTGAATGCTATTAGCCCAATTATAGCGTGCTGATAGCTCAATTATAATTGCAGTATTTTAATACTTTAGTTACTTTAGGTCTACTAATCTTTAGAGATTTTGAAGTAGGCAGGTCATGAGGCAGGTCACGACCAAAATGGGCAGGTCAAATGAAATGCCGCGACTTGCCGTTGCGCTGCCACTGACGATAAATATGTATAAATGCGTAAGCCAGGAATCATTGAAGTGCGCTAAAGGTATCGACAATGAGATCAGGGAATGATTCAACATAGATGATTTTTAAACTATAACATGTTAGAAGCAATAGCCATATCAATACTCAGTGTGAACTCCGAGACAAAAATCAATAGCAATAGCAGCAGCAATAGCAATAGCAATAACAGTAATAATGTCAATAGCAATAGCAATACTCAGCGTGAACACCGAGACAGAAATCAATAGCGATACCAATAGCATTAGCAATAACAACAGCAACAGCAATGGCAACAGCAATAGCAATAACACTAGCAATAGCAATACTCAGTGTGAACAACGAGACAGAAATCAAGCTAACTGCCACATGCGAATAACCTTCGAATATTTTCAAGCGGTATTGATCTAAACCTAGTTACTAAGAAACGAAGCGTAAGAATACTGTTTATCAACACGATGCATTTAACCAGCAAAAGATTCTGTCAATTTTTTGTTTCGGCAGAGAAGTCTATATAAAGCAATGCTATTGAATAAGCCTCGTATGGCATAGAGACATCAATTCAAGGCGAAGCTACCGAACAGGTAGACCAACATCGATCCGTTTATCTTGGAGGTCTGAAGACCGTGGGTGGTAACAACGGAATGGAATACAAAGAAGAGTTGGACGCGACTCAAAAGCATTTGCAAGACTGAACAGGATATTAAAAAGCAGCCGGAAAAGCGATATAGAAACCCAACAGTGGAATATAGGCTATAAGACAATGATGATGCAGGCATTCTCATATATCCGTAGCTGAGAATGCTGTACACTGTGAAAGCAAAACAATAGAAAGATATCTCTATTAACAGAAATTAGCTGGCTATAGAAACTGCGGGAAGTTCAATACTACAGAGGCGGTGTGACAAAACTGGTGCTGGATATCAAAGCAACTCTGTCATTCAAGGCATGGGCGTTAGCAAATATTTATGGAGGAGGGAAAAACTAACAAAACCAACGGAAAAACACAATATTACGCCAAGAAATAATTACCCAGCGGGCAAAATAATTGAGGACGTGGAAAGGAACATTACGGCGGAAATTTTTCAGCGCAAGATTTGAAGATTTTTGACTAGATTTACAGTTGATTTTTAGCAGTAGCCTAAAAATTCAAAGCAGAAAGGTTAAGAACATAGATATTTTTCATAGAGATAATTTCTATACGCAAATTTCTTGTTTCGCTTTGAGTGTCCTTATTGCCTTAGTGCAAACAATTTAGTTTAAAATCATAAACTAGTAGTTTAAAAAATTGATGTCAATTTTCCGAGAAGCAAGTTCCCCCTCTTGGACCTATAATATGCAGTAGTTCGTACACCCATGGTTCAACTCCTGTGGTTTAGACATTTGGAAGAATGTCAGTTCATCGGATTCCACACAAGATTGCACTAAGTTTACGTGAAAATTTAAAGAAAGAACGGAGGCCTGCCACTGTCCAGTTTGGCCTGCATATGGACGATATAAATTAAAACATAAAACGTGAACTAAGACTAAGTGGGAGCACTGGACTTTACTACATAAGCAACCGTAAATAAATTATCGTGACTGATAATTTTTACCCATCACCCTCAAATGGTCGCAGTATGAACTGTTGTCATCTTCAACTGGTGTGTGTATACGTACATATTTTTGCATGCAATTTGTTCATGTGGTAAGCGCAAATGTATTAGCTAGACCTATATAATTATCTATAATATTCTAAGACTGCTTGTGCAAATTGGAGATTTTATTTGTTGCAAGATTAGAAATTGAGATAGCAAATGTGCAGTGCTCTTTTTTATAGGGAATTCTTCGAACTGCATTTCTTTCATTTCACCTCCTCTGTGGTAAATTAAATTACATCCCAATCTGAGACAGAACTGCAACTGCAACGAGACAACTCCATTAAGAACTGCACAGTTTGCTTAGAACAGTAGTACAGACAGTGGAGTAGGAGTTTAAGGGTTAAACCCTCCCCCCATTGGCTTAGGAAAAAGTTGTTTGAAAGGTTATTTATCCACTTAAATATGAAAAACACAATAATTGTTTGTGGTAACAAATGTTTTTCTTACTTTATTCCCTTTGTTACTTTATTCCCTTTTTATTTACTGTAATAGGCCTACTGTTGGGTTGGTGTCAGAAAGGACATCCGGCCAGGCCATAACCCCCCGCCCCACATAAATTCTTGGCTACGCCACTGAGTACCGAACACTAAAACAGCCATGAAAGCGTGTTAAGCGTTTCTGCATGTATAATATAATATTATATACATGTATGCAATACTATGCATGCATGTACGACGTGTTTTGTATGCATGTGGGTTGCTCGTAAGCATTTTATAGCGTCTTTTCAAAAGGTCTAATTAGTGAGCCAGTTCGTTCTCGTCATAACACCAACGGTTCTGTAGCTTTAATGTCGGATCGAGCCAAGATGGCGTCTGCGGGTCGATTATAGGATTTGTTATTCTGAGCACCATGGTGACTGGACATGCGCAGTGGATGATGAGGATGAAGGAGGGCGCTAATGAATCCTGAACTTACGAGAATTGTGAACTCGACCCACCAAACAACACCGTTTCGGCTTAGCTTCCCGGGCTACCCCGCAGCTGTAAAAGACAATGATTGCAGGCTGTACAGATTGCGATGCCGTGTAGGATGTATGTTTGTGCCGGTGTGTATGTATGTATGTGTGTGTATGTATGTATGTATGTATGTGTGTATGTATGTATGTATGTATGTATGTATGTATGTATGTATGTATGTATGTATGTATGTATGTATGTATGTATGTATGTATGTATGTATGTATGTATGTATGTATGTATGTATGTATGTATGTGTGTATGTGTGTATGTATGTATGTATGTATGTATGTATGTATGTATGTATGTATGTATGTATGTATGTATGTATGTATGTATGTATGTATGCATGCATGCATGTATGTATGTATGCATGTATGTATGTATGTATGTATGTATGTATGTATGTATGTATGTATGTATGTATGTATGTATGTATGTATGTATGTATGTATGTACAATGTATGTATGTATGTATGTATGTATGTATGTATGTATGTATGTATGTATGTATGTATGTATAAATGTATGAATGTTTGTATGTATGTATGTGCACTGGTTATATCTCCCCTTCAAGCTCACTACTCAGAGGCGCTCCCGACTGCAGTGCGGACACTGCATCGGAGTTTCACGCCGAAGCGCTGAGCAATTGCGAGTGAAGGACTTGCCCATGGTCCCTACGCGACGGCTTGAGGCGGATTCGAACCTGCAACCCTACGGCTGCAAGTCAACGAACATACCCACTACACCACCGCGCGCCATATTGCGAGTGAAGGACTTGCCCAAGTGTGTGTTTGTGTGGGTGTGTGGGTGAGTGTGTGCGTTTGTGGGATTTGCGTGTGTGGGTGCATGTGTATGCGTGTACGTGCATTCGTTTGTGTGGGCGAGTGCAGAAGTGAACTTACATGATTGTATCAATAATTATTCTTAGCCGACAACTTAAGTTGCCTGCCTTACGGTCTTACTGCCCACTCGCGTGTCTGCCTAATTACCTGTTGCATTGTGAACAGTCTGCCTAAAATATTATGACTGTTATAAATGTATCATTAGCGTTGTATCATGTGCCTAGCAGTTAAACGCCAGTGCTTTGTATGATAATATTATGTCACGGCGACCAAATAAATGGCACTGAATTGCAAGATATTCGAGCAGCTTACAGTTACTTATTGATTATACAGACACATGCGGGCAAATAATTATATCTAGGTACTAACAAATAAATGAATGAATTGATGAATGAATGGATGGATGAGGAGTGGATGGATGGATGAATGAATGAATGAATGGATGGATGGATGAATGAATGAATGGATGGATGGATGGATGGATGGATGAATGGATGGATGGATGAATGGATGTATGGATAGATAGATGGATGGATGGACGAACGGATAGCATATGGAATTATGGATGTTTGGATCAATGAATGACTAAATGTTTATTAATTGTTAATTAACTGAGTTATTTCTTTCAGATGGAACTACGCTTTCGTCAGCAGTAATAGTTTTCGACCTCGGTTTACTCTTTGGTTTTACCAGCGATGACGACGACGACAGATCTTCACAAGACGGCTCCTCTCTCGCACTCAGATCACCGCACTATTCTCGGTTATCCATTACCAGTATTAGCTTTAAGTGAAGGAAACATCTGAGTTTCTTTCGACCAACATAGAATCATCAATGAGTAAAACGTTTAGGGTCTTCGTTTCTTTATTTCAGATTGACACTGTCGTAGTTAGCTTATTTCTAGCTCAGTACTTGTGTAGCTGTTACGGTAGCCTGTGTTCTCTCTCAGGTTATGTTCTTATAATCAAACGTAATTTCAATGCACTCTGTTATGTGCAAGTGTACTACCAAGTAACCTGCTATGCTCACACACTGCAGTATCACCTCTATTGTTTTGTATAGCAAGCGCACTTTTAAGTATTAGTTAGGCCTATAAGTAGTGGTATGACTATCGGTTCTACTACTCCTACATCGATTCTAAGGCTGCTCGTGCAAACTGGAGAAGAATTCATTTCTTTAGAAAGGGTGGTCAACTCGTGGAGAGTCGGTCAAGAGTCGAACAATTGGATAACTGTTCTAAAATAATTGTTGGGATCATAGTTTTCGGGCTTAAATCAGTTCTCATGTCCTTATTGATATGGACATCTAAGTATCATGCATTTCATGTATCATAGGTTGGTGCGGTAACCGTCAAGTAATATTTCATTGTCTGTTACTTATTACTTAATGACAAATATTGTCAATTCTATACTGCTAATTAGATCTATAGGGTCGCTAGTGCGGACCCGGGTGCTGTGATTACCGTCTAAAACAACCAACCGGTTTATCACGCACAACTTCATAGTTTCCGGCCCCTCAGAACTGCGGGCCAGGGCGCTGCAGTACCCTTAGCACCTACCTTAATGCGGGTCTGATGAAAATTTGGCATCGTGTATCCGACATCTGTCAATTCAATGGATTTAACGTGACATTTCCTTTAACAAATAAATTAAATAATTATTTTAGAGCTTAGTGTTTTACTTCGGCTCCCAGCAGTAAACTAAGAGACCAAGCGCAGGGGGGAAAATTTGGAAATTGAACCAGGAAATCCATCAGTTTGCACTTGAACATTTTATTGCACTTTACACTGAACATTAAATGTCATACATTTGATACATTTCAGATAGATAGGACTCTATACGTCGAATATCGTCTTATTTTTGACAGATAGTCCGTAAATTGGAAGACTGTTGGCGGTCTTGACCCGCAGTGAGTTGGCCTTCATGATCCTGCATTTGCGTGTTTAGCTATTTTATTACAACTTGATTTCTTAAGCAAGTATTCCAGCTTGAACGGAGTTACATCTTCTGTTTGCGTTGTGTAAATAGAGAGCGATCCGAGTGATGTGGCAACCGTGTTAGCGTGACTTAATGTCATAGATTAACTGTTATTATACTCTAGTGCTCAATCATAGTTTTGTAGGTTCATTCATCCGTCCATCCGTGAGTCTATCAATTAATTATTCTTCAAACAATTCAACCAGCCATTCCTACGTCAATTCTTTCATCCACCCATTCATCTATCCATCTATACATCCATCCATTCATCCGTCATTCTATGCATCCATTTATCAATTAATCCATCCATCTTTCCATCAATCCATCAATCCATCCATCATTCCATTTATCCATTCATCCATCCATCCCATCAATCCATACAATAATCCATTCAACCATCCATTCATTCAAACATTCATTCATTCATCTATTCATCAATACATCCATTCATCCATCCATTCATCCATCCATCTATCCGTGCATACATCCATCCACCCGTCCATTCATCAATCATCTCATCTATTGCATTCCACTCGCCCACACCCCACGCCCACTCAACCGACTCACCCCAACTTTCTTTCCATCAGATAGCCATTACCTTGTGTAGCGCGTTGATGTTTGGTTGTATATAAAGCACAGTTTAAATCATGTTTAAAATCATGTTGACATGACATAATTATGTAGTTGTTAATATCACCATATATATGTATATGCAATATATAATTATATATGTATAGACCTATATGATTATTATTTTTGCACATATATTTATATGTGTACATGTATATACTGTAATAATAATAGGAGTGGGCTAGTATGGTCGACATGTTTACTATAGGAAATGCATAACATCTGGGGTGAAGAAGTGACTTTTAAAAAGACTGGAATTAAATCAATATCGGATGAAGATAAAACTATTCCGTTATTCTATTATTGAAGATTTTTATTCTTTTGTCTTTTGAGTTGTCTCATACATCTTTGACATGTGCTTGAATTGAAATAAAGGGACATTTTACAGAAAACTAAACTAGGCCTACATGTATTAGGATTTCACTTACAAATTCCACGCTTTAGCAGTTAGTCATCACCGTAATTAGGCCTAGTATCGTCGTCAATGCTATTATTATCACAATTGTGGGTCGCGGTGGGTCGCGGTGGTATAGCGGGCATATTCGTTACCTTGCAGACGGTGGCAGGTTCGAATCCAACTCAAGCCGCCGTGTAGGGACCTTGGACAAGTCCTTCACTCGAAATTGCTCGACGCTTCGGCGAGAAACTCCGATTCAGTGTTCGCGCTGTATTCGGGAGCGCTTCTGAGTAGAAATCTGAAGGGGCGCTACATCAAGCGCACATACATACATACATCACTGTCCCAATATTCTGGTGGTTAGCTGGACTGTTAATCGGAAACTGGGTTTCAACACCCTCGCAAGGAAGATTTTTGTTTCAGGGTTTCAGATCCGCTCGAGTATTATACCCTGACGAGCTCTGCTCTAGGGCTGTACACAGCGTCCGCTTTGGCAAGGTAATATCGGAGAATGAGAGGGTGAATCCAGGGTGAGATTTGTCAGGGTGGTTTGGAGATTTAAACCCCAGTCTTTCTTAGAGCCCATGGTAAAGTCTTGTTCACACCCCAATTCCAAACCCTAGTTGTTTTTCCACAATTCTCACACTGGACGAATCGCCTTTCCACATAACATTATTTTGATGAGGCTGCGAAACGCGAGGTCGGAACTGGACAAAAGTCTAAAATCCGCTAAAGTGCTATAATAATAATATTGCTACAACTTCAGTAGTCCTTAATCATTTGGAGGCTGTTACCGAGAACAGAAATCATCAGATCGCAATCGTAATCGTATAATCTCCAAATTTATGATGCGCCGCTCAAAAGCCAAAAGCAGGGCACCAGTTTACTCATGAGCGCTGACCGAACCATGAGTTATTAGACCAATACCATAAGTCGCCAGATTGAGGTAAAAAGCCAAAACGTCAAAGTCAACCGTAGTCAGGTCTATGTAGCAAAAAATCATCCTGTCGAGATCATAGATCACCATGTTAAGGCTAGAGGTCAACAGTTCAACGTCAGAGGTTATTACGTTAGCGTTATAAGTCATCTGGTTGGGACCAACCTTCGCGATTCTCCCAATTTAGCGTCGATGCCCAGGCTTAATTAATTAATTAATTATAGTAGCAGTAGTAGTCTCTACTCTAAACAACCCTGCCAATGTAGACCTGCCAATGTCAGTTTTCTGGCACCCAAGGACTAAATTAGAAGTGTATTTGGCAGAGCTCAAGTTGAAAATGAAATCCTATGCATATCGACAGAGTCTGCAACTTCATATTTCTGCCCTTGGTATCTGATGGTGCAATTGCTAAGCCGCACATGCTTATCATCGCCGATCTTACAACGGCGCATGCACAGTGGCGGCGCTACGCCAGGGCATGGCAGGGCAAATGCCCTGGTAAAAAAGCCTTTGCCCTGGCTGTTGCCCTGGTCGTTGCCCTGCCAGAAATTTGACCCTGGGAGAATTTGTTCGGGCATATTGCTTCTTACTGTTCACGTCCGTCCGCTCTCTGGCAGGGCAAAAGTTCTGGCAGGGCAAAATTCTGGCAGGGCAAACGTTCATGAGGAGAACAAGATCTGGCAGGGCAATTTTCTGGCAGGGCAAAAGTTCTGGCAGAGCAAAAATTCTGGCAGGGTAAAAACCATAAAATTTTGGTAGGGCTAGCGTTCTGACAAAGAAAAATTCTGGCAGGGCAAAAATTCTGCTGCTGTTTATCCACATTGCTGTATACAACTGACAGCGTAGGCCCAGCTGTCGCTTTGTTGTTTTTCAAATGAAGCGTAAGCATTTACGTAAACAATAGACCTATATACCTGACTCTGTTAGGCCCACTTTATTTGCTGAACGCTTTGCTTTCGAAATAAGCTTACTACTCGAAAACGGATTTGCAATGCTTCACTAAGTCACAGAGAATGGTCTACAGGTTGGGCCATAAAATGAACCTAAAGTTTTTTTGCCCATAATCTTGGCCAGAGGTAGTAATTTTAAATGAAATTTTACAGGCTTAAAGACAATTCATATTTACACATGATGGCCAGATTTCATTAAAATATTCAGACAGAACAAAAATTATATCACTTTTAGTGAGACCACTCACTGTTATAATTATGACGATTCAAAAACATGACGCAACAAAAAGTAACCAAAAACGAATTCATTAAGTAACATCTCAATTAATTGGTGTCAAGTAAACTTGTTATTGACAGAGAATCGTTATTATTGTTTAGAAAAAGCAGGTACCAGCATAGCTGCAAGTCGCTGTGACATCATTTTTTATCAAGATGACCTGTTAAGTTGGTAAATAAAGAAATTTTCTGATTAACAATTTTGTTTTAAAAATAATAAAATCGAAATTTCTATCAAATTAAAATTCCCAAGATGTCGATGGCACGCAAAATTTGTATCCATACACTTCATGAGCAAGGTCTTGGAGATAAAGCAGCAATCGCCGCTCACTCAGTTAAATAGTGATTGCAGAGAAATGAAGAGCTAAATTGAAATAGAGAGTTAAGAAAATAAAGTGCCGTTTATGAAAGGAGATCGGTTCAATGTCAATATTACTGTACTGGTTTCATTGAAAAGAACCAATGGTTTCAAATGTCCGGATTTGAACCCGATAATTTTATCAACTGTGGAGAGCTAATGCTCGAGAAATACCGTAATCCGCGGCCAAAACCAAGAACGATAAGATAAGAGACTAAAAACTGATGGTCGCATTGGAGGTGATTGGGAAGATTTATCTCTGGAACACATCACCAAGTCCATCAAAACTGTGCCAAAGACTCAAAACAAGTGTGGGCATTGGTGGTGGACACATTGAACACAGGATGTAATGTAGGCCTACTATCACGTTAATTTGATAACAACAATATTATTATTTGAGATGAAACATAAAAATCGCTTTGTTGCTAATTTTTGTTGCATTATGTTTTTGATTCGTCAAAAAGTCGGTTGTCTCACTGAAAGTGATATAACTCGTGTTCTGTTTGAAATATTGCGGTGAAATCTGGCCACTCTACGTAAATATGAATTGTCTTTAATCCTGTAAAATGTTTTTTTTTTAAACTTCTGGCCAAGATATTGGCAAAACACTTTAGGGAGTCTTTTTTATTGCCCACCCTGTATAAGGTTTCTAAGATTTGTTTTTCAAATGTCATGGTGTTCGGTTTTATGGCTTCGCCCATTTGATCCTCTGACCAGCCAACCGTAATAGTGTACGGTGTGTGATTTGTGGCAAGCACGGAAGCGCAAAATTATAGGCCTATTTAAGTCCGTACTACCTACATGTAGCACGCGACTCGCCCTCTGCCCTGGTCACTTGTATGACTGCCCTGGCTATGCCCTGGCTATAAAAAGTGTCTGGCGCCGCCACTGCGCATGCAACACGTTGATTTTATTGTGTACATAGCGAAACACTTAGTAGACCTTTAACAGCGCATTTAAATCACATCATGACACTAGAACTACTGCTGCTTATCTTGACATAAGTGACGCACTTGATCATTACATTGAGACAAATTTAATCTAGGCTATAAGGAAATTGTGTTCAGATTACTAGAAGCGGTCAGACTGGCGGGAACTCGCACACACGTAGAGCCAAATAACTGTGATTTATGTTATAAATGTTTATTTACTGGCTTTTAGTTTAGTTCGCTAGATGACGCCACTGAAAGGGAAATCCAATTATCTATCTGCGGAATTTGTATGGCGCCTCTTGCGATAACCATACAGAGGCGCTCCGGACCCAGGCACGGCCACAGATGAAAGTACTGGAAAGGGAACGCATTAAATACATTGCAACTCTCTCTCTTTTTCTTTCTCTCTCTCTCTCTCTCTCTCTCTCTCTCTCTCTCTCTCTCTCTCTTTCTCTCTCTCTCTCTCTCTCTCTCTCTCTCTCTCTCTCTCTCTCTCTCTCTCTCTCTCTCTCTCTCTCTCTCTCTATCTATCTCTCTCTCTCTTTCTCTCTCTCTCTCTCTCTCTCTCTCTCTCTCTCTCTCTCTCTCTCTCTCTCTCTCTCTCTCTCTCTCTCTGCATCGAAGTAATGTAAGCCTTTATTGTGCATTAAGAAATAAAATAATTATTATTGTATTGATGTCTAATTTATATATAGCTCATACATACCATATTTCTTCAGAGTTCTTCCAGCTACAGATCATAGCTACGAAGAGGGAATCATGCTGTATGTGAATAGTTATTTACCAAGAAACCGTAATCTTAACCATGCTTAATGGTACATTTTTAAAATCGAGAACTTCTCAAGCGTTGCTCTAAGACTTAGCGCAGGTCTACTGCTTAACCACGAATGCTGCGTCAAGTCTGTGGGGTCGTCCATGACAATGCGTTAGGAACAAGAAAATCCGGTAGCCTGTGAAGATCAGAATAGAGAGTCTGTCACCGTAAGAGGCATTGTGCTTTGAAGACTGATGAAGGTCTACCTATTAATTTCCAGATTTTCAGACTGATAGGAGTCACTGGTGGAGGCTACATCTATCCACTGGTTGTAAAATCGTAATGCAAACGATGTTTAGTTCCATTGTGGCTACAGACTCTACAGATAATAATTATGCACAGGGTTATATTGTAGACCCGACTGCAAAGTTATTGTTTCTCGAAATGAAACTAAAACGCGAAAGTAATAATTTGTTTAGCAGAAAGGTATTCAATAGTCATAGCCTATGTAGCAAAGCCGTATATCCAGGATTTTGCTTTGAAAAGTGTTTACTCGATCTTGATCAAGCCGACAAGCATCCGAATCAACTCACTAAAGCAGCCTCTACGTCATCATCATCATGATTTGATCATGATTTGATCATGATCCAATCTATTGTAAACATTTCACATAGAAATAAGAGCTTTTGAATTAAATCAACCCTTAGTTTTTGCATTGTGCGTTAGATAAATGCATTAGTTCATTTTTTTACATTATTTCACTTCGGAGGTTTGTTCAAACATCCAAGACCCAGTGGCGGCGCCAGGATTTCAGTTTCGGGGGGCTGAAGCCTCGACCGAAATCTGATACAATTTTCCATTTTCTTTTTTTAGTCATCGACCGAAATCTTATGAAAATTTTCCATTTTCGCCGCCAAAATTTCTGACAACCTTTTTTTCAGATCAGCCCAAAATCGTGGATATTTCACTGTAAAAAATTTCGGATGGCCCTTTTTCTAGGGGGGGCTGAGCCTCTTGTAGGGGGGGCTTAGCCCTTCCCAGCCCCCCTTAGCGCCGTCACTGCCAAGACTCTTCCCCTAAATACGACATTGATATATAGGCCTAGGTCTATTTAGACTAGAACTTCGGCTTGAAAAAGAAACACAAAGTCTGCAGTTTGTATAGTATTAATATCCGAACAAAAACTTGAGTTGCAAAAGAAAGAAAAAATCTGCAGTTTGAACGGTAAGGGCTCTATATAAATAACAGGCGTCCGACTTAATATATCAACATAAAATGAATAGAAAGTTCTTTCTTCAACACTCTAGCTGAATTATTTGCTAACTGAGAGTAGAGAAAGCCCTCAGGTCCTGTCTCCGCCGACCATATATAATTAATTATACGCTAATAGTAAATTTATTAGACTGTTTTTAGTCTGGAACGTCAGTCGCAATCACAGCTTTCATTGTTAATCAGCCCAGAGAGAGAGTTTCGACTAAATAACAATTGTTATCATTTCGAAATGCAATGAACTTTATGTATACATATATAATTGTATGTATATGCATTGCGCTTCATCGACCAACACAGGTCCAGCACCATATACATGTATATCTGGATATATCCGTAGTCAGCGTCAAGGGCGGATACAGGAATTTTCGAAGGGGGGGCCAAAATTTTTGGTATTGTGAGACAATAGAAAAAATTTTTAGTCATCGACCAAATTTTCCGGGAAAAAGATACCAACTTATCCGCCAAAAAAGTTGATGACCTTTTTTTTTTTTTTTTTTTTTTTTTTTTTTTTTTAGTCATCAACGAATTTCTCGGGAAAAGGAGATGCCATTTCCGAACGGGGGGCCACGTCCCGTACGATTTTCTAATAGGGGGGGGGCAGACGTCCTGTTTTTCTCTCCCACTACATGTTTTTGAAACCAAATGGGGGGCCACGTTCCATGCAATTTTTAAATGGGGGGGCCATGGCCGGATTGGCCCCCCCCTGGATCCGCCCCTGGTCAGCGTAATCGTAATTGTAAACTCCAGATTTCTTATATGCGCTTGTCTGCATACAGCTACGCTCAGGGCACCAGCTTATCCACGAGCGCTGACCACAGATCCTCTCCGTTCACAATACGTATCGATCAGCGGTCATATCTTTGTTGTGATCGATCTGTTATAACCTGCAGACGTGCTGAAAGACTTCTCACGACGACGGTCACCTCTGTTCGTTTGTCCGTATAGTCAGACTGACATGCATGTGAAGAGGCTCGGCCTTTGGTTAGCGTGACAGTTGATCCGTCAGCATCAACTCAGTAATAACAGACTCTCATTATGGACTCTCTACGGCTCCATATTTATCTCTCGCATTTGCTAATACACCCCTTCATGCTCGCTACTCAGTGGCGATCCCGACTACAGAGCGGACACGGCATCGCAGTTTCACGCCGAAGCGCATGAGCAATTGCGAGTGAAGGACTTGCCCAAGGTCACTACGCGGCGGCTTGAGGTGGATTCGAACCTGGAACTCTCTGGCTCTAAGGCACCGAGTCCACCACTACACCATCGCGCCCCGCATATTCGAACATGCATCCTGTAATTTTTGGCCTCGTGTGGGCACAAGAGCATGGATAAGACGCCTCACAAGCATGACGACACGACGTAGCATGACATGGCGTCACATGACATGACATGACACTGACATGACGCTGTATATCCGTTTCGTCACAGGTAGTTGATTGTTATCGTAAATTGAC
>OX457047.1:36278323-36295823 GCA_949752735.1 Lumbricus terrestris
CAACACCAGAGGGGCTGTACTAGTAAATATTTGAGGTGAGTAGCCTACACGCGCCAAATTTTCTGTCGACTTTTTTAGTCATCGTTTTTGTTTTCCCTGCGACCATGAAATCCAAACAGCAACAATAGCAGCAACACAGAAATGAATGACACTGCGGCTTTACGTGGATTCGAACCCGCAACCTTCAGTCTCCAAGGCACCGAACATACCCCTACACCACCACGCCCCACGAAGTGAGTATGCCGTACTTGTTAACTCTGCAGGATAGGTTGGTGCGAAATTCATTGTTAACATGTTCTCCTAATTGCGACGGACCGACGGTTCAAACATCGGTCAATGATCATACCTGATAATATAGTCAGAGTATAATAATTATTGTATGCCAATGGCTTCTGCCGGAACTTGATTGTCTCAGGCCACAGTCTCGTCTGTAGCCCACTCTGCAAATAACGACCCATCGCCAACCTGGCTCGCATACGCGTGTCGTTTGTTCACCGGTTTTAATTTTTTTCTCGTTATCTGAGAAATGTTTGCTCACGTAATGATGAAATGTCTCTGAATGATTTTATTCTGATTTACAATTTTACATCATGCAGCCTTGGCAGAGACATACATCTAGAGACAGTGCTTTGTCTTGCGGAACGTACCGGAACGGCATTCCGGTGTCCCAAAATAGAGCATACCCTAATAATCGTATCCCTCCAGACGAAGAGAAGGTAAAAAAGGACCTTCCGCTTCCATTTATTTTTGCAAATTGACTTCCATCTTCTTTGCTTTGAACATCCCTCTCCCTCTCCCTCTCCCTCTCCCTCTCCCTCTCCCTCTCCCTCTCCCTCTCCCTCTCCCTCTCCTCTCCACAACATTCCCCCTCTCCCTCTCCCTCTCCCTCTCCCTCTCCCTCTCCCTCTCCCTCTCCCTCTCCCTCTCCCTCTCCCTCTCCCTCTCCCTCTCCCTCTCCCTCTCCCTCTCCCTCTCCCTCTCCCTCTCCCTCTCCATTTCCCTCTCCCTCTGCCTCTCTCTCTCTGCCTCTGCCTCTGCCTCTGCCTCTGCCTCTGCCTCTGCCTCTGCCTCTGCCTCTGCCTCTGCCTCTCCCTCTCCCTCTCCCTCTCCCTCTCCCTCTCCCTCTCCCTCTCCCTCTCGATATTTCTCTCCCTCCCCTTCTCCCTCTCTTTCTCCCTCTCCCTCTCCATTTCCCTCTCCCTCTCCCTCTCCGTCTCCCTCTCCCTCTTCCTCTCTCTCTACCTCTACCTCTGCCTCTGCCTCTGCCTCTGCCTCTGCCTCTGCCTCTGCCTCTGCCTCTGCCTCTGCCTCTGCCTCTTCCTCTCCCTCTCCCTCTCCCTCTCCCTCTCCCTCTCCCTCTCCCTCTCCCTCTCCCTCTCCCTCTCCTCTCCCTCTCGCTATTTCTTTCCCTCCCCTTCTCCCTATCCCTCTAAAACTCTCCAGCTCTCCAGCCCTCTAACTCTGATCTTGATTTATGTATCTCTCTTTCTCTCCACTCTTTCTACCTCTCTCTGCCCCGTCCCTCACTTTCTGATTTATATATATATATATATATATATATATATATCCCATATTACATAATCCTATATAATATATATATATATAATCAAGAGAGAGATGTTGCTGGCGTGTGCATGGAGAGGGGACGAGAAGAGGACGTCCGAGGACCAGATGGATGGAGGATGTACACAGGAGGACAATGATAAATCTTGAAGAACTGAGAGACAAGAAGCGGAGCAGGATGGAGTGGAGAAGGCTGGTCATGACCGGCGCTAGAGTTCCTCGAACTGATGGTACAAGGTGCATGACAAGGTGATATATAATCACATATACAATCGCAATAATATAATCATGCAATCATATATATATATATTATATATATTTTATATATATATATATATATACGAGCGGCGTTCAGTTGCAACACTTGTTTCAGAGACACACATTTCATCGATCAGATGGATCTTTGCTCAATCCATCTTCTTCTATTCTTGGACGCAATTACTTGAAAACACTTCACGACGCAGACCCCACTCAACAACACGCACCCACGTAGCCAGGATTTTATTTCGGTGGCGTTTGGTTGTCTACTCGATCGTGAGCAAACCCACAAACAACCGAATCAACTGAGTTTTAACAAGAGTTGTGACTGTAGTAGTCTGCGGGTAGAGCAAGTTTTGCTTCCCGACCCGTACCCGTGACCCAGATCGCCGCCGGTACCCGTACCCGACCCGTACTCAAAATTGCTACCCGACCCGTACCCGCGGGAATACCCATATTACCCGTAGTTATCCGCAACGTCACTAGCACGCTTTACTACATTTGCAGTATTCACAAGATAATTCAATGAGCTCTCATAGCGGGCTCTGGACGGCTAATACATAAACACACTATAGTTCTTACATCATGTGCTAGTAAATGCATTATTTCAATTTTACTTTATCTCATATCGGGGTGTT
Source organism: Lumbricus terrestris (assembly GCA_949752735.1). Lineage (NCBI taxonomy): Eukaryota > Metazoa > Annelida > Clitellata > Crassiclitellata > Lumbricidae > Lumbricus > Lumbricus terrestris. The sequence goes on from OX457047.1 coordinate 36,280,783, forward strand.
CAAACACTCAAAACATAACTAGCAAAAGCCTCATAATAAAATAAATATTATTTATATAAATATAATTTATATGAATATATATATATATATATATATATATATATCTACGCGTGTACGTGAAACCATGCATAGATAGTATTAGAAAGCCTACATGGTGTGCACTATTTATTCTGTAGACGTGCATTTTATTATAGGTCTATAATATTCTAGCAGTGCAATATCATATAATTATATAATAACATATATATTATAGGGTATATATATGTAATTTTATGTATATAATAATTATATGGCTGTTGCAACCTGTAGCATCGATCAAATGGCGCTCAATCTGTTTCATTCCGACCCCACCCTGCCACCTCCACATTACTTCCACTCCATCTCCACTGCCACACCCTTTCCCTTTCCACGCCCCATGCATGCATGCAGCATTGCCACGGCCTGTCGTGGTCGATTGGAATCAGACAGGGTCATATATATATATATATATATACATATATATATTATATATTATATATATATATATAATATGACATGTTTACATTTACATATATATTATAAATCTTAGTACAGAAACTGGATATATAAATAATATCTATGTATAAAATTGTATATATGTATATAATATTCCTCTCTATTTATGCACATATATATGTACATGTATATTATATATAATTATGTATGTATATGTGGATATATACATGCATGTTGTATATATGTATTCATCCCTCTATATAGGTATTATGTGTATATATATATGCTTGTATATATATATGTATATATGTATATATATATATATATATATATATATATATATGGAGAGCAGCTGCAGCAGCAGCAGCCCGCAAAGTACATGAGCTGTGATTAGTCGACATTGATAGGGAATCGATTACGTCAACCGAACCGCATCTCATTTGCATATGATTTATATAGCCCTATAGAACCGAAAGCGCATCATGAGCACGATATTATTAGCTGTGACGTGCTGTGGCAAGATGGCGGCATGCCTTTCTCAGATGTTTCGTTTGTGGCCGATTGATGATCATAATTATGAGAGGAGGAATTTGCTCGATAGTAATTTTCGCTTATTATTTTCGACTATACTCTGATGTAATCTAAATAATGCAACTTAATGTGACCTACTGATTGCAATTGAATGCAACCAAATGCTATATCTAATGTAATTTTATGTTGTCTAATGTAACCTAATGTATCCTCATGTCATTTAATGTAATCAAATGCAATCAAATGCTATCTAATTTAATACAATGTAGCATATTGTGAGTCGCTGTGGTGCAGTGGGTATGTTCGTTGCCTTGTAGCCGGAAAGTTGCAGGTTCCAATCCACCTCAAGCCGCCGTGTAGGGACCTTGTGCAAGTCCTTTAGGCTACTCGCAATTGTTCAGCGCTTCGGCTCTGATGTCGTGTCCGCGATGCAGTTGGGAGCGCCTCTGAGTATGGAGCTTGAAGGGGTGCACAAACAAACACATTGCAACCTTATAATGCATAATAAAAGCTTACAATGCCATCTGATGAAAGACAGTCTAACATAAAATACATGTATAATGTCATACGATACCTAATGTCATGGCATATAGTATTGACTTTACTATTTATATGGATAGCTTCCTTCTTCACCGTAATAGAATCTGAGCTATTGTTTTGGACGCACCCGGAAACATACAATTATCCAGTTACAAATTTAGGGCTTTAATACAAACAATGGTTTTAGACATGGTTCAGAAGATGTAAGCCTTGCAGAGACTTGCAATCGGTGTTATGACCATTGTGAGTTAATGTGTGCAGTTTCATATAATTATGTGCTAGTAAATGCATTATTTCGTTTTTACACTATTTCATTTCGGAGGTGTTCAAACTTCAAACACTCAAAACACCCCCTAGCAAAGGCCTTATAATCAAATAAATATGACTCATACAAGTATAGCGTCTTGTATACCATCGGCATGGTATACTGGCGTACTGCTGGATGGTGTCATTGATGGGGATTCATTCCTTTCATCAACCACCCTTGATGTTTAGATCGATTTATGAGATAGGGTTCACTTGAAAGGCTTCGTACTAAGTAGCTCTGTACATGCATATGCATACTTTTATGAGCATATTTTATATATATATATATATATATATATATATATATATATGTGTGTGTGTGTGTGTGTATGTACATGTGTGTAATTATATATAAAAGTATTTTTAGACTGCTATTAATGCTTCTGGAGGACTTGCACTTTATATTTAAACAGTGATATTGTGGGTATTTTATACGACCATTCCGAAGACCAAAAATAAAATTTGCAGGAGAGAGAGACATACATACAGACAGACAGATACGGATATATATACAGAGAGATAAATAGAGTGACAAACATATATATATACGGATAGAAAAATAGAGAGAGAGACAGACATAATATACAGAGAAAGACAGACAGACAGCAACAGACACAGAGACATAGACAGACAGAGAGACAAAGAGACAGAGAGAGACATACAGAGACAGAGAGTGACAGCGAGAGACATAGAGAGAGAGACAGACAGAGACAGAGACAGAGACAGAGAGAGCTCATTAATGTAATACAGTACATACAACTATATGAAATAATTATGTCATGCTCATTACAATAGATAATTAGTAAAAACTCTTCTCAAATATTGTACATAATTTATATTAAAGCGCATGCATATATACACATAATATAGTGTATAATATCTATATAGACTATGTCTATATTTACCCATGCAGCATACCATAATTATAGCCATATATATATATACATATAAAATCGTGCATTATTGCCTACATATGTGGATGTAATAACATACGGGGCGCCCATATTGATCGCGCATCTTTATTAGTTTTTTTTCTTGAAATGGGTCTATATAAATCTCTAATTAGAATTCCGGATGTGGATATATTTGACGCAGGCGCAGCTGGCGCCGCGTTGCGGATAAGCCAGAGCGGTGAAGGTTCTCGAAATAAATCATTGCCCTCAACTGCTGCACTACAGAAGCAAAGGGAGGATCCGATGGGGGGGGAGGGGAAGGGGACGGCCCCGCAGATTAATCGCTTCAATCTTTTGCCCAGTCTTCCGATAAAAACCATCCCCCCATCAGCGTCAGATTTTGTGGCAACACAATTCATTATTCATGGCAGCAAAATATCATGTCCTGCGCTGCTGCGCATGCGCACGTTGCAGTTTCGGTACTAACATAATTTCAACGGTCCCCTCTGAATAAACCAGTGGACCGTCTGCCTGCTGTGAAAATATTTGTCCGGGATAGATGTTTGCCCGTGGTAAAATATTTTATTTTCAGAGGATATTTATTTTGGGCGTTGACTTTGAGTCATTCGTGAACTATGGATTTATCGATGGATTGATTGATGGATTGAGTGATGGATTGATTGAAGGATTGATTGATTGATGGATTGATTGATTGATGGACTGATTGATGGATTGATTGATGGATTGATTGATGGATTGATTGATGTATTGATTGATGGATTGATTGATGGATTGATTGATGGATTGATTGATTGATTGATTGATTGATTGATGGATTTATCGATGGATTGATTGATGGATTGATTGATGGATTTATTTGTAGAGGACGCGTGCCCAACTCATTCAACCATTCACGCTGAATTAGCCGACTGCCCTAATTTCTAATTTAATCTAATTTCTAATCTAATCTGATCTGATCTGATCAAATGTAATCTAATCTAATCATTTTTCTGAACGGTTCACCCTACTGTATAAATATTTAAATATAATACATTGCAATACAATAAAGCAATGATAGCATAGGCTGAGAAGCTGCGGGTTCAAACCCTCAAAATAATGAATTACTGTTATCAATCAATAACAGTTTACTAACAAATCCAGAAAATACTAGCAAGTCCAAATGGATCACTCAGCAACTACAACTAACTCCCTCCACAATTGCTTCCTGGATACACTCCTGTAATGTAGGCGCGTGATTCAGATCAATTTGATGACTCATTGATGACCAGTGCGATTAATTCGATACTGTGAATCATGAGATCCTATTAAAAAAATTAGCTAATTATGGCATCAGAGGCATCCAATTAGCTTGGTTTACCAGTTATCTCGAAAGACGTCTCCAGTGTGTTTCCTGCAATGGAGCTCTCTCAGACTTTAGAGTTGTTAGATATGGTGTGCCCCAAGGTTCTAATCTCGGACCCTTGCTTTTTCTTCTATACATTAATGACTTGCCTAATATATCTCCTACTCTTTCATTCATCTTGTTTGCTGATGATACAAATGTCTTCTACTCTCATAAATCCTACCAGAGTCTAATGCAAACAGTAAACAATGAACTTATCTTCATAGCCGAATGGTTCTCTGCTAATAGACTCTCCTTAAACATTGATAAAACTAACTTTATGCTCTTTCGAACTAATAAAAAGATGTGCCCCCAGAATGAATTGCAACTGTCTATCAATGATACCTCCATAACGCAGGTTAGCTCCACTAAATTTCTTGGTGTGTACATAGATCAACACCTCACATGGAATGATCATATTAAATATATCTCTGCCAAGGTTGCAAAAAGTGTTGGTATCCTTCGTCGAACTTCCCATATACTCCCCCCCACTATCCGTGTTAAATTGTACTACTCATTAATATATCCTTATCTCTCATACTGTAATTTAGTTTGGGCATCTACATATAAATCCAGGGTCAATAAATTAGTACTTCTCCAAAAACGTGCAATACGTATCATAGCTGGAGTTAAGCCTTTTATTCACTCAAGTCCTTTATTTCAATCATTTAATTTATTAAAGTTTCACCAAATAATGACTTTCCAGATAGGAGTCTTTATGTATCGGTTCACCCATGATCTTCTTCCCCTTAACTTTGCAGGGTATTTCCAAAAAGGATCTGAAATTCACTGCTATTCCACCAGGAACTCCTCTCATTATCGAGCCATATCCGCTCGTTTAAACTCAAGAAGATTCCATATTAAATATACTGGACCAGGTATATGGAACTCGTTTCCTAGTCATGTTCAACAAGCTTCCAGTTTACAAAGAGCAAAAACATTACTGCGCAACTACTTGGTTAATGACTGCAAAGATATTTAACCTTGTAGGCACTGATTTTATTTTATTATTATTTGTTGTGTTTGTTTTGCGTTCTTTAGTTAAGTTTACTACATTAATTGTCATCTCATGCTGTTCTTTTAGCCTATTGTTCAATTCATTATGTCAACCGTCTAGCCATCTGTTAAAATTGCATATGTAATTAGGTGTCCCTGTTAGCGGGATATTCATCCCTTAGGGCCTTCCTTGTTACCATCCGATAATGTGAAGCATGTTATACTATGTCTATTGTGTATGTTGATGGTTGGTTACAATAAATGAATTGAATTGAATTGAATTGAATTAATAATTATAATTAATGACCATTTAACAACTTAACTAATTCTTTTTTTCACGTCCAATTAACGACCAATTATGTGACCAATGACCATATTAGTGGTATATTTTAATGTCTGATTAATAACTGGATTAATGACAGATTATTCGCCCAATTTTATGACGAATTAATTACCCATTATGATGACTAATCAGCTGCCCATTTCAGTATAAAATTAATGACCCATTGATGGTTAATTAGTGACCCATTGGTGGCTGATTAGTGACCATTGATGGCTGATTAGTGACCCATTGATGGATGATTAGTGTAGTGACCCATTGATGGCTAATTTAAAGACCCATTGATGGATAATTAATGACCCATTGATGGATAATTAATGACCCATTGACGGCTAATTAGTGACCAATTGATGGATAATTAGTGACCCATTGATGGATAAGTAATGATCCATTGATGGCTAATTAATGACCCATCGATGGATAATTAATGACCCATTGATGGATAATTAATGACCAATTGATGGATAATTAGTGACCCATTGATGGATAATTAGTGACCAATTGATGACTAATTAATGACCCATCGATAAATAATTAGTGACCCATTTAGTGATTAAGTAATTAGCGTCATCATTCATTCACTCAGTCAGCAACTGTTCAACGATGCCTTCACATAAGAAAAGATGCCTAGCATCGCCCTCCCTCTTTAGTCAACCGTTTGACCGGCACTACAATTCAGAGTCGCATTTGTTCAATAGGTTCATTGCTAATCGCTTAATCGTACGAAGGTCTAGATCTTCCAGCGAGATCCGAGACAGTAATCTCCTTCTAAGAGATTTATTGTCCGCTCTATAATAGTCGAGCGTGCACTTATAGACGACCCGCAGCCTTTAATCCCTTCAGAATGAGAGCCGTAATCTTCGAGACGGGCGACAATCGATAAATTCTCGGTGGGGTCATTAGCGTTTCCTCCACACGTTCCCTCGTGACCGCTATCTCCAGTCTGTAATGACCTCGGAGGAAATAGCGATGGTTACCAGTCGCTGTCGTATCAGCTGAATCGTTAAATCAACCGAATGGACTGCATGCGACATAGCCGACATGTGGACAACGACGACAACGATGAGTGCAACTAATTAGTGTGGGCAACGTCGGTGCAACAACGTTATATACGTGCAACGCGGAATGCAATGCACCGGATAATGCTAATGATGCTGTGGAATACTCTATCATAGAGTTCGAACGTCCTTCGTTTCTATAGGACGTCGCATGTTCAGTCTGTCTCTTTGTCTCTGTCTGCCTGTCTACAGGTCTGTCTGTATGTCTGTCCGTCTGTCTGCATCACTGTCTGTATGTCCATCTGGCTCACATACAGACAGACCAATCAGAAGAAGAAGAAGAATAAGAAGAAGAAGAAGAAGAAGAAGAAGAAGAAGAAGAAGAAGAAGAAGAAGAAGAAGAAGAAGAAGAAGATGAAGATGAAGAAGAAGAAGAAGAATAAGATGATGATGATGATGATGATGATGATGATGATGATGATGATGATGATGATGATGATGATGATGATGAAGAAGAAGAAGAAGAAGAAGAAGAAGAAGAAGAAGAAGACTAAGAAGAAGAAGAAGAAGAAGAAGAAGAAGAAAAAGAAGAAAAGAAGAAAAAGAAAAAAAGAAGTGGAAGAAGAGGAAGAAGAAAAAGAAAAAGAAGAAGAAGAAGTACCATCGAAATGGAGACATATTGTGTAACCTACAGAGTTACAGACACTCAATGCTCTTTCTCTTTGTACAATATTGTTACAGCGCTATATGAGTATATACAAGAGATTGGATTGCGTATAATGCGTATTCATCGTTCCATGTTTCTCTGTGTTTATTAACATCGCTGCTATCCTCCAATGTTTGTCCGTCCCATCGTCTGCTTGTTTGTCCGCCTTGTTCTACTATGCAGGCGAAGCTGAATGTTTGCTAAATCTGTCTGTTCTAGGGTTCTAGATAGAAGACTAAGCAAACGAAACACACGAAAACGAAAAATAGAACAAGAAGACGGAGGAAGAAAACTGGACCGCAGAACGCGAAAATAGATCATACAAACACAGAGAGTTTTTCACCAAAGCATCATAGCAAGCTGTTGCAATATTATCTTCATAAGATATTATGAAGATATTGCAACAGTTTGCTTGTGCAACATGCTAAAATAGCTGACAGCAGAGTTATAGGTAGGATAGATAGATAGCGAACTGTGAGATCATCGACAACAGCTTACACTAACTTTGACGGGCATGCAACAAGATAATAATAATAAATAATGATTTTCGTTTATTCAACAATCCGGTTGACAGACAGCAACCGATTACAGTATAGCACACAATTATGCAGTTATCTTAATTTACACCAATTTTAACTACTAACAGAACAGACAGCCTGCAATACAACGGCACTAATAACAGCCTATATAGCTCGTCTATCCTACGGAGGCTTCGGGAATTGAACCACGCTACATGGATGTCTATGCCAGTGGGTTATGCAATGCAAGGCGCCACCGTGCATAGCAACAGCAACAATAATCTACAACTAACACAACTACAGACATGCAAAAGCATTGTGGCATAATGTTAACGATCTACAACTACTATACAGCTACGTATACACAGAACACATTGCTCCATGCATAGCAACAACAACAGTAACAACGTGCGATGAAAACTACACGGGTCGTTGATTAATCATAGTGTGCCGAGCCGTTGCAATTAATTAAAAGCAGTATATATAATTAATTAAAAAGCCATGTCGAGTGACGTAGACTAATCTAATTAACAGCTACCTTGAATGTTGCAGGTCCTTGGCAATAATTACATGCAGTATAGACTCGACAGCAGACAGTAAAAAAGGAAAAGAGTTTTAAAAAGAAATGACATGACAACGATGACAACGACTACGTAGGCCTATACGACGACGACGATGATGATAATGGCGACTAAACGAGACGAACTACAACGACAACGACAACGACAACAACGACTAGGATTGTGATGAGATGCGAACCTGTCTATAGACAGCAGGTGGCTGTGAGATGTATGCAGTCTGTGTCGGATCCAGCGCTGAATGGATGAAGTGCTGGAGCAGCAGATGAAATACAATAAGCGTTGTTATCTTAGCATCTCCATCCACAAAAGATTTCGTTCATGTATCCAAACAATAGCGATGTCCTTCATACGTATACAATAATATACAATACAAGATATTTGGAAGACGATATTCATAGAGAGAACGATTTAATCAACGTCAGCATTTACAATCCTCTGACGTATTCATTCATTCAGAGCATTTATATAGCGTCCCTTCAAGAAACTACTCAGAGGCGCTCCCAGTCCAACCACGACCAAAGAAAAAAGGATTTGAGAGACTTGTAGAACCCAGCCGGATGTACGTATGCGCGTATGTATGTATGTATGTATGTATGTATGTATGTTTGTATGTATGTATGTATGTATGTATGTTTATATGTATGTATGTATGTATGTATGTATGTATGTATGTATGTATGTATGTATGTATGTATGTATGTATGTATGTATGTATGTATGTATGTTTGTATGTATGTATGTATGTATGTATGTATGTATGTATGTATGTATGTATGTATGTATGTATGTATGTATGTATGTATGTATGTATGTATGTATGTATGTATGTATGTATGTATGTATGTATGTATGTATGTATGCATGTATGCATGAATGAATCGATGTATGACTGTACTGTATGCAGGAATTGCATGTACGCAACGTATAGGTACGCATGCTGTGTGTATTCAGGAATTTATCTATGTAGGCATGAAGTTATGCATGAATGTGTGAATGTATGAATGTATACATGTAGGACGGTATACACTTATATAATGTTTAGAAAATGTTCTCATTCTAGATCCATTGTTATTACTTTTGCAACGTCGACGAGAGTGTTTGCGTTGTCGTTGAGTTTTCTTTGGTCCATCTTCACTTTTCGTAAACTGAAATCATGCAAGAAATTCGAATGAGTTAATCCCAGCTCAAATAAAATGCGAGAAATTCAAAACATAGTGAAGTATTGAAATATTATAGTGTCAGGAATTATTGTGGACAGCATCTGAAATAATCCGAGTTTTTCTGTGACAGCTAATGACACAGTCGAGTAGCTGTTAATAATACGCTGTTAGGCTACATGTATGGAAACATAGATGCATGTACGCATACATAAACGTAATATGCATGTATGTGCATTTGTTATAGCGCCACTTCAGATCTCTACTCAGAGACTGCATCGGAGTTTCATGCCGAAGCGCTGAGCAATTGCGAGTGAAGGACTTGCACAAGGTCCGTATACGCGGCGACTTGAGGTGGATTCAAACCTGCAGCCCTCTTGCTGCAAGGCAACGAACATATCCACTACACCACCGTGTCCCGCAATAATACATAATACATAATGCATAATGCATAATACAGAATACATACATAGTTTGTGGGACCGTGGATGTAGTGGTTATGTTCGTCGCCGGGTGGGGGTTAAACCCTAAATTTCAGGGGCAACGCCGGGTATATAGCACAGCTAGTTGTGGATAAATGCAAACATGTGTAAATACACGCATGCACACATGCATGCATACATACATCATGCACACATAGACGTGTGTCGTCTAATAGTCTTACCTCCGAATGGCCTGAAGAAAGCGTCTTTGGTGGCTACGTACTTGACCTGCTTTCACCTTCCGTACGAGCTTCGTGTGCTTGTAGATGAGCCACGTCTCTCGAAGGACGTTGGCGGCGGCGTTCTTTAACTGCAACGGAACGAGGGGGGACATTTTCTTAGCTGCTAGTCAATTCATTCATTCAGAACATCTATAATACTATTTGCACCTATCGCAGATTAAGACTCAGAGGCGCTCCTATCCCACTACGGCATCCTTTATGCCTTCAAAGTTGAAACCAGAGGTTTACAGGTTCGAATCGTAATCGTAATCGTAATCTCCAACCGTCTAATGCGCTGCTCGAAAGCCAAGCGCGTGACACCAGCTTACTCACATGTAGGCATGTAAGAGGTTCACAGATTCGAATCTACCTCAAGCCACCGGGTAACGACCTTGAACAAATTGCTTACCTCACCATGTCACTCATCTAACCCCCCCCCCCCAGTGGAATAAAGGCCAATGAACATACCTTCGGGGAGTTCGGGCAGAGAACTCATCATTATTGTCATGGTCATCGTCGTAATCATCAGTTTTATATTGTTGCAAGCATTTTTCTCGCGTGAAAGGTCACAGTGAGAATGCGATTCTGAATCGTGCAGGTTTAGTTAATAATAAAGCTATGATCAACAGAATTGTTTATACAAGAGATTTTGAAAATGGTTCATGTAAAAACAAGGCCTCTAATGTTCAAACCAAGATCTATACAAAGGAAAGAAACTTTTAATGTGTATGCTGTTTTGGCATGGCATCTTTTTTTGTGATTATCGGTTGATGATAGAAGCTATAGGTTTATCATTTACAATTTTACAACATATGCTTTTCCCATGTAATCTTTGTCATCACGTTAAAGTAGACCGTTAATGTCCATATCCGCGCAATACGCATATCCAATTTTTTCAAGGAATCCATATATCTTCCCCTCACGGAACCAAAATATGGCTACACGGAATCCAATTTGGGAAACGCTGTACAAAGAAACGCTGTACTAAGAAATAGCCCAGTTATTGTTTGCCGACCAGGGTCCTGAACTCCTGATGCTTCTAGGCGGATGGTTAGTTGGTCGCGTGTTCGTAAGACACATATCTTAATAGACACGTTTTGGATGCTCTTCGATTGTAATCAGAATTTTTATAGCGCCACCCCAGTGGAAATAAAGCAAAGGTGTTTGTGCTGTAGTACGCCAATCTACCATGCAGGTATACCCTAATCATCTTAATGGAATATATATATATTATATGCAAAAACGCATGGTTTCTGAATGCACTTTATAAGTATTATTATTATTATTATTATTATTATTATTATTATTATTATTATTATTATTATTATTATTATTATTATTATTACATAAATTTATTACGCGCGCAAGGTCACACCAAAGTGTGAATCTGAGGCGCGGATAGTCAGCCGCCAGAGGAAGATGCAGTTAAAGGTCCATGTGCTTGAAAGCCAAAGAGAAATAGTGAGTTTTGAGCCGCTTTTTGAAGGTAGGGAGTGAATTTGAGCAACGAAGAGAGAGTGGAAGTAGGCCATGGTCGGCGTTTTGGCGGTATACATGTGCGGCAATTGAGCCATGCACGCTCAATGAAGTGCATACAATACATAGTCAAGACACAGTTTCTCTCACAGTCAAGACCAGAATGCACGGCGACACTAGCTCCAGCAGAACCTCCACAAAGCCAAAGGAACATCAGAGGAAAACGAAAAGGCGGTAAATAAATGTCACCTGCGGAGGTTTAGTTCGTTTTAATCGACCTAGTCACGCTTCTGTCCGTGATGAGAGGAGGAGCGAAGGACGCGGACGCGCTTCCGTGGTTGTCCTTCATTGCGGCTGGAAACGTGACTGTCCGATTGATCGTTTCAATTAGGACAAAAAGGACGATGATTACTTGAAAGGATGCAATCGATTGCATAAACGGAACACACTCCAAAGGATATACAGACTGCATTCATGCATGCATTTTCACGACCTGATAATTATTATTATGCACCTTCAGACATGCATACGTACTATATACAGGGATTATGTATAGATCTTACTGCCTAACTGCTTTAAATAAAACAGAGAGGCGTGTAAATAATCACTAGCTATAGAAGTTACATGTAGTTAGGTGCCTACCTGCTTGGTCCGATGGAGAGCATTCAAATGCCTACCCAATATGTATATAGTTGAAGATTATTTAATGCCTACCCATCACGTTATTTGAAGATAATTAAAATGTCTACCCAATATGCTAGTTGAAGATTATTTAAATGCCTACCCAATATGCTAGTTGAAGATTATTTAAATGCGTATACCCATTATATTAGTTTTAGATTATTCAAATGCCTACCCATTTCGTTAGTTGAAGCTCATTTAAAAGCCAACTCATCATGTTAGTTGAAGGTCATTTAAATTACTCCCATAATGTAAGTTTCATAATGAATGTTAATGTTAGTTTGAGCTTATTTAAATGTTTACACATTAAGTCAGTTGAAGATTATTTAAATGTTTACACATTAAGTCAGTTGAAGATTATTTAAATGTTTACACATTAAGTTAGTTGAAGATTATTTAAATGCCTATCCGCTACCCGTTTCGTTAATTGAGGATTATAATAAAATTATTTAAATACTTATTGTTCCCCGCTTACGGACTGCAATCAGGCAGCGCCGTGACTTCTCCGTGGCTGGCCTTGCGACATGGAATATATATAGACTCCCTGTTATTCTTCGAAAAATGCCTATAGATCTTTCTGTCTTATTTCTCAATGTTCTTAAGACTATATCCTATTCGACCGTGGCTGGGCTGGAAGAGCTCCTGAATAGCCGACATTGAATGGGCGCTATATCAATTGCTAATGATAAACATCAATGCCTACCCGTTTCGTCAATTGGTTGTCCAACATGAAGTTGTGGACGTGCTTTTCAGCTCGCGTCAGTTCAAGTTTGCGTGCGAGAACAGCAACGACGAGAGCAGTACATCCCGATCCCTGTGGAAGAAAAGAACGCTGGATGAACGAATGAAGGACAGAATAAAGGACAAAGTGAAGAAGAGAGTGAAGGACAGAATGGAGGACAGACTGTGAAGGACAGAATGAAAGACAGAATGAAGGACAGACTGTGAAGGACAGACTGTGAAGGACAGAATGAAGGACAGACTGCGAAGGACAGAATGAAGGTAGAATGAAGGACAGACTGTGAGGGACAGAATGAAGGAAGAATGAAGGACAGACTGTGAAGGACAGAATGAAGGACAGACTGAAGGGCAGTCTGCGAATGACAGAATGAAGAATAGACTGCAAAGGACAGAATGAAGGACAGACTGAAGGGCAGTCTGTGAATGACAGAATGAAGAATAGACTGCGAAGGACAGAATGAAGGAAAAATGAAGGACAGACTGTGAAGGACAGAATGAAGGACAGACTGTGAAGGACAGAATGAAGGACAGACTGTGAGGGACAGAATGAAGGTAGAATGAAGGACAGACTGTGAAGGACAGAATGAAGGTAGAATGAAGGACAGACTGTGAAGGACAGAATGAAGGACAGACTGCGAAGGACAGAATGAAGGTAGAATGAAGGACAGACTGTGAAGGACAGAATGAAGGACAGACTGTGAGGGACAGAATGAAGGAAGAATGAAGGACAGACTGTGAAGGACAGAATGAAGGTAGAATGAAGGACAGACTGTGAAGGACAGAATGAAGGACAGACCGCGAAGGACAGAATGAAGGAAGAATGAAGGACAGACTGTGAAGGACAGAATGAAGGTAGAATGAAGGACAGACTGTGAAGGACAGAATGAAGGTAGAATGAAGGACAGACTGTGAAGGACAGAATGAAGGTAGAATGAAGGACAGACTGTGAAGGACAGAATGAAGGTAGAATGAAGGACAGACTGTGAAGGACAGAATGAAGGACAGACTGTGAAGGACAGAATGAAGGACAGACTGTGAGGGACAGAATGAAGGTAGAATGAAGGACAGACTGTGAAGGACAGAATGAAGGTAGAATGAAGGACAGACTGTGAAGGACAGAATGAAGGTAGAATGAAGGACAGACTGTGAAGGACAGAATGAAGGACAGACTGCGAAGGACAGAATGAAGGTAGAATGAAGGACAGACTGTGAAGGACAGAATGAAGGTAGAATGAAGGACAGACTGTGAAGGACAGAATGAAGGTAGAATGAAGGACAGACTGTGAAGGACAGAATGAAGGACAGACTGCGAAGGACAGAATGAAGGTAGAATGAAGGACAGACTGTGAAGGACAGAATGAAGGTAGAATGAAGGACAGACTGTGAAGGACAGAATGAAGGACATACTGCGAAGGACAGAATGAAGGACAGTCTGTGAAGGACAGAGTGAAGGACAGAGTGAAGGAAAGAATGAAGGACAGACTGTGAGGGACAGAATGAAGGAAGAATGAAGGACAGACTGCGAAGGACAGAATGAAGGACAGACTGCGAAGGACAGAATGAAGGTAGAATGAAGGACAGACTGTGAAGGACAGAATGAAGGACAGACTGTGAGGGACAGAATGAAGGAAGAATGAAGGACAGACTGCGAAGGACAGAATGAAGGAAGAATGAAGGACAGACTGCGAAGGACAGAATGAAGGAAGAATGAAGGACAGACTGCCAAGGACAGAATGAAGGACAGACTGCAAAGGACAGAATGAAGGACATATTGTGAAGGACAGATTATGATTATTTGTGTCACGGAACTGCTGTGCATGACCATTTCACTAGAACTTTGCTAAACTACCGCAGCGATATTTCACATACTATGACGAAATAATTATTCTCAATTAAATGTTCTGACTTTCTGGTATTGAATAATTTTCCACATTTGGTTACACTTGCACCCACCATTGACCTATTTAAGAAAAAACATTAAAAGACAGCTTGTTCTCT
>OX457047.1:36305823-36320823 GCA_949752735.1 Lumbricus terrestris
AAGGGCGATCAATGTCATCTACATGGATAGATGTATGTATGTGCACTTGTTAAAGTGCCCCTTCAAGATTCTACTCAGAAGCGCTCCCAAAGTTTCACGCCGAAGCGTTGAGCAATTGCGAGTGAAGGACTTGCCCAAGGTCCTTACGCAGCGACTTGAGGTGGATTCGAACCTGCAACCCACCGACTGCAACTTGCCTGCAAGGCAACGAACATACCCACAACACCACCGCGCCCCACGGATGTCTGCTTGGTTGGTTGGCTAGTTAATACTGTTTTCCGGTTGTTTGTTGGTTGACTGGTTGGATAGACGGTTGTTTGGTTGACTGGTCGTCTGTTTGGTTATTTGGTTGTTTATTGATTGGATATTTTGGTTATGTTGGTTTGTTGACTGACTGGTTATTTGGTTGGTTGCTATTTAGACATTTTGGGTGGTTGGCTGACTGGCTTTCTAACTTCTAAGGAAGGAGAGAGTGAGAAATAATTGTGCCAGTCATCATCAACACGAACTTCATCCGATCCTCCGTCCATCCGTCCGTCCGTCCGTCCGTCCGTCCGTCCGATCGTCTGTCGAAACTCATTTCGTCATTAAGCAGACGCTTCTCGAAGCTATTACTTCGACCCAACATACCGACGCACGTAACATATAGACGACCAACGCCATCCGGGTAATTCGGGCAAATCTCGCGAGATTTCGCAGCGCTGCCGACTTTCCAATGAGAAGGCACGTAATATCACAGAGTCAGATATGTACTATGCATATGTTATATATAATACATCTATGTATATAAGCAGATAATATAAATATATATATAGAGTCTATATATACGTTCGCATATATATATAATAATTATATACATCGTTCGTGTGCGTGCATATAGGTATATATATATATGTATTCGGCTATTCGCGGGTGTCTATATGACTATGAGTATATATATATATTATGTTTATATGCCTAAATACATATATATTATATCACATCGTCTTCATACATCGTAGTCTACTCTGCGATCCATTACCTGAAGTTACTCTCTGGAGCATGTTAGCACTTCGTCCGCTTCATCCAATGATCGTGTAAACGCAGAAACGTCACTTTCTCACTCTATTTTAATACAAGTCTATGGTATCTCGTATACAATGCCGAACGCAGTCGGATCTGTCAGACATACATATATACATGCATGCATACATACATACATACATACATACATACATACATACATACATACATTCATACATACATACATTCATACATACATACATATATACATACATACATACATAGGCTACATACATACATTCATACATACATATATACATACATACATACATACATACATGCATACATGCATGCATACATACATACATACATACATACATACATACATGCATGCATGCATGCATGCATACATACATACATACATACATACATACATACATACATACATACATACATACATACATACATACATACATACATACATACATACATACATACATACATACATACATACATACATACATACATACATACATACATACATACATACATACATACATACATACATACATACATACATACCTAGGCTACATACATACATACCTAGGCTACATACATACATGCATGCATACATGCATGCATACATGCATGCATACATGGGCGGAGTTTGGTTTCAGTTCTTAGAGGGACTAAAAAGTTTGGTTTCGGGACACGGAGATTTGGTCCAAATCCAAAAGAGCGGCGCCGGCGCTGACAATATTTTCGTATACCATTTCCTTATTTTCCCCGCCAGAAAAGTTGATGACTTTTTTAGTCGGAAAATTTCCCGTAAATTGTTTCGGAGCCTTCTTGGGGGTTAACCCCCCCTAGTCCCTGATAAACTCCGCCCAAGGCAATGGGGCAGCTGTTGTCCCACCACTTAACAGTCGCAATGTACATCGCCAGGTTTGCAATGCACCTCACATACAAACACATGCAGCGGTTGAACGTATACAATGCTATACAATGCTATACAATGCTATACATGCCACACGAATACATGTACATGTATATAACGTATGCTGGAGAGAGAGTTTTTTAACGGAAGCTTGAACAGAACAGAAATGAGGTGGAAGCGTGGGTGCATGGTCGATTCCCCCTTCCCCCCCCCCCAAAAAGCGACCCAGCCTTCCACTCGCTAGGGGCGATGATAAAAATGGGCTGCAGTATATAGGGCGTGATGAGCACCCAGCATGGCTGCCAAACTGTCAAATTGGACTCCAGTAATAACTTTTAGTCGTCCCATGTTTAGTGATCGTATAGGTCTACAGCGTTGTGTCAGTTTGAACCAAAAATAAACAGGAATTTAATCTGTGTGCTCTGCTTGCTTTTTCTGTTTGCACAGACGACGACTTCGGATGAGTCACGAGATGCGCAGGTGCGGAAGGTGGTCATGATGACTAATTGAATGTACTTCCTTTCTCGTCTTCTTCTTCTTTTTCTTCTTCTTCTTCTTCTTCTTCTTCTTCTTCTTCTTCTTCTTCTTCGTGTTCTTCGTCGCTCGAATGACCAATAATTCTTCTTCCGGTCTTTTTCTCTCATCAGTCGTCCGCAATAAAACGTGACATTTATACAGCGCCCGTATACACAGTCCAACATTCCAACAGTGCGATTGCAAAATGTTTGAGAACGCGGCCCTCCAACGCTCGAGCAACAAAGATACAGAGAACACGCCATGGGTCACTTCCTGCAAGTGCACCTCCTGTGTACATAGTAGGTACACGATTCATTTATATTCGTCATAGCCATCAGAAATCTTCCAGAAATCTATATGTAATCATCGTAGGAATACAACAAGACCTGAAGCTGCTCAAATTGAAGAAAGAAGACACCGGAAGCAGAAGCGCTCCCGACCCAACCACGGTTAAAAAGAATAGTTTTAAGAGCAGAGTAGAACGTAGTCTCAAAGGCTCTAGGCACAAGACGTAGTTCCACAGGAAGCCCATTCCAGGTTATAGGGCCAACGACAGAAAAGGCACGGTGCTGTGTAATAGAAGTGCGTGACCGGGGGGACAAGAAGCTGAGCCTGTTTAGAAGAGCGGAGAGAGCCACGGCGCTGGACGTTCAGGGTGGAGCAACAGAGCTCCTGCAAATAGACAGGGGCCACACCCGCGAGACAGCGCCAAACCAAGGAAGATATCCGGTAAGTGATCCTTTGTGAAAAGGGGAGCCAATGCAAGACATCCCGCATATAGTCAGTAACATGACCGAATCTTGGGATGCGACCAACAAGGCGTGCCGCAGAGCGCAAGACCCGATCCAAGCACCCAACCCGAGTCACCGGAAGACCCACATAGGGCGCTGCAGTATTCCAGACGAGAGACGACAAAAGAATGGACTAGCGTTAAGGCAGCATTGAAGGTTAAGGAGCGGAGCACCACTCTAAGCTGACGCAATTGGTAGTAGCAACTGCGGCATATTATTATTATTATTATAACTATTACTACTACTACTACTACTACTACTACTACTACTACTACTACTACTACTACTACTACTACTACTACTATTACTACTACTACTACTACTACTACTACTACTACTACTACTATTACTACTACTACTACTACTATTATTATTATTATTATTATTATTATCATTATCATTATCATTATTATTATTATTATTATTATTATTATTATTATTATTATTATTAATCATTATCATTATTATTATTATTATTATTATTGTTACTATTATTAAGCTTGACCACCTCGGATTTTGACCTGGCACCGGAACGAAAACGGCAGCTTTGGCTATTGCGGTTTTTGATTTGATATATCGCCGGTGAATAGGCTGGTCTCCCTGACGTGGCTTTTGTGGGCGCTGAGAAATTCTCGAAGATTTACATTATTATTATTATCATTATTATCATTATTCTTATTATTATTATTATTATTATTATTATTATTATTATTATTATTATTATTATTATTATTATTATTACTATTATTACTATTATTATTATAAATCTATTCGTGTGGGCCTTTAACTTGAAACCCAGATGAACGGAAGGTGAGCAGAAGACAAAAGAGAAAGTATAGGAAAAGAAATGGACAGGAAAACGAACAAAAGAGAATTCCCGCGAATGACTGAATTTTTAGGAATGAAATGGGAAGGAAAACTGAAGAAAGGAAGCATTTGCAAGGATGCAACCGTGGAACAGAGACACCGAGGTGGACATGAAGTGGAATAAAAAAAACCATGCGGAACGAAATTTATCCCAAGGTCTACATGTCTTCTGCTTCCCTTAATTATTACTCTGCAAGGGTTCTATTCCAACGGCTTCGAGGTCTAGATGCTCTTCTATCGTTTATGGTGCGCTGGTTTTTTTACTCTTCTGATGTTGCGGCTCACTTCAAACGGAGGCTGATGGCAACGCTCAAGGAGAACGAGGTCGTATTTTCTCGTCTTCTAGTTAATTAGATCTTGCTATAGAAACCTCAGTTTGTTACGCGCAGGAGTCATGGGCGCCACAAAGACATTTTAGCAGGAGGGTGCAATGACGCAATGGCCACGGTTGATATTTTTAGCAAGTGCTTGAAAAGGCAAAGCAGAAAATCAAAGCGTACGAGACTTTTTCATATATTATGAGTTTCTAAATGTATATTTCTCAGTTTCTCTTTGTGTATCGTCAGCAAACTAGCTCTTCAGTGCGAATAAATTCATTTTAAAAGAAACCAACAAACAAAAAGTAAGCTTAGTAGATAAAATCAGCAAATCTATTTTACAGAAGCGGCAAGTGCCTCCCCTACCCCTATGTTATGGCGCACATGGAAGACAGATTACGGAATATTCGAGATTTCTATGCGACGGCGTCTTCTTATAGGAACGCAGAAAAACTGCGTCGCTCACAATTGCTAAGCAGCATGTCGACAGACGCCGCGTGGTGATTACTAATGCAGTGTGATGCATGCATAATAAATACGCAGCATAGCATTTGCATACCGCAGTTCCGTATATATACCTCCTGCTGCTGTGGACCGAATGAATAATTTGCAAGAGTAGCCTATACTCTGCAAACCATCTTTTCAGACAACATTATTATTGTCCGCATTAGGTGGAAAAGAATACGCAAGTTATGCGAGTTATGCCATCTGAGTCGGAGTAAGGCATAGGCGTAGGGGACATTTCAGCAGTGGGGTGGCCAAAATTTTACTTTCACTCGAAAAAAATAAACCCGGAATAATTGACGTCGTGCACACATAGGTATATATAGGCCGCGCGTATACCTCTGTAAAAAAGCCACCTCTGTTCTTGCACCCGCACCCCGGGGACAAGGGGAGAGGGGCAAATACCCTGGGACCCGGCCATACTATAGGAACCAGGCTGAGCAATTTTAGGCCTATATGAAAATTTATGATGTAGCCTATTATAATATTCCTGACACTACTACAACCAGTTCAAACTTCACACAAGCATTTGTCCCTCTGGACCCCCGTCTCCTACGCCTATGGAGTGAGTAAGCTTATAATCAGAAGCTGTTGTTCAGTAGCGCAAAATCTGAGAAGATACTGCCACAGATTGCAGAAGGTGCATACATAGTCTGAGGAGTGATGGCAGCGAAAATGTGTCACTGTGTGCATCACAGTTCGCAAGCCAGCAAGCACCAAATGCTTGTGCCATGGGTAGAAAGTGTCAGCGACAATATTTTCTTAGCCTCGGCGTATGAGTCGGATGGTCAGTCCTCTCTCTCACCGTCTGACCTACCCATGGACAATGTCTATGGTCAGTATACTCATTGACATTGTTACAGCTGATTATTGGTTAAGGAGTGCAGACGAAGCCAAAAATAATCTGGAAACACGTTTGTGCCCTAGCCAGGAAATTTCTTCATACAAAAGCACCAATGATATAGATAGCATTGATACAATGATAGATGGCATTGATAGGCCTACTATTGACACACAAAGTGGAACTGGGAAATTTACATTTGGAAAACTCTGCGACAAAAAATTCTGAGCTTCCGGCTGTGCGCTTTTAAGCTCAGGGCTGCTTTAAAGGAATTTTTAGAACTGCACAACTCCTTCTTTTCTTTCCCATCATCCATGGTAAATCACTTCCAATCGGAGGACAATAATGACCTTTTTGCTAGTTTTAACGGTACAGAAGTGCTTCTACAACTGCAGATTTTGTGTATAACTGCATGTTAAAAAAGCCCTGTTTAAGCTCTTATTAAACAGAGTTAACCTCGACCATCGTCTGCCCCCCCCCGCCCTCCACTGCGAAATATCTGCGGGCGCTCATGTGTAATGCCAATCTGGAGCTGGCGTCTCATCTGTCCAGGTCACGCCACGGTCAACAAGGTTACAACTAAATACATCCCCGCGTTCAACAGTCTTCGTCGACCAATCGCAGCCGTCTTTCCGCGACACTGGATTCGAACTTAACAACGCGGAAGTAATTTTACAGTCGGCTGAAATCGAATAGTGCGGTCGAATGGTTTTCACGGTCCAACGACCCAGCTGTCCATTACAGCGCATCCAGCATTTGTTTCGCCGGTCAAAGCGGAGTTTGTTTCAATGCAAACAATTAAATGTGATTTCACCATGGGATTGTCTTTTCTGGGTCCAAAACCTGCAGCCTATATAGTTAATCCATTTCTGCTCGTCATTTTGTCTCCCCGACTTGACTCTTCCGGGTAATCTAGACAATTCCAGATTACCATTGCTCCATTTTATCCAACGGTTACTTGGAAGCGTGCTCAAAGTACCGGAAGGAAGGAGTCGGAGGTTATTTCAAGTTACCTCTGAGGTCAGAGCTTGAAGGCCATTTGATCGTATCCCCGTTATTTAGGATTACACTTCGAATCATTTCATTTGTGTTTATTTGAATATATTATTTCATCAGTGAGCACAATAAACTGACAAAACAAATAATAAAATAGCAAGTGATAAATAAATGCAATTTATTGGACTACGTAACTAGGTTTAGTGCTGGTGCAAAATAATATTGTGACTCTATAGTTTTCAATGTTGTATATGGGAATGTTTGATTTAATAAACGTAGCACGAGTTACATTGCCGTTTTGGCCATAATTATCATATTATGCAACAGCGCATGAGTTTAACATGTGAAATCAGGTTCAGCTATCTGGGGTAATATGGAATCAATTCCATGTTACCAAGAGATGACTTCTAACTGGTCGGAGACCATCAGGGGAGGACTTGAGATGCCTGGATGATGGACTAAGTACTAAGTAAGTAAGAGATGACTTGAAGCGGAGGGTTAGCTTAAAGTCTTTACACCGGTGACACGAAACGGAGTATCCCCCCTGAAAGCTAATAAAAATATGTATGCTGTAATCAAAATTTAAAGTGACTCTAATTGTTTTAAGTGTCCTAAGCAATGCTCAGATAAAGGCAACTCGAATTTATTTAGTGACTCTAAGTGTTCTTAAGAGTTTTAAATGTTTTAAGTGCTCCCGAAACAGGGTAAAACAAATTATCTAGTAGGAATAAACATACCTGTTAGTGTCATTGTTCAAAACAAAGCAGATGGAAATTAATTTGAAAAAGAAAATTCACGCAAAAACGGTTTTTTCGACTTTTTTTAATTTGGGGGATACAATTAATACGGGGGATACTCTATTTCGTGACACCGGCATTGACCTTACATAATCGTAATAGTAATCGTCATCTCCAGACTTCTAAAAGGGGCACCAGCTTATTCACAAGCGTTGCCATACAACAACTGACACATTGGCTAAACAACTGATCATATCTGATTCCCTCTGTATTAAACAACGGTGAATCACCTCGTAGGCTCGTTTCTGCGACATCGCTTTCTGTGGCACTCTAAGACATTGCAATGATGACAGCTGACAGAATGAAGCGCCAATGAATGCATGGAAACGCCAAGAAAATCTCAAGATGAATCTCTTCCGCATCCTTTGGTCTCCATGGCAACCATACGAGAACTTCCATTGTCGAACCATCTCTTCTTTGGTCTTCCCTTTTCCATCTTTCCATGCACATATCCGTGGATAGCTATCTTTGGGTATACCCCTATCTCTCATCCCGCATTCTGGTTACGTGGCCAAAGTAGCGTAGCAGTTTGCTCTGAATTTTGTGTATTATATCATGCTGAGTATTCAGGCTGTCTTATGTAATATCTCTGTATTCCTTATCCTATCCCTTCTCGTTACTCTCCACATGTTGTATGTATGCGAACGCTGTAATCTCAATTTCCTAACGAGAGGTATTGAATTTAAGAAAGCACAACGATCTTTTATCAGTGCATATACATGTATAATTACATGTAGATAGTCACTACAACGAATAAATTTGTTGAAAATCACCCGAATGTAGAGCATGAGTTGAAGGTCGACAGCAAACATTGTCTTTAACTTCTCTTTATTTTGTCGATTTCCATTTATTGACACCAAACAGAAAATGAAGACGAGTATTGCAATAAAGCAGAGGGAGAAAGAAGAAACAAAAGCGGGTTAGAAAGAAGGTACTGCAGGCCTATACACGTGGAATGGAGAAATCGATGATGAAAGAAGTCAGTCAGAAAAAGCAATATAAGACAAAGGAAGCAGACAAAGACACGGAGAGTAGCAGGTGGAGACAAAGGGAGACAAAGGGAGGCAAAGGGAGACAAAAGGAGACAAAGGGAGACAAAGGGAGACAAAGGGAGACAAAGGGAGATAGAGCACAAAAAAGATGCGGACATCATGGACAGATAGATTAAGAGCAGAATGCTGGCAAACAAACGACAACGATGGATACGGAGAGAGGAAGAGTAACAATTTGGAGAGACAGACAGAGACACAGACAATGAAACAGACAGAGTCTCTCTCGCTCTCTAAATTGCCACTCTTACTTCCTTGTTCCTTAATTCATCCAGATTTCAGACAGACAGACACACACACACAGACACATAGTATCTCTCTATAAATTGCCACTCTTCCTCCCTTCCTTCCTTACTTACTTCCTTCCTTCCTTCCTTCCTTCCTTCCTTCCTTCCTTCCTTCCTTCATTCATTCATTCATTCAGACAGACAGACAGACAGACACAGACAGAGTATCTCTTTTGAAATTGTCACTCCTTCCTCCCTTCTTTCCTTCCTTCATTCCTTCCTCCCTTCTTTCCTTCCTTCACTCCTTCCTCCCTTCTTTCCTTCCTTCATTCCTTCCTCCCTTCTTTCCTTCCTTCCATCGGTCGCTCTTTGTCGTTCGCTCCTATCAGCGTTATTGTTACAGCGCTGTTCGTCTTAATTCCCATCGCCATATATATATATACATATATAAACATATATATATACATATATATATATGTATATGTATATGTATATACGTCCACATGCAGACAATCTCTGCCTTCCTCTTCTTCCTGTGCCTCTCAATGCAGTCGACCTCCCACTGACCTCAACCTCCACCGCAACTACTTCCGCCATTGCTGCCATCTTAGCTTCCGTCTCTCTGTCTCTCTATCCACTCTCTCACCCTCCTTCACCTCCTCCTCCTCCTCCTCCTCCTCCTCCTCCTCCTCCTCCTACGTGCTCTCTCCATTGTCCTTCTCCGTGTTTGCTTAGCTGTCATTCATCCCACTCCTTCACTTCGTTCTATCCATCCTCCTCTTCCTTGCTCTCTTCCTCATGCTCTTCTACCTCTTCCTTCTCTTCTGTCTCGTCGTCGTCGTCCTCCTCTTTCTCCCTCCTCCTCCTCCTCGCTCTCTTCCTCCTCCTCCTTCTCCTCCTCGATCTCTTCCTTCTCCCCCTCCTCCACGCCTCCCTTTCTCTTCCTAACCTATTTCCACCCACCTCCTGTTTCTATTCCTCTATTTCCCTGCCTCTTCCTCTCTTCCTTCTCCTCCCTCTTCCCTTGTCGTCGTCGTCGTCGTCGTCGTCGTCGTCGTCGTCGTCGTCGTCATCATCACTTGCTTCATTAGAGAAGCCGTGGCTGATGCAACTGTCGCATCGTGTCCTAAATCATCGACTCATCCGTGCGACGCTCACCAACATACGAACACACATCCATAGACACACAAACACACATCCATAAATACATAAACACACATCCATACACACATAAACACACACACATCCATACACACATAAACACACACACACACATCCATACACACATAAACACACCACATCCATACTCACGCAAGCACACACACACACACACATCCATAAACACATAAACACACATCCATACAAACACACAAACACACATCCATAGACACACAAACACATAAACACACACACACATCCATACACACACTCACACACACATATCCATAAACACATAAACACACATCCATAAACACATAAACACACATCCATACACATATAAACACCCGCATACACATACACACATCAACGCACACCAACACGCGCGCACATACGAACCGCGGTCTATATGATATATATATATATATATAAAGTCTTCCTGACTTTGTGCGGAATGCAACTTCTCTGGAGGCGTTTAAATACAGACTCAAGACTTATCTATTTAAACAATCGTATAATTGCTAGTAACTTTTGAACTCTTGTACAGCGCCCTTTCCTTCGGCCTCGGCTGAGCTACGGCGCTATATAAATCGTCTTATTATTATTATTATTATTATTATTATATAGCAACCGTCGCGACTGCGCCATCTGTGTTTGGCCGTCGTAAACAGAAGTTACAGCGATGGTGTGGGGAAGGGGTGGACACTGGGTATGGGGCACCGGGTATGGGGGGAGATAGAGGGTGGGATTGAAGGAAGAAGGGAGGGGATGGATGGAGCGACGGAAGAAAAGGCGCAAAAGAAGGAAGAGGAAGAGGAGGTGCGAAGGAAGGAGATGAAGTTTTACATGCATGCTCACCGTCACTCGGTTTCTTCCCGCCTGCGCGATATATATATATATATATATATATATATATATATATATATATATATCGCTGTATGTATATACATACAGTGATGCATATATTGTCGTTGTATGTATATACAGATATATATATATATAGAGCGATATATATATATATATGACACATGGTCATTCGCTGATTCGCATAAGCATAATGTCTGATTATTATATAATGCCGTTCGTGCTGAAAATACTTATACGCAGAACGAACGACTGTGTGAATACAACGAACAGATTAAGAGACAAAGGATGAGCAAAAGAAGGAGAGAGAGAAAGGGATTGGAATTGCCAGGAGGTTCAAGTTTCAACTTTCAACACTCTATGGTCTTTCTTAGAACCCAGAGCCTTCTATTACAGTAATAGAAGGCTCTGTTAGAACCCTAACGACAAAGTCTTCTTTTTAACCCAAACGCCACTTAAAGACGTCTGACCTTATGTTAGTTTTCCACAATTCTCATTTTGGAAAGGAGTAGAAGGAGGGACGAATGGAAGGGTGGAAGGATGGAAGGTGGAAGGGTGGAAGGGTGGAAGGTGGAAGGGTGGAAGGATGGAAGGTGGAAGGAGGGACGAATGGAAGGGTGGAAGGATGGAAGGTGGAAGGGTGGAAGGGTGGAAGGTGGAAGGGTGGAAGGATGGAAGGTGGAAGGATGGAAGGGTGGAAGGGTGGAAGGATGGAAGGGTGGAAGGTGGAAGGGTGGAAGGATGGAAGAATGGAAAGATGGAAGGATGGAAGGGTGGAAGGGTGGAAGGGTGGAAGGGTGGAAGGGTGGAAGGATGGAAGGGTGGAAGGGTGGAAGGTGGAAGGGTGGAAGGGTGGAAGGTGGAAGGGTGGAAGGATGGAAGGTGGAAGGATGGAAGGGTGGAAGGGTGGAAGGATGGAAGGGTGGAAGGTGGAAGGGTGGAAGGATGGAAGAATGGAAAGATGGAAGGATGGAAGGGTGGAAGGGTGGAAGGGTGGAAGGGTGGAAGGATGGAAGGGTGGAAGGGTGGAAGGTGGAAGGGTGGAAGGGTGGAAGGTGGAAGGGTGGAAGGATGGAAAGATGGAAGGGTGGAAGGATGGAAGGGTGGAAGGGTGGAAGGTGGAAGGGTGGAAGGGTGGAAGGTGGAAGGGTGGAAGGGTGGAAGGGTGGAAGGGTGGAAGGATGGAAGGGTGGAAGGGTGGAAGGTGGAAGGGTGGAAGGGTGGAAGGTGGAAGGGTGGAAAGGTGGAAGGGTGGAAGGATGGAAGGGTGGAAGGGTGGAAGGTGGAAGGGTGGAAGGATGGAAGGGTGGAAGGTGGAAGGGTGGAAGGTGGAAGGGTGGAAGGATGGAAGGGTGGAAGGTGGAAGGGTGGAAGGTGGAAGGGTGGAAGGTGGAAGGGTGGAAGGGTGGAAGGGTGGAAGGATGGAAGGGTGGAAGGGTGGAAGGTGGAAGGGTGGAAGGATGGAAGGGTGGAAGGGTGGAAGGGTGGAAGGTGGAAGGGTGGAAGAGTGGAAGGTGGAAGGGTGGAAGGATGGAAGGTGGAAGGATGGAAGGGTGGAAGGGTGGAAGGATGGAAGGGTGGAAGGTGGAAGGGTGGAAGGATGGAAGGATGGAAAGATGAAAGGGTGGAAGGATGGAAGGGTGGAAGGGTGGAAGGGTGGAAGGTGGAAGGGTGGAAGAATGGAAGGGTGGAAGGTGGAAGGGTGGAAGGGTGGAAGGGTGGAAGGATGGAAGGGTGGAAGGGTGGAAGGGTGGAAGGTGGAAGGGTGGAAGGGTGGAAGGATGGAAAGATGGAAGGGTGGAAGGATGGAAGGGTGGAAGGGTGGAAGGATGGAAGGGTGGAAGGTGGAAGGGTGGAAGGTGGAAGGGTGGAAGGATGGAAGGGTGGAAGGTGGAAGGGTGGAAGGGTGGAAGGGTGGAAGGATGGAAGGGTGGAAGGATGGAAGAGTGGAAGGTGGAAGGGTGGAAGGATGGAAGGGTGGAAGGTGGAAGGGTGGAAGGTGGAAGGGTGGAAGGTGGAAGGGTGGAAGGGTGGAAGGGTGGAAGGTGGAAGGGTGGAAGGGTGGAAGGGTGGAAGGATGGAAAGATGGAAGGGTGGAAGGATGGAAGGGTGGAAGGTGGAAGGGTGGAAGGTGGAAGGGTGGAAGGTGGAAGGGTGGAAGGGTGGAAGGGTGGAAGGATGGAAAGATGGAAGGGTGGAAGGATGGAAGGGTGGAAGGGTGGAAGAATGGAAGGGTGGAAGGGTGGAAGGGTGGAAGGTGGAAGGGTGGAAGGGTGGAAGGATGGAAGGGTGGAAGGGTGGAAGGGTGGAAGGTGGAAGGGTGGAAGGGTGGAAGGGTGGAAGGGTGGAAGGGTGGAAGGGTGGAAGGGTGGAAGGATGGAAGGGTGGAAGGGTGGAAGGGTGGAAGGTGGAAGGGTGGAAGGGTGGAAGGATGGAAGGTGGAAGGGTGGAAGGTGGAAGGGTGGAAGGATGGAAGGGTGGAAGGTGGAAGGGTGGAAGGTGGAAGGGTGGAAGGATGGAAGGGTGGAAGGTGGAAGGGTGGAAGGTGGAAGGGTGGAAGGTGGAAGGGTGGAAGGGTGGAAGAGTGGAAGGATGGAAGGGTGGAAGGGTGGAAGGTGGAAGGGTGGAAGGATGGAAAGGTGGAAGGATAGAAGGGTGGAAGGGTGGAAGGTGGAAGGGTGGAAGAGTGGAAGGTGGAAGGGTGGAAGGATGGAAGGTGGAAGGATGGAAGGGTGGAAGGATGGAAGGGTGGAAGGTGGAAGGGTGGAAGGATGGAAGGATGGAAAGATGGAAGGGGGGAAGGATGGAAGGGTGGAAGGGTGGAAGGGTGGAAGGTGGAAGGGTGGAAGAATGGAAGTGTGGAAGGGTGGAAGGGTGGAAGGTGGAAGGGTGGAAGGGTGGAAGGGTGGAAGGATGGAAGGGTGGAAGGGTGGAAGGTGGAAGGGTGGAAGGGTGGAAGGTGGAAGGGTGGAAGGATGGAAAGATGGAAGGGTGGAAGGATGGAAGGGTGGAAGGGTGGAAGGGTGGAAGGTGGAAGGGTGGAAGAATGGAAGGGTGGAAGGTGGAAGGGTGGAAGGGTGGAAGGGTGGAAGGATGGAAGGGTGGAAGGTGGAAGGGTGGAAGGGTGGAAGGTGGAAGGGTGGAAGGGTGGAAGGGTGGAAGGGTGGAAGGATGGAAGGGTGGAAGGGTGGAAGGTGGAAGGGTGGAAGGATGGAAGGGTGGAAGGTGGAAGGGTGGAAGGTGGAAGGGTGGAAGGATGGAAGGGTGGAAGGTGGAAGGGTGGAAGGTGGAAGGGTGGAAGGTGGAAGGGTGGAAGGGTGGAAGGGTGGAAGAATGGAAGGGTGGAAGGATGGAAGAGTGGAAGGGTGGAAGGTGGAAGGGTGGAAGGATGGAAGGGTGGAAGGTGGAAGGGTGGAAGGTGGAAGGGTGGAAGGGTGGAAGGGTGGAAGGGTGGAAGGGTGGAAGGATGGAAGGGTGGAAGGTGGAAGGGTGGAAGGTGGAAGGGTGGAAGGTGGAAGGGTGGAAGGGTGGAAGGGTAGAAGGATGGAAAGATGGAAGGGTGGAAAGATGGAAGGGTGGAAGGTGGAAGGGTGGAAGGTGGAAGGGTGGAAGGTGGAAGGGTGGAAGGGTGGAAGGGTGGAAGGATGGAAAGATGGAAGGGTGGAAGGATGGAAGGGTGGAAGGGTGGAAGAATGGAAGGGTGGAAGGTGGAAGGGTGGAAGGGTGGAAGGGTGGAAGGATGGAAAGATGGAAGGGTGGAAGGATGGAAGGGTGGAAGGGTGGAAGAATGGAAGGGTGGAAGGGTGGAAGGGTGGAAGGGTGGAAGGGTGGAAGGGTGGAAGGGTGGAAGGGTGGAAGGATGGAAGGGTGGAAGGGTGGAAGGGTGGAAGGTGGAAAGGTGGAAGGGTGGAAGGGTGGAAGGGTGGAAGGGTGGAAGGGTGGAAGGGTGGAAGGATGGAAGGGTGGAAGGTGGAAGGGTGGAAGGTGGAAGGTGGAAGGATGGAAGGGTGGAAGGTGTTTAGTGAACGTAGTTTAGTATGTGAGGCGCCCTTGTAACGGTATGGCTGTGTTACGGCGCCATAGAAATCGTCATTGTTATTATTATTATTATTATTAAAGGTGGAAGGAGGAAGA
>OX457047.1:36325823-36348323 GCA_949752735.1 Lumbricus terrestris
GACACAAACATACACAAACAAACACACACACACAAGCACACACACAGAGGGAGAGATAGAGATAGCCAGACAGACAGGCAGACAGAGACAGAAATAGAGACAAAGATACCATGAGACAAAGAGACAGACAGACAGAGGCAGACAGGCAGGCAGACAGACTGTTAGACAGAGAGAGAAGGAAAGAAAAAGAGGGCGAAGCAGAGACATAGATAGCACAGAGAAAAAGAAAAAGAGGTAGGAAGATCATTTGCCTTCTGAGAAGGTCTAGAACTATGTCGACCGCGAAAACTGTCAACATCAACATCATCATCACGATCGTCATCGTCGTCATCGTAATCATCGCCATCGTCATCGTCATCGTCATCATCATCATCATCATCGTCATCGTCATCGTCATCATCATCATCATCATCATCATCATCATCATCATCATCATCATCATCATCATCATCATCATCATCATCATCATCGTCATCGTCATCGCGTCATCGTCATCGTCATCGTCATCGTCACCGTCACTGTCACCGTCACCACCACCACCACCACCACCACCACCACCACCACCACCACCACCACCACCACCACCACCACCACCATCACCATCAATATCACCAACATCATCATCATCAACATCATCATCATCATCATCATCATCATCATCATCATCATCGTCATCGTCATCGCGTCATCGTCATCGTCATCGTCACCGTCACTGTCACCGTCACCACCACCACCACCACTACCACCACCACCACCACCATCACCATCACCATCACCATCAATATCACCAACATCATCATCATTATCATCATCATCGCAACCGCCTTCTGCCTACCATCGTCTCCAGTCTCTTCTGCCTCCCTTCCAATTCCTTCCCATACTTCCTGTGTTCCCTCCCGTCACTCTCGATCATCCCGTTCCCTTCCAGATCTGTCTGGGCGTTCTATATATACATATATACATGTATAATGTGCATATATATGTATATATGTGTGTATATATATGTGTGTGTGTGTATGTATAATGTATATGTTTATATATATATATATATATATATATATATATATATATGCACGGATCAACACGAGGAGTCATTGATGCATAATTTATGAATATTGACGTTCGTTCGGCACTGCAGTGTCTATAATCGCTGAAGTGTGTTTCTAACGACAGGTCATTAATAGGAGCCTTTCGATTATAGATGGGTCCGTTATATCACCACCACCATTATACCACTACTACCACCACTGCCACCACTACCACTACCACCACCACCACAAACACCACATCAGCCACCATAACCACCACCCCACCATAACCACTACCACTACAGCCACCACCACCACACCACCACCACCACTACCACTACAACCACCATCACCACTCGGTTGATTTTGTTGGTTAAATTCTTCAACCTTAGTCGTCGATGAACGATAGGAGTAGGAGGAGACGGAGAAGGACGAGGAGGACGAGAAGGAAGAGGAGAAGGAAGAGGAGGATTGACAGACATAAAGACAGGAAGACAGACATAAGCAACAGGAGGCATATATAGACGAGCATGGTTGACTGACCTTCGCTTGTAGACCGTGATAGGCAATGATGAGCATGAGTAGGAGCACTGTGCTCACTGTCACCAACGACTTCAGACTCAGCGAACACATCGAATCCTATACAAACAGCATTCAAACAGACACACACTAAGTCAAGCAGCCACACTTACACGGACGAACACACATCCTCAAAATATGAGAAACATCGTTGGACATAATGATTCACTTGCTCAATTATTACGCAGACATTTCCAAATAATGATTCTAGTATTTTAGCTTATACAACTGAAAATTTCCACACTTTCAAATATCACGAATGCAGACAAGAACAAATCTTATACATACTTTATTGAATAACCCGGTTGATAGACCGCAATCGGTTACACTGTACAATTATTATGCAGTTGAAACAATTCACAAAAACACATATCACAGAGCACACAACACACAAATCCTAACTATCAACAGAACAGACAGCCTACAATAATCGGCGCTAATAGCAGCCTACAAAGCATGTCCGTCTTACGGGGCTCGAACTTGTTACCTCTCGCTCTCTATATAATATGCCAGCGTGTAATCCAATGCGCTTCCGTGACCTAGTTTGATATGACTCCTTCACATGGAATGTACTAGTATAATATATGCTCCCTTTTCTACGGGCTAAGCTCACGTCTGGGCTCTTCCCCACATCCTCTCGCTCCCCAAGATGTTTCTTTTCCCGGGGCTTCTGTGCAGAAAGGGCTTCTGAATAGTCAATGCTACGAGAGGTGCTTATTAAATACATAGCTAGACAGAATAGTTTGCTATACGAATAAAGGAGCTGTAGAAGCGATCAGTTTTCACACAGAAGCATCAACAAAAGCAACACTCTGACTACAACTGAAAGTAGTCGACTACAACTGAAAGTATCGATGCGAGTCGGTCAATCGGAAAGCGATATTATTCTCATCGCTATGCAGTTGTAGGAGTTGCTTGTTTTGTCATCAAGTACAATGCAATTTTCTTCATACATTGTCATTAAGTACAATCCTATTAATTTTATTCATACATTGTCGTCGTTAATGCAGTTTAGTCATTGTTGTAATTAAGTACAATGCAATTTATGCATAAATTGTCACTACGTGCAAAACAATTTATTCATACATTTCCATTAAGTACTGCACAATGCAATTTATTCACGCATGCATTGCATTGTCTTTCGATGTAACGCAATTTATTCAATAAAATAAATTGTCAACCACAACTTCGTCCTCAAATTGACTCTGATCCCCAATACGTTTTATGGCACGTTCCCCTACCCATAAAGCAATAAATAGGCCTAAGTAAGTGAATAAGTTAAAAGTAAGAGCAGCTTGGCCTATATCAGCATTGCAACATAGTTAAATATTCAAATGTGCCGTTGCCTGAACTTGCCTCAAACCGAATTAGCGATCTCATGTTTTGACATTTTCGGCACACGTCCAAAGAGTGGCAGGGATTGACACCACCGTTATTTGAAAGGATGGCCACCGTACACCACCGTTACAATACAACGTTATAGTCTGTGCAACTGAAAACTGTACGTACCCATCGCCACAAACGCGCATCGGTCGACAGCATAGTGCACGTCAAAGTTCAGTATTGACTCAACCTTGCACCAGCCACCAGAGCATATTTTAAGTGTGCAGTTCTACAGATATGAGCAGTTCTAAATGTACTTGTGCAGTTGTGGAAGCACTTCTGTGCAGTCCTTAAAAATAGTAAAAAGGTCATTGCCATCCGATTTTGAATAATTTGCCATTGGAGAATGGGAAGAGAATGAAAGGGTTGTGCAGTCCTAAAAATGGCTTTAAAAGAAGCCCTGCAGTGCGGCGACTTGCACATTACATTTTCATTGTCTGTCTGTTCGAATGCCAAACACCCAAATTACTTTGATACCAGTGCAAAGAGAGGGAGAGGAGGGACGGAAAAGGAGAGAGAGAGAGAGAGAGAGAGAGAGAGAGAGAGAGAGAGAGAGAGAGAGAAAGAGAGAGAGAGAGAGCGAGCGAGAGAGAGATCGAGAGAGAGAGCGAGAGAGAGACAGGCAGACAGACAGAGACAGAGAGACAAATAGAGCGAGCGAGAGAGAGATACACAGACAGACAGAGACAGAGAAAAAAGAGAGAATGAGAGAGAGACGGACATACAGACAGACCGACAAACAGAGACAGAGAGAGACAGACAGACCGAGACAGACAGACCGAGACAGACAGACAGAGACAGACAGACCGAGACAGAAAGACAGGCAGACAGAGAGAAATGGAGGAAGGAAACGGGAGGGTGTGAAGGTGAAGGAAATAAAAAAAGGAGATCCTTCGTGCTCGCTGTAAAACAGCTATACACAGAATAATTTTCAGAAAGACGGTCACATATAATTTGTCTTTGAGCTGCGCTTGGTCTGGCTGCTGTCCCTCGAACTCATATCTTGTTAGCTACTAACGTTGCGTTCATGCCGCTTTGTCTGCCTGATCTCCGTACACATCTCGTGACCCACAGGGATCTGCTATCGGCCCTTCATTTTTTTAAGTAAATCTGTTTCTATCATATCAGAGCAAAGCGCCGTGTTGGCCTGCTTTTCCCAAAGGCATGCCGCACACACACGCACACACACAGGCACGCACACACACAAACACACGCACCCACACACGCAAAGAGAGAGAGAAAAAGAGAAAGAATGAGAGAATGAGAGAGAGACAGACATACAGACAGAGACAGAGAGAGACAGAGACCGAGACAGACCGACCCACGCACACACACACAAACACACCCCCGCACACATGAGGCTTATACACACATATACACCCACATAGGCCTACACACTCACACACACTCACAAACCCAAACACACTCACTATCGTACGATACTCTTTTCTTCTGTTTGCTCTCTACTCGACGATTGCGCTCATTCGGATTGTGCATGCATCTCAAATCTCGAAATCAATGCCTTTCAACCATCTAAGATTGCCTGCATATTTGCATCCGATGCAGTATTCTATAGGGTATACCTGATCAGCTGCATTGGCTCCATGTGGAATTCAGAACAGGACTTTGACCTGTAAAAACCTTACAACGAATAGGTCTACTTTTTGGCTACGTATACCTGTCTCTCAGCCACCGCCATCTCCCTATAGATTGCAGCCAAACCTTGTCTCTGCTATAGCGATCTTTGAGTATGGATTAATATTATTATTATTATTATTATTATTATTATTATTATTATTATTATTATTATTATTATTATTATTATTATTATTATTATTATTATTATTATTGTTATTATTATTATTATTGTTATTATAATTAATAGTAATAATTAATATTAATAATAATTAATAATAATTATTATTATTACTATTATTATTATTATTATTATTATTGTTATTATTGAAACGCCTAAGGGATAATAAATAGCTGGGGAGGAATAATAGTAATTATTATTATATAGTTTTGTTGAGTATCTCGAGATACCTAAAAGCAGTGGCCTACTTTTCATCACAGAGCTATGACGCTGTCTCTCTATACTACTGTAAACTGTGATAGTTGAGAAACCAACTATCCTCTTTTCCAGCGCATTGCCATTATTGACCAACCGTTCGATGTCATTGTCTACCAAGCAACCCTTGCTTTTTCGGACCGTGACAAGTTCTAGGCTTTTTATTCTCTTGATAATCTTCCAAATTCCTGATTATTCTCAGGAAAATATAATGGCTATTGTTGCACTGTGTTGTACATTTTGCATAGTGATGTTCTTTGTCCTTATTAAGCAATAAGCACCCAGCTAGATGTAGCTTCATTAATACTGATGCAGGATTTACATAAAGGTTCTTGGACATGAGCAAACAGATTTCGTGTACTGACGCTTGTTAACCTTTCAACACATCACACAACCATTCACTGCTTAACCTCGTCTCACTCCTCCGATGGTTTATGATGAAAAGAATCGCTTTCCTCTCGGTCGTTTTGAACTCAATCAACTCCATCATCATTGTCAACCTTCAATTGACCTTCAAAGTTTTCTTCCTTTTTCTTCAGTGTTCAGTAGCGCAGCCTAGGCCTAACCTAGTCACTGTATTTCGGTATCTAAAGCTAGTGTATAAGTTTCTAAAGTTCT
Organism: Lumbricus terrestris; assembly: GCA_949752735.1. NCBI lineage: Eukaryota > Metazoa > Annelida > Clitellata > Crassiclitellata > Lumbricidae > Lumbricus > Lumbricus terrestris. The sequence goes on from OX457047.1 coordinate 36,331,503, forward strand.
TAACTTGTTCAATTACAACAAAGCTCTCTTTCTTGTATTTTCTTCTTCGTTCATAACAACGCCAATAACACAACAATGGATCAACGACGACAAACGTTTTAATTCTACGACAGCAACGCAACTATTATTATCTAACTCCACTGTTCTCTAAAACGTCTTCTACTCTCTCTTACCAACTCCTTCTTCTACAACTTCTATCACTGTCTGGGCGTACACTCTTCCCCTTGCCGCTCTGTCCTTCTATCTGCCTCTCTCCGTCTATCTGTCCGTCTGTCTGTCTGCCTCGCTCTCTCTCTCTCTCGCTCTCCAGCGACGGTCGGCCGAGCCGCGCCAACTTTCCCGCCAGTCTGTCACCTGCAGGCCTAACTGTCTAGACGCTGACCTTGAGCTGGTCTAGTCGTACGCCTAAACATTAACTGACCACATAGACTATACAAAATTAGCTCACATTACCTCCCTCCTTTCTTTTAAAGAGAGCTAATTATCTATAAAAATTAGCGAACGTACCTTAACTAAACAATGCAAATAGTCCATAGCATAATACATCATAAAATATCTTACACTACAATCTAGATAGACAATCAGCTACTACATTCAATTTACCTTTCTTATAGTTCAACAGAATGTCAAAATTTTGCAATGATAAAGACCATCTGACTAATTTAGCAGATTTCGACATTGATTCAGTCAAATAAACTAAAGGATTATGGTCTGTAAACACATTGATTTTAGAACCAATAAGAATTTCTTTCAACTTGTTTAAAGCCCATATGATTGCATAGGCTTCCTTCTCAATCGTCGCCCACCTCCTCTGAGTATCTGTCAGCTTCTGACTGATAAATGAAACAGGACGTTCAATCCCTTCCTCGTCCACCTGAGATAGTACAGCTCCCACAGCAAAATCACTGCTATCACAGTACAAATTAAATGGTTTCCCAACCTCAAACATATAAAGAATCACATTTGATAAGACAATCTGTTTAAGGGAATCAAAAGATTTCTGATGTGCATCAGTCCAAACAATGTTATCAGGTACTTTCTTGCTGGTCAAGTCTGTCAATGGTTTAGCAATTTCAGCAAAATTACAAATAAACTGTCTGTAAAACCCAAAAAATCCTAAGACTTGCTTCACTTCCTTCCTGGTTTCAGGTTTCTTCAAATTAATTAAACTGTCAATCCTGTCTGGATTCATCATCTTCTTCCCTGATCCTATGAGGTGACCGATGAACTTCACCTCACTCTTACCAAACACACATTTCTTCAAGTTCAATGTTACATTATGCAGTCTTATTTGTTTCAAAAATAATTCCAAATGTCTTAAATGAATGTCCCAATCATTAGAATGCACTGCAATGTCATCAACATACGGTTCAGTAAAATCATGAATCGGTTGCAAGATCATATTTATCGCTTTTACAAAAGTCCGTCCAGAGTTAATCATTCCAAACGGAACACGCGTAAATTCATACAGTCCATTATGTGTAACAAACGCAGTCTTCCATTGGTCACTCTTTTTCACAGGACAAGTCCAATATGCACTGCGACAGTCCATAACAGAAATGAACTTGGATTTTCCAACTTTGCTCAAGACATCGTTGACGATTGGCATAGGATATCGGCAATTTTCAGTAAAAGAGTTAATGTATCTGTAGTCACAAGCCAATCTCAAGGATCCATTCTTCTTTTTGACAATGACAAGTGGACTTGCCATTCTGCTTGACGATGGTTGAATAATGTTTTCTTTCAGCATCTCTTGTATTTGTTTTTCCACTTCTGCTCGGTATATTAATGGTATTCGATATGCCACGAATTCTTTTTCTCGAAAATCTGGTCTCAGCACCACTTCGTGTTCTACTAATGTACATAGTCCAGGTTGGTCTGAAAATCTGTCTGCATATCGATTCAGTACATCAAGTAATTGTTTCTGCTGTTCGCTGGTCAGATGTCCAATTTGTTCGTAATCCAATTGAAGTGACTTCTGTTTTGTCTCTGAATAGTCTTCCTTCAGCGGTATTTCTACCACTGATCCAAATTCGTCATCCTCTTCCACGATCAGACCACAAGACAATGTTCTCGTAATAAACTTCCTCATCTTGTTAGCATGAATAATCCGTCGACCGTTTTCGTTCATGTCCACCAGATACGAATATTTGGATCTTCTTTGCAGGACCGTGCATGGACCATGCCATCGGGAGATCAATTTATTGGTTGACGTTGGATACAGCACGATGACGTTCTCTCCTGGCTCGAATTCTTTATCTTTTGCTCTTTTGTTGTATTGACTGGCGTACTGTTTTTGCTTTTCTTCAGCACAGCTCTCGGCGAATGTCAAGGCCTTTTCCATGTCTGCTCTTAAATTCTTCAGGTACTTTGCCGGTTGCACTCCAATGTTCGGTGGTAGATTTATTTCTTTGGTCCAGCTTTCTTTAAGGATGGTGAGTGGCCCTCTCGGCAACTTTCCATAGACCAGCAAATACGGTGCCACTCCTGTAGTTGCATTAGGCACTTCTCTCAATGCCCAGACTGTAAATGGAATAATTTTATGCCACTGTCTCGGATTTTCCACAACGACATGATGAATCATTTTCTTGAACGTTTGATTCCATCTCTCCACCAATCCTGCCGCTTCTGGATGTCCTGGCGAATCGAATCGAGGACAACATCCCATCAGTTTCAGAAATTCTCTTGTTAGACTGGCTGTAAAATTCGTCCCTCTATCGCTCGTGATTATTGACGGAACTCCCACATCCATGAACAGCTTCATCAAAGCTTCGCATACAGCCTTAGCGGTCAATGACTTCATCAAGAATATTGTCGGCCATCTTGTACATGAGTCCACGATGCACAAACAATACTTATGCCCTGCTGCTGAAGTCGGTTCGATTGGTCCTACGACGTCCATGGTCATTCTTCTGAACGGTACATCCTCTCTTGGTATTGGTGTAATCGGCACTCGATCCATCACCAAACTTCGTGCTTTCAACTGACACTTCTCACAGGACTTGCAGAACTTCACCACATCTCTACGCATTCTTGGCCACACAAAGGACAACTTGATACGTTCCCTTGTCTTCTCTTCTCCCAAGTGTCCGCCAAATACTGACTCATGTGCCAATTCCATCACCTGAATTCTTCTTTCCTTCGGCAACACCAACTGATACACCAACTGGTCCAACATTTGATGCTTCTTATACATCAACCCATTCACCACACTAAACTCAGATCCTTTGTCTTCAGCTATCTTCCACCACGACCTCAGTGTCTCGTCATTTCTCTGCTGCTCTTCAAATTTCTTTGCGTCTGCCAATTGTCTTTCATCACTCGTATTTTCGGCAAACAAATCCCTCATACTCGTGTCTATTTCACCATCACTCTCAGAATCATCATCATTATCACGTTCACATGCAACCATCTCTTCTTCAATTTCATTGTTTCCGGATGTTATTCCTTCTTCTTCTTCTTGAACGCTTTGTTCATCATCGCTTTCTGTGTCCTCATCTAGCAAACTTTCATTTGACTTTTCCTCTTCTCCTTCTTCCACTTCTCTTCTCCGACTCTGTGCTCTTGTAGTCACATTCGCTTGCAATTCTCCTTGTAATACACTCACTGGTGGAACCTCTTTCAGTTCTGCGATTATCTCTGGATGCAGCAAGAACTTTTCTTTGTTATCTTTGCACAAGACTGCCGGAATGCTGGCACACACCAAGGTTAAATATGGCGCGATATTTACTCCCTTGTCTTTCAAATCTCCTCCTTCGTTATGACAACTCATCCGCACTTCGATTTTCACCAACTTAGCTGGAATGGGTTCTCCAGCCACACATTGCAAATGTACTCTGCCAATTTCTTCCACTGTCGCTCCTTTCAACAATTCCTCATTGATTACTGGAATCTCAGTACCAGAGTCAATCAGCGCTCTGACTTGCACGGGATGACAACTGTCATCATTTCCACGTATCTCTACATTGACATGCTGTAGTAAAGACTTCTTCGTACGTTGACACTCATCTTTGCTTTCTGTTTCTCGACCAGTATCTTTAATTGGAGCAGAATTTACTATTTCTCTCTGTATAGCAAATTGAGGCGTGCACTTCATCACTGACTTCACTTCCGTTTCGCGGTTGTCTTGTTCTTCAGACTGATTCGGTGCATTCATTACTTGTATCTGATTTACTCTGAGATTTTCTGCACTTCGAGTAAATCTATTTCTCAGATTCGTCATTCTTGGTGGTACTTTGCAATCCTTTATCAGATGTCGGTCTGACTGACAATTATGGCAACGTTTCTTAACAATCCCTCTCTGTTCAGTGCTCTCCCGCCTGTAATTGTACGCTGTATTGTTTTCTCTTTGGCGTCCCATCACTGGAATTCGACTGTACATTTGTCTGTCACCCGTTGCTTCTCTTCTATCTTGACCAAACTGTCTTCCAGGAGCACCATCATTCCTTGCTTCGTTATTTCTGGCTTGGTTTCCTGTTTCTTTGTTATTACTATTCCACCTGGGTTGCTTCGAACTATTTCCCCATGCTTCATATTTCGGTTTGTCTTGAAACATTAGACCAATTCGATTGTTCACGTGTACGTCTGCGAGTTCTGCAACATTACTAGCTTCAAAGCATTCAGTACCCTCTTTTGCTAGTACGAACTGTAGTGGACCCGGTGGTAGACATTCTTTCAATTTATCCGCCACCAATAGATCAAATAACTTCTCGTAGCTTTTGCCCACTCGCCTACTTCTGACATAATAGTTCAACAGATTCTTCAATCTTGCTGTAAACATCGTGTATGTTTCTTCTGCCGTTTTCCTCGCATCTCCAAATCGTGATCGATATTCTCTCGCTGTCAATTTGAATTCTTTTAGTAAATGTTCTTTCACTATGTCGTAATCGTCTAGATCAGCGAAAGACAATCGGTTCAACACCGTTCTTGCTCTTGGCGTCATTAGTGGCAACAGCAATTTGACCCAAAACTGCTTTTCCACCGTAAAACTGTTGAATGCATTCTCAACTGTCTCAAAATATAATGGCACCTCCATCATATCATATGGCATCTTAGGTAATACGTGTTTCATTGCATCACCTATCCTTTTAATCTTGGACACCATTGTCTCACTTTCTCTGATCCTGTTTCGTTCTGACTCCTCACGGCTTCTTCTTTCGTCTTCATTTCGTTCCCTCAGTCTATTTTGATCTTCTACCCTACGCAGTTCTTCTTGTTCTATCTTTTGCTGCAACAATTCTAACTGTCTTCTGCGTTCCTCCTTTTCTATAGCCATTTCTCGGAGCTGAGCTTCCTTAAGAGCGAGTTTCTTTTGTTCTAATTCTAATTGTTCTTCCCTTTCTCTTTCCGCTTTTTCCAAATTTTCTTTCTCCATTTTCAATTCTTCCTGTCGAATCTCTTCGGCTCTTTGTAATTCTGCCAAACGCATGGCTTCTTTGTCTTCCTCACGAATCTTTTGCTCTTCCATCTGTTGTTTTCGTATTTCTTCATCACTTTTCCTTGCTCTCTCGTATTCTATCATCAATTCCATTCTTCTTCGTTCAGCTTCGTCACGATCTCTTTTCAGTTGTTCTAGCTGAAGCTGGAACTGCTGCTTCTGCATCTGTATCTCTTCTTGTCTCATCCTTTCTGCTTGTTCTGCTCTTGCTTTTTCCTCTAGTCGAAGCTTTTCTGTTCGTTCAATCTCTTCTTGTCTCCGTTCTTTCTCTTCTTGTCTCCGTTTCTCCTCTTTCTCTTTCTCTTCTTGTTTTTGTTCTTTCTCCTCTCGTCTCCGTTGCTCCTCTTTCTCTTTCTCCTCTTGTCTCCGTTCTTTTTCTTCTTGTCTGCGTTGCTCCTCTTTCGCTTTCTCTTCTTGTCTGCGTTGCTCCTCTCTCATCATCATAAATTGCATCAACGCCTCCATAGACATCGGTGCCGGTGGTTTTTCAATTGGTTTCTCCTCAGCGCCACCCACAGCACCTTTCTCTTCAGCTTCCTTTTTAAGCCAAACCTCTGCTAAAGCTCCCATCAAATTTTCTCTAGACATCTCTTCGACTTCTTCTACGTCTAGACCCTCTTCAATTAATAACTTTATTAATCGATCAGAAGACATCTTCTTTATACTGGCTTGCTTTTGTTCTGTAAGTTTCTCCATCTTTCTTCTTTACTTCAGTGATTACCGTGAAGAAATCACGGGAATGGCTATGAATATCTGTGATTGGCTGACTTTAATTCTTATGGCTCCTTGGGTAAACAAGCAAGTTTTGTATACCTCTCTCTGGCGTTGCGTTGTCGTAATGTTATTCGTATGCCCGTTGTATCTTCTCACCAGACTCCGAAATGCGTCTCCAATCGTAAATATTCCTCCGACTGAAAATATTCCTCCAATTGAAAATATTCCGCCAATTGAAAATATTCCTCCAACTGAAAATATTCCTCCAATTGAAAATATTCCTCCAATTGAAAATATTCCTCCGATTGAAAATATTCCGCCAATTGAAAATATTCCTCCAACTGAAAATATTCCTCCAAATGAGTTCGCTATCCCAACGTCCTTTGCTTGAATTCAGTATCCCACCGCTGTCACCAAAATGTCAACCTTCAATTGACCTTCAAAGTTTTCTTCCTTTTTCTTCAGTGTTCAGTAGCGCAGCCTAGGCCTAACCTAGTCACTGTATTTCGGTATCTAAAGCTAGTGTATAAGTTTCTAAAGTTCTTAACTTGTTCAATTACAACAAAGCTCTCTTTCTTGTATTTTCTTCTTCGTTCATAACAACGCCAATAACACAACAATGGATCAACGACGACAAACGTTTTAATTCTACGACAGCAACGCAACTATTATTATCTAACTCCACTGTTCTCTAAAACGTCTTCTACTCTCTCTTACCAACTCCTTCTTCTACAACTTCTATCACTGTCTGGGCGTACACTCTTCCCCTTGCCGCTCTGTCCTTCTATCTGCCTCTCTCCGTCTATCTGTCCGTCTGTCTGTCTGCCTCGCTCTCTCTCTCTCTCGCTCTCCAGCGACGGTCGGCCGAGCCGCGCCAACTTTCCCGCCAGTCTGTCACCTGCAGGCCTAACTGTCTAGACGCTGACCTTGAGCTGGTCTAGTCGTACGCCTAAACATTAACTGACCACATAGACTATACAAAATTAGCTCACAATCATCATCATCATACGCAGCGAAGAGCAAACAATCACAGACGTGCAGAGAGAGAGAGAGAGAGAGAGAGAGAGAGAGAGAGAGAGAGAGAGAGAGAGAGAGAGAGAGAGAGAGAGAGAGAGAGAGAGAGAGAGACAGACAGACAGACAGACAGACAGACAGACAGACAGACAGACAGACAGACAGACAGACAGACAGACAGACAGACAGAGACAGAAAGAGAGAGACAGACAGACAGAGACTCAAGCACACACACAACAGGGTTGGCATCGACAGAGACATTGCCATTGCCGATCGAACTTTATTAGTCGATGAATTTATTGAGCTGCGGTGACTGCGGACCAACTAAGTCGAGCAAATATCCGAAATGGCCGTTCGACAACTGATTTGACGGCCCTGCATCCGACGCCTCCTCCCTCCTCCTCGGTGCCGAGACCACGACGTCGGCGGCGGCGGCGGCCTCCTCGCGTGCCCCCCGGGCGACGCTAATGGCTGACTGTCAACACCCGGCCGTCCGCCGCCGTCCCGCCGCCGTCCCGCCGCCGCCGCCGCCTCTACGCCCGCCTGTCCGTCGTCGTCGTCGTCGTCGTCTTCAGTCTGTCCGTCGTAGGATGGATTTATCAATAAGCCATTGCTGACGCCCTACGTTGACTGCGTCCCGCCTTAGACGACTCACCCAATGACGTAAGGGACTCGAAATAAAAAGCGTCCGCAAAATAGTTCCGGCCCTCTAACACCCCCCACCCCTACCCATTCCGTCCCCACCCAACTCCCACCCGACAAGCAACGAAGACCTACGATGGTCGTTGCTCTCTAAGAAGGACCCTCTATACTGAGACAGATAGGCAGAAAGACAAGCAGACAACCAGACAGACAGACAGCCAGACGCAAACAGACGGACATGAATACACACGACCTCATTCAGACAGACAGACAGACAGGCAGACAGGCAGACAGACAGACAGACAAACAAACAAACACTGAGCCACATTATAACCGCTGGGTGTCTTCAGCGCACGTTGGTTTTCATGGCAACCGTTGGAATCGCAAGTATTGGTTTCTATGACAACCAGTGGTTTAAAGAATTTCTATGACAACCACAGAACCACCGGTACACTCAGTTATTTAAACTCAAATTATCAAACCGCTGACGGATAGTTCCCATCCCGGACTGCTTCCTTACTAAATCTAATTGCGTCAATAAACAGGCCTTAAATTAATAAGACACAATCAGGTAGGCATTGTCTGTTCCAGCCAGACAGTAATGTCAAGTCGATCACACGATTCCGAGAATATGCGCGATAGAAGTGCATGGATCTGGTTTGCGATCGGGGTTAGATGATGCAACCCATGCAGTGTCTCGATCACTCAGGAAACGCTGAGTGTATTGTAGATATCTGCGCATACGATTCATTGTAAGAGGAGACTCCCTGCCGAGAGAAATCATAGACGGGAGATTGGAGTGAAAGAGAGAGAGAGAGAGAGAGAAAGGAAGACAGAGACAGATGTAGTTGTAATTGTAATCGTGCATTTATATAGCGCCACTTCAAGAGACACTTCTCAGAGGCGCTCCCGACCAGACACTAAACCACAATCGTAGAGAATGGTTTTCAAACGCTTGCGGAAAGGGGGCAAAGAAAGTCAAAGAAGTTCATTACGGAGAGTATTAGGTAAGTTATTCCAGAAAGAAGGACCAACTATAGCAAAACTTTTTATGCAGCACTGTGGAGGTTCGAGCCATAGGAACAATCAGGTCACCATGCGTAGCAGAGCGAAGACATCTACGACCTGGAATGGATAGATGGGCTGATACTGGGATGGATGATGACTGATGGATACAGCGAAATGAAGAGTAAAGCACAGCGAAGAGAAGAATGGCGTCATTGGAAGTTGAAACCTGCCGAGGGAACCTAAAAAAAACTAGAAGATTCATGGCCATGTGTTCAAGTTCAACATTAACAGCATGAATTCTAGATTCTACAGTCTACACTCTACACATCAATGACGATGCAGAAGCAGAACCATTTGAAATTCGTTCTGCTCCTAATCATGATCTAGCATCATACACTAAACTTCACAGGACATGGAAACAATTGTTGTTATTCAGCTATGACATGCTATGTAGTGCGCGAGTCAAAGCATGGGTAGGGTTCACGTCAGCTGGACAGGCATACGCGATATATACTGCCAAAGGTCTGGGATTCAAATCCCCTTCCAGGCCCCCCCCCCTCCCCCACAAGACCATGCTTCGAGGTTTCTGTTCCACCCGCGCCCCAACAGACGGCTCAGCTGTAATGAGTACACTGGCTGTACAGTGTACACTGCTGGTGGAAATATCAGACGGCGAGGAGGAGACTGACATTCGCCATCGTAAGCTGAGGCTAAAATCTGAGGTATATGCTAGCTATAGTATACCTCAAACCCGCAGCTGCCACAGTGCCACTCATAAGGCTATGTTAAGGAATGCCTATAGCATCTTCATATTCTTCTATTTTTTAATTTATTTCTCCATTTCTATAGCGCCAGTTCAAGCTCTCCTACTCGGAGGCGCCCCCGACTATACATCGCGGACACTGCATCGGAGTTTCACGCCAAAGCGCTGAGCAATTGCGAGTGAAGGACTTGCCCAATGTCCCTAAGCGGCGACTTGAGGTGGATTCGAACCTACAACCCTCCGGCTGCAAGGCAACGAACATGCCCACTACACCACCGCGCCCCATATAACATATGGTTGGATGAATGGATGTATTGATGGAATGGGCTGCTTCAACTGTGAACCCCAATACCTATAGTGTTTCGGTGGCACGATACCATTCGATGGGGCAACTTGTTTTCCTTTCAAAACAACAAACCTCTATTCTGCGATTTTTCTTCTTCTTCACGTTCTCTGCCCTCCGGCAGGTTCGTATGTTCAACGACGCCATTTTTCTCTGTTCTCTGCTTCTCTTTTCAGTCCACTGTATCCATCCTCTGTCAGCATCCAGTCCAGCAACATTGTTCTTGGTCTACCTTGCATCCTTTTCCCCTCCATTCTTCCATCAAATTGATGTCTCTTAGTTGGGTGTCGCACCTTAAGATGTGTCCTATCCATTTCTTCTGCCACTTACGTAGGCCTATAGTGCCCATCAGTGACCTCTTTTCTTCCACCAGCTGTAAGATTTCCTCATTCGTTCTTCTCTCAACCCAGCTGATTCTCTCCATTCTGCGCCAGATCCACATCTCAAAGGCACCTAGTCGTTTTATGTCTTCTTGCCGTATTGTCCACATCTCTGAGCCGTACAGGACAACACTCCACACCAGTGTCTTCACCATTCGCTTCTTCAGCTTCATGTTTAGACTGCCTCTGATTAGCACCCCCTTTTGCAGAATGCATCTTTTCCCATAGCTATTCTCAGTTTTTTTAACGTGCAGTTGTACACAAAATGTGCAGTTCTAAATGGATTTGTGCAGTTGTATACAAGCACTTTTGTACAGTTAAAACTAGCAAAAAAAGGCCATCGTCCTCCGATTGGAAGTAATTTACCATGGAGGATGGGAAAGGAAAGAAGGGGTTGTGTAGTTCTATAAATTCCTTAAAAACAGCCCTGGCTATTCTTTTTATTTCCACATGGCACCTTGCATCCTCTGTAACCACACTTCCCAGACAGCAGAACTTCTTCACCTGTTCTATTTCCTCCCATTTAATATGATGTTTACTGCTTCTTCTCCTCTCTTGAGCCATATAAAGCGAATAACAATAAGAATAATAATTTCCCTTTATTCAAGAGTGCAAACAATAGTGGTGACAGGACACTAAAAGGAAATTAAAATTTTCGACTTTAATAGAAGCCATAAAACGACGGAAATGACTTCTCGATCGCAAATATCAGAAATAATATGTGGGATGATGTGGATGTGTCAGACATTGTTTGATCACGTGATATGAGGAAGAGTACAGACGACGTAGGAGGGTGGTCAGATGTCTGCTGTTCAGTAAGTAAGATCGATCTTGTCCCATTTGCGCCTTGTTTTGCGAATGCACCTCGTGGAAGATAGCATCGATGAGGACAGGCATATTATAATTACACGATTTTCTGCTCAATGTGATTAATGTTTGAGGAAGACACGCGCCCGAAATGATTTGCTTAACCCTTCTGATCGAATCTTACCCTGCCTCCACCATTTAAAATTTAAAAAAATGCTGAAGTCTAAGTAAATGTAGCCTAACGGATAATGCGACAGCTAACCATACATGTATATAGGCATAGTTTAAAACTCTTTCTTCGGGAGGTCGTACATATAGCCTATTGATTATCTGCTCGTAGACCTATTTGATATTTTGTCTGCATTGCATATTCGTCTAATGAGCAAAAACAGGTTGGCAAATCGCAACCTGGTACATTGTGACAGACAAAAATTACATTGAAATAAAAATATTAAAGGGAGTAATCAGTTATTGGAAATAAATTGAATCGATAGTTTGACTATGCTTTAATAATAATTATGTTTGAAAAGGACTCTAGAAACAAAAAATACATTGAAATAAAAATAATAAAGGGAGTAATCAGTTATTGGAATTAAATTGAATCGATAGTTAGACCATGCTTTAATAATAATATGTTTGAAAAGGACTCTAGAAACAAAGTTTCGGTCATCTTTGCTCGGAAGTTCAAAATTGTGCATATATACGGGTCCTGAGACCTGGGCGACGGTTGTTCTTTGGCGGGAAAAGAGGTAACGGTTTAATAATAACAATCATGGATCTTTAAACGTGCAATTCTACACAAAATGTGCAGTTTTAGGCCTAAATGAATTTGTGCAGTTGTAAAAACAACGTCGCGCAGTGATAATCGTTAGAAAATGTAATTTCTGCCGGTTCACCATGCACGGAAGAGCGAAATGGAACGAATGGCCTGTGCAATGAAAAATCATGGAGGAAGGCGTAAAGGCGTAATTTACAAATTTTAAGTCAAGTCAATCAAGTGGATGACTAAAAAAGAAAAAAGGTAATCAGATTTTTAGCCGCTGACTTGCGGCATTTTGGTGAAAAAATTATCAAAACGACTAAAAAAAGAGGTCGTGAAAAATTTTTGCCAACAAACCCACAGTTGTAAAAATTGCTGGTTGTGAAGTTCTAAAAATTTCTTTTAAAAAACCGTAATGACAATAATAATTACGCTACCACAATAGGCCTAAAATGACGCAGAAACACGGCAAGGGCAGCTGAAACGGGTTGCGCTTTATCATCCCAATTAATAACAAACTAAGATACATAATATTATGGCTCAGAGTGTATACTATACGCCCTACACTTTGCATATGGATATAATGTAACGTAGGCCTATATTATAAAATTTACTATTTTATCTATTGATTGCTTAATCGATAGGATAACAATAATGATAAAATGTTTTTAAAATGTTATTGAAAAATTAAATTAGGACTATTTAAGAATGCAATGAAATTGAGGTAATGTAGGCCCAACATATAAATATTATCTGTTACGTTGCTTAAACTTCATTGCATTTTTAATCATTTTATCCAATCTATTCATTGCTAACTCATTAGGTCTATTATTAGCCTTCTTATTTTTTTTTATTTAGGCCTTCAGGCCTACTGTCCTCGTTTATTAAAATTTTCTTATTATTCTTTGTCGTTATATTGTCTCTGCATTAATGTTATTAATCCATGCATTCAATAGGCCTATACTTTATTTTGAACTTTCTCCTACTTACTTCCGTTCTGCAATAATTCTGTGCACGTTTGACGTTGAATATAAAATCAGTTGGATGTCCGAATAACATCACCTATAGCTACACCTAGCGGCGAATTAATCGATCTTGTCTGCAGGGTTTACTATCAAAACCGCTCACACAAAACCGTGCACACAAAACCGCGCACACAAAACCGCGCATCACAAAACCGCGCATCACAAAACCGCGCACGATCATTACCGCGCACGATCATTACCGCGCTTGTTTGCGCATCTGTTCAACTTCGAAATTGCAAAGTTCTAGGGGCTCAGAACATTCCTTTGAAACTGGTAGGCCTATTCGTTCGACCATCCTAACCACTCTTGTTTGAGCATCTTCTTAAGCGGTGTCACGACAACTGGTTTAGAGACAACTCGTCAAACGACAACTTGTCTACAGACAACTGGTCCAGCGTTTGAGAAATGGAAGCTGGATTAAATTATTTTAGAGGTGAAATTGAGGCTGGATTGATGAAAAACGCAATAGAAATTGAGGCTGCATGGATGAAGGTTCTTTTGCAGGTGAAATAGAAGCTGGATTGTCGAAAATAACGCATGAGAAATGGTAGCTGGATGAAGGTATTTTTGGATATGAAATAGAAGCTGGATTGACGAAAATAACGCATGAGAAATGGAAGTTGGATGCATGTTGAAATAATTGTATGCGGTTATGATAGTGCGCGGTTTTGTGAATCGCGGTTTTGTGTGCGCGGTTTTGTGTGCACGGTTTTGTGTGCACGGTTTTGACCGGATACCTGTCTGCAGTCTGCACGAACCGCGTGATGGAGCGATTTGCATGTACGTGCAAAACTGCAAACTAGACAAGTAGAGTCACAAGACTAGATCTATAGGCAGCATACTAACCTCCTCTCAGTCCTCTGCTATTATCTGCAAGTCGGTGGTACTCATCTTTAAACTCGAGTCTTTGCTTGGCATCTGTGCACTGCCCTCCTCTGCCTTAAAGAAGCGCTCGTTAAAAAATAGGCCTACTGCTTCTACTGCTACTGCAGTAGTAGTAGTGGCAGTGGTAGTAGTAGTATTGTGGTGGTCACTGGTCGTAGTAGCAGTAGTAGTAGTAGAAGTAGTAGTAGTAGTAGTAGTAGTAATAGTAGTAGTAGTAGTAGTAGTAGTAGTAGTAGTAGTAGTAGTAGTAGTAGTAGTAGTAGTAGCAGCAGCAGCAGCAGCAGCAGCAGCAGCAGTAGCAGCAGCAGTAGCAGTAGTAGCAGCAGCAGCAGCAGCAGTAGCAGTAGTAGCAGCAGCAGCAGCAGCAGTAGCAGCAGCAGTAGCAGTAGTAGCAGCAGCAGCAGCAGTAGCAGTAGTAGCAGCAGCAGCAGCAGTAGCAGCAGCAGTAGCAGTAGCAGCAGCAGCAGCAGCAGCAGCAGCAGTAGCAGCAGCAGTAGCAGTAGTAGCAGCAGCAGCAGCAGTAGCAGTAGTAGCAGCAGCAGCAGCAGCAGCAGTAGCAGTACAGTAGCAGAAGCAGCAGCAGCAGCAGTAGTAGCAGCAGCAGCAGCAGCAGCAGCAGTAGCAGTACAGCAGCAGCAGCAGCAGCAGCAGCAGTAGCAGTAGTAGCAGCAGCAGCAGCAGTAGCAGTAGTAGCAGCAGCAGCAGCAGTAGCAGCAGCAGTAGCAGTAGCAGCAGCAGCAGTAGCAGCAGCAGTAGCAGTAGTAGCAGCAGCAGCAGCAGTAGCAGTAGTAGCAGCAGCAGCAGCAGCAGCAGCAGTAGCAGTACAGTAGCAGCAGCAGCAGCAGCAGCAGCAGCAGTAGCAGCAGCAGTAGCAGTAGCAGTAGCAGCAGCAGCAGTAGCAGTAGCAGTAGCAGCAGCAGCAGTAGCAGTAGCAGTAGCAGTAGCAGAAGCAGCAGCAGTAGCAGTAGCAGCAGCAGCAGCAGCAGTAGCAGTACAGTAGCAGTAGCAGCAGCAGCAGCAGCAGTAGCAGTAGCAGTAGCAGAAGCAGCAGCAGTAGCAGTAGCAGCAGCAGCAGCAGCAGTAGCAGTACAGTAGTAGAAGCAGCAGCAGCAGCAGCAGCAGCAGTAGCAGTACAGTAGCAGAAGCAGCAGCAGCAGTACTGTGAATGTAGTTTAGACTTTAGAGTTAACGATTAGAAAGAAGGTCATCCTGCAAAAGAATTTATATAGAATGGAAAGATCAGTTCATAATTAATGATCGAACGCCGTTGGATGAGACGCTCTCGATTTTTACAATTATTTATCACCGCTAATTTATAGAACCCGGTTGAACTCGAAGCAATTAAAGTGGGTTACCTAATGACCACACGGCAGACTTGCTTTGCCGAACACAGAACAGTTTCTGTATCTGTCTGTCTCTCCGTCTCTCTCTGTCACTCTGTCTCTGTCTGTCTGTCTGTCACTGTCTCTCCTCCTTTCTCACTGTCTTTTGTCTGTCTGTCACTGTCTCTCCTCCTTTCTCTCTGTCTTTTTCTCTGTTTCTCTGTCTGTAGTAGTAGTAGAAAGTAGTAGTAGTGTCTGTCACTGTCTATCCTTCTTTCTCTCTGCCTGTCTCTGTTTCTCTGTCTCTCTGTGTTTGTTTGTCTGCCTGTCTGTATGTACATGTATGTATGTATGGCTGTCTGTCCATCTCTGTCTCTCCTCTTTGTCTTTGTTTCTGTCTCCGTCTGTCTCTCTTCTTCTTCCTTCTTCTCTCTCTCTCTCTCTCTCTCTCTCTCTCTCTCTCTCTCTCTCTCTCTCTCTCTCTCTCTCTCTCTGTCTCTGTTTCTGTGTATGTCTCTGTCTCTCACGCTCTCTCATCTCTGCCTGTCTGCCTGCCTGTCTGCCTGCCTGCCAGTCTCCCTCTCGTAGTACACTCCCGTCGATCTAGGTCGTACTCGAAAACGAGTTCAGAGATATCGGGTTTCGCTAGAAGAAAGTCACCAAAGCCTACTTTTCTGGCTACTTCTGAATCGCAATTGTGATCGTAACCACAATGTAGGCTGCCTCTTCAGACTCTGCTCACTACCCGACATAGAGCCCTTTGGTTTACGCGCATTACATTTTAACTAAGATAAAAGCATCCTTGTTAAAGTGATTTCCGCGTTAGGTTGACCGTACTAGGGATAATTCGACCGTGCAACTTATTCCATGAGGCCTCATTGGCCTCATGGAATAAGGCTGTGGTCTCAATTACAGATGTCCAAAATTATTGATTAATATCGAACGTGAATTAGGCCTACTACTGTAACTGTATATCTACTACCTTACATAACAATATTACATGTATGTGTAAGCTTAGTCTTGGAGTTCCAAGACTACGAAACTGCTTAAGCCACTTAATCAAAGTCAGAAAATTCTGAGTTCTTTCGTCGGAAAGTCTCCGCCTTCCATTTTTTAATAGAACGTTCGCTCCGCTCTGTGTTCGTACAATTCCATCCGAGCGCTCGAAGCGCGCCCTGAACGATATTCAGATTGCGACCTTATTAGGGCTTCATTGACGCAGCGTGTCTCGGTAACGATCGCCCAGGCGCCAACAGGACTGGGCTGGCGGGGTGGTCTGGCTGGCTGGTGTGTTGGGGGGGGGGGGGGGGGAGATGTCATGTCAACCGCGAGGAAAACTGTCTGGTGACATCACTTCCGCTTTATTACCATGGCAACCGGTTCGGATAGGAAACGCAGAGGGTTTTTTGTTGTCAGCCTACGTCGCATACGGTCATGTGATCGGAGTTTATGCAGCGCATTAGGCTAAATGCGTCGGAGGCCAGAGGTTTTTCATCGCCATGGATCTGATGGACAGTAAAGCATGGTGAACAAATAGGTCTACAGAGTTTGGCAGGTGATTACAATTTCGCATTACGAGCGGCCTTTTTGATTCCAAGCCTTTGTTTCAACACAAGGCATCAAATTAAGCGACAGAATCAAACGTGATTCTAAATCATTTCCATACAAAGCTAATTATGAAAACGGCATGCTTTTACAATCGAAGGGCGAAAAATATGCAG
>OX457047.1:36353331-36363331 GCA_949752735.1 Lumbricus terrestris
TCTGTCTGTATGTCCGTCCGTCCGTCCGTCTGGCTGCCTGCCTGCCTGTCTGTCTGTCTGTCTGTCTGTCTTTCTGTCTGTCATAGAAGACATTCTGCTCAACGTGAGCAGCCGACTTGTGTGTCGACTCAGCATAAATCCTCTAATATTCAGCGGTGTCGTCTTTATTTATCGAGATTGTGTGTCTGTGTGTTCGTCTGCCTCGTTCTTCCTCTGCGTCTGTCTTTGTGTCTTCCTGTGTCTCGCTTTGTGTCGTTCTGTGTGATCGGCTGGCTGCGTTCCTTCGACCGCGGCACTTAGGGGAAAGTGATGCCATTATACACACCCGATTCCGTATATATATGGTTATATATATATATATATATATGGCAGTATCTGTCTGTGTCTTTCTTTCATTCCGTGTCTCTGTGCGTATGCCCTCTATCTGTTCACTTGAAGATGCGGCGCAAGCTGAGATGATGTCATTTGCTAATGACACTCACGACGAGAGACAGAGAGACAGACACAGAAACAGAGACAGACACAGAGACAGAGAGACACACACAGAGACAGAGACCCATATCAAGTTGCGGTATGTCAACTTAAAGTCACAAAATATATACAGAGAGAGAGACAGACAGACAGACAGGCAGGCAGGTAGTCAGACAGACAGAGACAGTCAGAGAAAGACAGGGAGGGAGGAGAGAGAGAGAGAGGGAGAGACGGACGGACAGACAGACAGACATTGCCATCATGCACAGAGTGCCGACGTGATAGAGCACTTTAATCGTCCTTTTCTTTTCGCAAGAAAATAGTCGGCCGCATCTTTCCTTGGTTTTAGTGTCTGCTGATAAATATTCGATCACGTGATATATGTCAGTGAGAGATCGTCACACGTCGACTTAAACCCACGAAATCATCTCTGTCTCCATTGATCGTAGTATTGTCTTATGGTCAACCTCGAATACATGGGCGGAGACCTAGGGGGGGACAGGTGGGACGGTCCCCCCCCCCCCAATCAAAGTGTTGGGGGAGACGGCCCATGCATTTGTCCCCCCTAATGTTTGAGCGTCAAGACTTTTTTGGCAGCGAAAATATAAATTTTCGTCAAAATTTTGGCCGGATGACTAAAAAAAAAGGTCATCAACTTTTTTGGCGGCGAAAATAACTTTTTTTCGAGATTTCGCCGGTCGTCGGAAATTTTTCGGAAAATCTCGCGTCTTTCCGTCCCCCCCCAATTCTCGGCCCAGGTCTCCGCCTATGCTCGAATACGATTATTCTTTCGTATATTAGACGATCTCACAACAACACAATGACACGCATCGCTGGCGCCGAAGAGAGGGGCTTAAGCCTTTGAAGGTCATCCACTCCATGCATCCATCGTCAGCATCGACAAGAATTATTATGAACTTCATCAGCAAATCTTTTATAACCATTCAGTCAACAGCTGATGACAATTCTATAGGCTGTATTTCATATCGAATCACACTGCAACCATATAAAGGTCCATAGCCTATAATATATTTCTGTGTGCTTGCGCGCGCACACGTGTTTGTGTGTGTGGGCGTGCGTGTGTGTGTGTGTGTGTGTGTGTGTAGATGCAGCTCTGTCTCTCTGTGTCTGTGTCTCTCTGTTTCTGTTTCTGTCTCTGTCTCTCTGTCACTCTGTCTCTATAATTTCTGTGTCTCTGTCTCTGTTTTTCTGTCTCACCTCTTTGTGTGTGTTTATATATATATATAGCCTATGCATATACACCTTCACACACACATACATACACACAAATATATATTGTGTCAGTCATTCCACGAAATATTGCCAAACCGGAAATTGCGTCAGCCTTGAAAGCACGTATTGCCACCAAAGGATGATTTTTCTGTTATGTTTACATGGAAAGAGACCCGTTATAGAAACTGATGAACTGACCACAATGTATAGATCTAGCGCCGCTGGTCATCGTATATCGGTCAGCAGATTGCTGCGGCCGGTGTCCAGCGCACGCACTGACCACAAACAGACAGCAGAACAATACCAGTCGGCATGCATGGACTGACAGGTGTCAGAGACCTTCGCTCTAGAAACTCTTGGACTCGACAAACAAAATGATTTCTCAGTAATCCCAACAAAAGATCTGATTTTATGAATGCTGAATGAATTGTTTTCTATAATATTATGAACTTGTGATATTGACCAATTTCTCAATTTCATGTTGACGTATAATTTTTATATCATATATGCCTATATGGTGGTTATAATATATGCTGGTTCTATACGTAGGGCTTAAAGTGTGGCTGGAGGTCATGGACGGCGTCCATGCACAATCATTTTAAAATCTGAACGCTGTCCTGCCACTTATTGGCCAGCACAGCATGTAAAGGCAAGGGCGTCCAGGCACTTAATTCTTTTGAAAAGGTAAGGGGCGTCCAGGCACTATTTTCCACACTTTAAGCTCTGATTATGCACACACACACACACACACACACACACACACACACACACACACACACACACACACACACACACACACACACACACACACACACACACACACACACACACACACACACACACACACACACACACACACACACACACACACACACAAATTTATAGATAGGGCGTGTATATTTAGGCCTTACATAATTACATAGGATATAAACACGCACCTAAATCTATGTATACATAATTATGAGGTAATAAATAATAATTGCTACATAGGCTGAACACGTACTATATACGCCATCTGTATGTGTATAGGCCTATTTTTATTGTGTAGGCCTAATCATTAGCTGGAACGTTGGCATATAATAATTATGACATTCATAACTGAAAAATATCGAAAAATATCGTTATTAAGTCGGTTGAAATTAATTGATGCAAATCGCACGAGTTTAATGCATGCACGCTCAGACAGACAGACAGACAGACAGACGGACAGACAGACAGACGGACAGACAGACAGACAGAAAGACAGACGGACAGACAGACAGACAGACAAACAGAAGACAGACATACAGACAAGACAGACAGACGGACAAACAGACAGACAGACAGACAGAAAGGCAGACAGACAGACAGACGAACAGACGGACAAACAGACAGACGGACGCACGGACAGGTATACAGACGGACAGAGAGACAGACGGACGCACGGACAGGTAGACAGACAGAAAGACAAAGGGACACATGGACAGACGGACGGACGGACGGACAGACAGACGGACAGACAGACAGACGGACGGAGCGAGATAGCCAAGAAATTAAACGATGGAGACTACTAAATAGATGCGTACGGTATGTAATCACCTATTCACGCATCTATATCTTCATGGATCTCAATATTTATCGCATCTCACATGATCTGATGAATACGAAAATCGAAAGCATCGAACTTTCCCGCAACCCCAATGGACGTGGTCGCTAACTACTCAGAATTAGTTCTAAACATTCTGGAAATAATTTATTGTGGGGGGGGCTGCCGTGTGTACCAGTAATACAAATGATGCAGTCGTTGCACAAAAACCCGTTTTCTCGCATGAATTCGTCATACACTATTCAGATGTGGTGCGAATAGAATGTGTAAAAGGTCTCGGAGATGCAGAGCAGTAGAAATAGCGCCGAGTATACAGAACCCATATTTTTATATGATATCGTAATTATGAAATGATATAGCGCCACTTTAAAGAGAAACTCCTTAGAGGCGCTCCCGACCTGACAGCACCAAACCATAATATAATAATAAAATTATTATAGGCCTATCATGGTTAGGTGCTGTCAGGTCGGGAGCGCCTCTGAGGAATTTTTCTTTAAAGTGGCGCTATATAATTTCATTGCAGGTGCCTTGTAAACGGTTTCTGATTATGTATTATGCATAATCAGAAACAGTTTACAAGGCACCTGCAATGTCCTGCATTCCGTATGGTGTGGGCTTATAATAATGGATATGAGCCTGTGATGCCTATAATAGGCGCCCATCTCATAGACAAGATGAGATGTCAAGACAATGTATAAAATCTATATCCCTCCAACGGGGTGCTGCCTAGTCATCCCAGCAGAGACCATAGCGACTGTGGAAGCAACCAGCATCCTGCAGCTTTATCACCTGCAAGGTCCAGACCTAGAACCCAGGCAGCAGAAGATAATATCAGAGTACCCATCAGAACCTTTGCAGGCAGCAAAATGTCCTTGTGATGTTCAAGTCGAATATTCCACTGAATGCTATCGAATCAATAAGCGGGTTCGACACCTCAGCAACCTGATTCTACCCCACTGTGACCTAATTTTACACTTCTACAGGAAATTGCATTAAACGTGGAGGATATTAATGGTTTAGATGATTTAAAGCGTGGAAAGTTGATACTTTAAGAAAATTTTTGGCAATCATGAATTATAATTAATTAATTAATGTAAAAAGAAATAAGAAACACCAAATGTTCTCGACATAACAACAAATGTTCTCACTCTTCTCCTCCTCTGATCTTCGAAGAAAATCCTCAATATGTAGATGTTCAAGAAACTTTATTCGTTCAAAACGCAACTTCAATAGAACATTTACAGATGAAAATAATATAAATTCTGTCAATCTCTAAGGCACATAGAACAGAAGAAGGCCGCGCTCAGACTAGAATGGCAAATTCTAACTTGACTTTTAATCAGCTTACTGATAGACGATCACAAAAGTAAGTTCAGAAAAAAGCAATGAACATGTAACTGACTTTAAAGTCAAGCAACGTTAAATGCAATCTAGACAGCCAAACAGGAGTAAACAAAGCCAAAGTAGCCTACAACGCCAGGAAATCTCCAAACGCATTTAAACAGAAACACACAAGACATTTTTTACGGTTGCATATTTTTACATCTTCCATCTTTCAGTACCTGCCACTTTCAACAGATATCATCATACTTATCAACATCATCCGTCATTGTGAATTTGCAAATGAAGGTAATAAAGGCTATACTTACATACCTACTTAACTTAACAGGAAATGCAATGGCTTTTTAGACACCTGTATTTCAACCGTTGCTCAATTCTATATAAGCAAGCCCTCATAAATGAAGACAACCGGCTGGCCTGCACTTTTAACCAACATTCGACCTCCCCAGTACCACCAGATTGTCCTGGAACCAACAGTTATACCACTACTCACCAGTGCCAATGTGGGACTAGTAAATGCTGCTGCCAGTGTATCTTCAGAACAAACTGTGATGACAGATAACGACATATCTAAGCTCAAAAGATTTATTTTATACACTGCAATAAAATTAAAAGGCTCAAACTTCTGCCCAAATTTAACATAACGAAAAACAGAATTATGTGGCTGAAAAAACTGATAAAAGTTTACTATAAATGCTGAAGCTTGAAAATCTAAGCCATGATCGAAATACATAACAAGACTCGCAATGTTCACGATTACACTCATCGTTTAAACATCGAGAAAAACTTAAAGAATAACATTTAAAAAGGTCAAATAAACTATTAATTTAACACTGATACTATTTCTGCAAGCAGCCGAGAAAGCACGGTCAAACAAAATGAGAAACATTAAACATACACGACGTTATAAATTGATAGAAATGTTGAGCATAACTAATGACACGAGGGTGAATTTACTGCCGCTGTTCACTCCAATAAAACGTTGTGTAATTGCGCTGCGAGTCATATATCATCATGCATATCAACATTATCCATCATTTTTAGATTTCATGTCAATGTCATCACGCCCCATACAAGACTCTGCTTTACCAATTACATCCTTTATAGCCACATCTTTTCACATCTTCCGTCTGTCAGCATCTGCCACTTTGAGCAACATTACCATAAACAACTACTGGCCCAGTAAGCTACATTGGTTAGAGCATATTATAGCGTGTCACTAGAACGGACATGGTTTGTAGGCTTCTATTAGCGCCGTGTAGGCCTATTGCAGGCAGTCTGTTCTGCTAGTAGTTAAGATTTAAATCTTCTGTAAATTGCGTTCTTGTGAATTGTTTAATCTGCATAAAAATTGTACACTGTAACCGGTTGCGGTCTGTCAACCGGATTGCACAGAAAATATTATTATTATAGGTTGCAACTGCACACCATAAGATCTGTAAGAGAGCATGCATATTGTGGGTCCATAGCCGATTTTAAGGTTCTGCAAAAAGCTACCAAAAAGTCTTGCCTACTGTAACGATGTGTTAGAACACATGCTTTGTAAGGCCACTGCGTAGAACGTAAATGAAGGATCCGTGTCCACTCAGTGCTTAGAACCACTCCAACAATGCATCTAACTAAGACAAAGAAATCTATTGTCTCAGCTGAACACTAACAATAAAGATTGGTACCTGAAAACGGCTGCAAGAAGACTGCCTTGGGAATACACTGCCGAAACATTTACTGCAGGCAGCCATAAACTGAATAAAGAATTTGCTGCAGTCATAACAATAGTCATTGTTAGAAATGAAACAACAATAGTACTGACGACGACAATTACGATGACGAATTGACGATTATAATAACGACAGTTACGTTAACAAATCGTACAGTCATAACGAATCATACTATCATCATAGTAACAATAGCAATATTGGTAGAAAAAAAGAAACAATAACAAAGAATTTAGGTAAACAGAAAACATCTTAAAATGAAAAATAGACGAGAGAACACTAAAACTGAAATCTTCTGCCTAAAACAGCTTTAGCAGGATGTCAGATCCTTATGCTACTACATCAGTCTCATTGCCACAGCATATAAACACAATAAACAGATCTAATGCTGCACAGTGAACATATGCCACATACTGCTACACACATGCTATGCTACGACGAACAAATGCTACATTAAATGCAGCATTGAATGCTACATCAAGTGCTACATTAAATGTGTGCTGTTTAGCTCAACAAAGCACTTAACTATAAACATTAATCTCTGGAAAATCTGGTGGTCCATAAAATACAAAAAATCAATTCCAAACCGAAAACCTACCATACAGATGAATGCAGTAAAAAAAACACTGAAGCATATAAGAGTACCTGGTATATATATATATATATATATATATATATATATATATATATATATATATATATATATATATATATATATAAATGCAAAAATGACAAGGATCTTGGATTCACTAGATAGTTGTATGATCCCTATCCAGCCGAATAGAGAATAGTCAGCACGAAGTTGGCTCACATACATACACAAATTTATATTTCAGTCAATATATGCTCCCATTTTGAGAAATATAAATCACCAGTAAGCTTATAAGGATTGAAGGATGTGCACCTTTAAACATAACCCAAAATTCCAAGGTTTTAGTGAAGACATTAAACTAAATTAATCTAATCAAATTTAGTACACCAAATCATCAAATTTAATCAAAAATTTCCAACTTTCATCCAAGATAATCATATTCAACATCACAAGCCTATTTTTATAATGTCGGCAGTAAAATTCACTCCAGTGCTTTGCATAATTTTCCTGTAACCATTTCTCTACTAATAATTTTGGCTGAATCGAACAAGAACAGAGTTATTCTGCCACTAAACTCAAGCAGACAGCTGCAAACGTATATGTACATTGTACACTGTACAGTCCAAAAGAAATAAACGAATTGCAGCACAACCGAACATGACTGAGAAACTAAATTAATAGTAAATAATAATGTACAAATCGAACTTCAAAATGAAACTCTGTTCAACGACAACTCAAGCACTGAACACATAGAGACAGTATGCAGATGTGTAACAGTCCTCGGCAAACGACGCAGCAAATCACAAGGAGACCAGCGACAGCTTACAATAATAATAATAATAATAATAATAATAATAATAATAACGACAATTTGTATGGCGCCATAACGTGGCCAAACCGCTACAAGGGCGCCTCACAAACAGCTACAAGCAACAAAGTCCCTAAAAGGGTTACGCCAGTACTCTGAAAATGAATTCCGATCACAATGCTTTGGCAGGGAATGAAACAAAGCGCTTACCGTCGGCAATTCTTAGGTGCCTTGACTCAAGTCAAAGCAACAATTCCAAAGGTGTATCCTCTCCCAGTTCCTATCCAGCTGTGATGAGCACGATTAAGCAGGAGATCTTTACGGTGGTCTTAGAGATGCAATGGGGCATTTTAGTGGTCATGGGTTCAAATCCCCAAAATAAATTGGGTTCAAACCCCAAAATAAATTGGGTTCAAACCCCAAAATAAATTGGGTTCAAACCCCAAAATAAATTGGGTTCAAACCCCAAAATCAATTGGGTTCAAACCCAAAATAAATGCACTACTGTTATTAAAAACTAAAATATAGAAAAATACTGCCATGTTCAATGAAAAAGCTGAAAACCTAAATCCCCTTCAAAGTCTTTGTGGCCATGAGAGATTTCGTCGTATCAGAGATTTTCAGATAAGTCAATTCTCAGCTTCAGCTTAGGTTGTAATAGCAAAAATAATGCAAATAATTAATTATATTAACGTCATAAATAATGGTATAACCCCTAATTTAACACCACTCGATCTTTGTCGGCCTGTGTCAAGAACTCGGACTGGTCGGTCCTTACGCTCGGCTCGTACGGGAGTGCTCTTGGTCCCGTTTGCTCGTACCTCCATCGTACAGAGCCGTGCTGTTTCTGTGGTTGACCTGGTGGTATAGAATGCCCTCCCACTTGAGCTGTGCCTGCTCCCTAGATCACTCTCTGACACATTCTATAAGCACTTAAAAACTGTTCTGTTTGGCCGTGCGGGAGTCGGGAGCGCCTCCGAGTAGTTTCCTTGAAGAGGCGCTATATAAATATTTGAATCAACGAATGAATAAAAAAATATATAATTAATATTACAAAATAAGAGTTCTAACAGTAATACTATCATTACTACTACCACTAAAATAATAGTAAAGCATAAGTAGAAAAATAATAACAATTGACCTGCTCCTCTACAGTAAGTTCAATGGTTCGTTTGAACTTGGAGGCTCAAAAAGTAATACAAGTCGTAAGGAAAGTTGCTACAAAATCACCAACTTGGATTTGGTGAGAATCAGAATCGATGATCGGTGCTATATAAATGTTCCATTACAATTACCAGCAGTAGTTTAAAAAACGCAAAAGAAACATCACATACACAGATGTGATTCATTTGTGGGCAACACACAGCAACACCTTGAATCAGTTGCGTGCAACAACACCGCCCTTCCCCTTGGCCTTATCTCCACGGAAAAAAAACCAGAACTACCCGATCCGATTAATAAGCTTGGGATTTTCTTTTGATCGTGACGATAAATATTTTTTGACTTCTATAAAACTGTATTCCTTAATTAAAATAGATTTTATATATATTTATATGTACATAGACTATACTATATACAATTTATATATATATAATATATGCATATATATACTGTATCTTCCTTCTACATCTATATACAAAGAGACTATTATATATACAGTATATATATTATGTCAATATATATACATATGTAAACTGTACATTTCAATGTAAAATATTCTATTGCTCTGGCACCATATGTGGTTTTTAATTTTCCATTTCGTCCTATCGAAACACCGTCATCAAACAAACGATGCTCAAATCAAAATCCTTTCAACGTTAACCTATAATTAAACAGCATATTCACAAATTCAGGAATTCACAATCACTCAGCAATTCTCGCATCTTTTTCATCAAGATCGGAGCAAAAAAAATATTTGACAGAAAATCAAAACATAATTAAAACAACAACTGAAACGAGAAAACCTCTCTCCTTATAAAAAACCGAAGAAGACAATAGCCGACAGACAACAACGCGGCATCTCAACGAAAACATCGCACCGAATGCACACACGGTCCATTCTCAGTCTAAACAAAACGGCACAGACAATCATTTGACTACAATGCACGGCGTTAATTAACGCATCTTCAACCACGATCGTTCTCAAGAGGGAGAGGTAATGAGGGTGTGTGTATGTGTGTCGGAAGAGTCGAGTATTTTGATTGTGTGGAAGTCTGACGGTTACACGAAAGTGTCCAAGGCGGAAGGCACTGCGC
>OX457047.1:36998331-37000831 GCA_949752735.1 Lumbricus terrestris
CATGTATGCAGTAGACCTAATGATGTTTTTTACTAAGTGTTCAAAGAACATAAATTTTGAAATTGTCAATTTTTTAATTCGAAGATAACACGGGAGAGAAGCCACTTAGTTGAACAAAGTAATGTGCTAATTGTGGAAATATTATATTAGCATTAAATTATTTTTATTACAAAATTATGGCATCTTATATTGAAATAGTAAATATATAATGATGCAATACCATATCATTATAGGCCAGGTCATTATCCCTCTGCCTGTCTGTTTCCTCCTTGCCTCTATATCATTATAGGTCTAATGAAAGATTTTTATCACAATAATATTATTATATCATAGCAGTTCACGCAATATATTTTAATGTAAATAGCAGCTCATCACTATTATTATTATTATTATTATTATTATTATTATTATTATTATTATTATTATTATTATTATTATTATTATTATTATTATAATTATTATTATTATTGTTGTTGTTGTTGTTGTTGTTGTTGTTGTTATTATTATTATTATTATTATTATTATTATTATTATTATTATTATTATTATTTGAACATTTTCTGGGAATCATTTTTCGAGGGGACCTTCCCCCTTGAGATGCCTATAGAGTGAATACTGCCTTCTGCCTGACTGTTTCCTTGCCTCTATATCCCTCTGTCTATTTGCTTCCTTGCCTCTATAATCCCACTGGCTATCTGTTTCCTTGCCTCTATATCCCTCTGTCTATCTGTTTCCTTGCCTCTATATCCTTCTGCCTGTCTGTTTCCTTGCCTCTATATCCCACTGTCTATATATCTGTTTCCTTGCCTCTCTATCCCTCTGCCTGTCTGCTTCCTTGCCTCTCTATCCCTCTGTCTATCTGTTTCCTTGCCTCTATATCCCCCTGCCTGTCTGCTTCCTTGCCTCTCTATCCCTCTGCCTGTCTGCTTCCTTGCCTCTATATCCCTCTGTCTATCTGTTTCCTTGCCTCTATATTCTTCTGCCTGTCTGTTTCCTTGCCTCTATATCCCTCTGCCTGTCTGCTTCCTTGCCTCTATATCCCTCTGTCTATCTGTTTCCTTGCCTCTATATCTCATGGATCAAATCATACCTTTCCTCACGCTCTTTCATCGTTAGCGCTTCTGGTCACTCATCTAATCAACAAATCCTCACCTGTGGTGTCCCTCAAGGTTCAGTCCTTGGTCCTCTCCTGTTCATTCTCTATACCTCCCCACTCAGCAAACTCATTTCATCATCCTCTGCTGATCATCACCTCTATGCCGACGACACTCAATTATTCATATCTTTCTCCCCTCGCTCCTTCTCAGACGCACTAAATCAGTTACGTAACACAATCACTCAGTTTTCAGCCTGGATGACCGCTAATCTGCTCTGCCTCAACCCCTCAAAAACAGAATTTCTCATCATTGGCCTACGCGAGCAATTAAACAAACTAGACTATCCTTCTGACTTTTCTCAAACAGACCCAACTCTTCCTACGCCATACTCTTCTCCTGTCCGCAATCTCGGAGTCATTTTTGACAAAAACCTTACTTTTTCTGACCACATCACCCAGCTATCCCGCACCTGCTATATGCACATCCGCGACCTCCGTCGATTGCGTCCAATTCTAAATTACAAGACCGCCTGCACAATAGCCACCTCAATAGTTCATTCCAAACTCGACTACTGCAATTCGCTCTTCCATGAAATAGATTCTCTTCAAATTAAACGCCTCCAAACTATCCAGAATGCTCTTGCCCGCGCAGTCACTAAGACGCCCAAACATCACCACATAACCCCTGTTCTCAAGTCTCTTCATTGGCTAAAAGTTTCTCAGCGCATCCATTACAAAATTGTTTCTCTAACCTACAACGCTCTTCAAACCTCTCAACCCTCCTACATTCGTCAACTAATCACCATCCAACCGCATAGGTCTACGCGCTCATCATCATATCTTTCTCTCTCTCGGCCTCCAGTATCATCCTCTCTGAAATTCTGCGACCGCTCCTTAGTCTATGCTGCACCAGCTCTTTGGAACGGACTCCCAACATACCTCCGCATGTTCGCTCACCCCCCTATCTCTCCTGCAGTCTCACCTCCAAATAATAATTCAACCTCTCCTCCGCTTGCACTCTCCTCTGCTGCATTCCATTCACGACTGAAAACCGAACTCTTCAACCTATCCTATCCAGATTCCAATCAGGTTCCATCACCCAACCACCACCATCACCGACAACCACCGTAGCACCACGCTATCTCCTCGGCTTGACCTCCCCGGATTTTGACCTGGCACCGGAACCAAAACGGCAGCTCTGGCTATTGCGGACTTGATTTGATATAGCGCCGGTGATAAGCTGGTCTCCCTGACGTGGCTTTTGTGGGCGCTGAGAAATTCTCGAAGATTTACATTACATTACATTACATTATATCCTTCTGCCTGTCTGTTTCCTTGCCTCTATATCCACCTGCCTGTCTGCTTCCTTGCCTCTCTATCCCTCTGTCTATCTGTTTCCTTGCC
>OX457047.1:37010831-37023669 GCA_949752735.1 Lumbricus terrestris
AAAGACGGTAATTAAATGTAAATATCGATATTTTTCCAATTTTCCTAATATGGAGTGGAGGCTGTGGAGTTGGACAAGAGAAGGGAAGTGCAGAAGAGTCTATATATCTATAGGATGAGAGACGGAAATTAGTTGGATGTTGAGAATGTCCCGCTATAATCGGCAGAATCATAGTCCATCAAATACACACGCTCACGCACACATACACATAGGCACACACACACACACACACACACACACACACACGTAGACAGACACACATACATAGACACGCGCGCACAAACACGCAAAAACCCACATAGACAGACACACAGACACACACACGCAAACACAGATACATACAATCACAAACACAGACACATACAATCACAAACACAGACATAAACACACAAAGACGCGCGCGCGCGCGCACACACACACACACAAGCACCTCACACTCTCGCACACAAAGAAGGCATGGCCGACGATACAGATTGGCTGCAAAACAATATTATAATTAGATAAAAATAATATGTTCTATCCGTCTCCAACGCATTTCGGAGGAGCGAGAAATTCGCGCTTTAAGTGATATACGTGGCAGACGAATTCGTTTAATTTCGACTATATATATAAACATATATATGCATATATATACATATATATATGCATATATATACATGTGTATATATACACTGTGTCCCAATAAATCGGGCACCCTTTTTATACTGTGAATAAAACTGGTATATATTCATCGATTGTCAAAATTTCAAAACAGGCTTGATCCTGTAATAATTATTTACAAATTGGTAATTTATGAACGGCCCTCACTAAAAAAATTACGTCATAATGACGTCGTTAGTTTACATATCGAAACCAAATGTCAGCAAAAATCGTTAGAAAATGGCGTTCAGCCAAGAAGACAAAATTGTAATAAAATTCTTACGGAAAATAAACTTTACGGCGCAAAAAGTTTATTCGAAAATTTCCGGACAAGGGATGGACAGTGAGCGGTCTAAATAAGCTTCTAAGAAAAATTGATTTGACCGGTTCGTCGGAGCGGAGCGTTGGTAGCGGTATACTTAACATTTGAATTCTCTGATGCAAATGACGTAATTGTGACGTCAATATTCATGCCAGAAACTTCATATTTGAATCAGTGTAAGATAATAGGATAAAGACAGTTTTGAAATCTTGAAAATCGATTAAGATTTGCCTGTTTTATTCACATTATAAAAAGGGTGCCCGATTTATTGGGACACAGTGTACATATATACACGGTGTACCAATTGAAGTGAGCCCCTTTTTGTTTTGGCGATATATCTGTTAATTCTAAATGAAACTCTATAACATTTTACAGCGTGAAAGAGGGATAAATTATAAATGTTTCCTGAAAATTTTATCAAATTCTATCAACATAGTCCGAAGTTATGCACATTCAAATTTGGACAAACAAAATTTGAAGTTGCCAACATGTAAAAGATAGAAAATTAATCCGTGAAACCGCAACCTTACTTGCTAAATGATTTACATATTAATAAATATGACGTCATATTTACCTCATTTTCGTGTAAGGGGACAATAATAAAAATGGTTTTCAGTGAAGATGATTTGAGTTTAATAAAAATTTTAAGACAAGAAAAACATTACGGATCGAAAAGGTTTTTACAGGAATTTCCTAACAGAAAGTGGTCTCTCGCAGCGTTGAAACGACTGATTGCAAGAATTGACGCTACTGGATCTGCCGAAAAACGGCATGGTGGTGGTAGACCTCAAACGGCTCGTATTCCTGAAAATGTTGATTCTGTTGAAACACTCGTATTGAGCCAAGAAGACCGACCTGGCACCCACAGAACAATTCGGCAAATATCGAGAGAAACTGGAATTTCGCGCAGTTCAGTCCATCGGATTATCCACAAGGATCTGCAGTTGAAATGCTTCAAAAAGAAACAAGCCCAGGACCTAACCGATGCGAATAAGATTGCCCGTCTGGTACGTAGCAAACATCTTCTACGAAAATACCCTCAGGCGTTGGTTCAATTCATGTGGTTCACCGATGAAAAGCTGTTCACAGTAGCTGCACCGGTAAATCTGCAAAATGATAGGGTGTACGTTGGAGTTCCAATGAGAAAAAAACAAGTTGCGGCCGATCGATTGCTTCGCACTCGTTCAAATTTCTCGAAATCCGTCATGATTTCAGTCGGGATATCAAGTCTTGGCTGCACACAGATTATCTTTATCGATCCAGGGGTCAAAATTAACGGTGCTTACTACCGGTACCGTGACGTTTTACTCGGTGAGCACTTGCTGCCTGCTATTAAAGAATTGTCGGGCAGTGAATTTTTCATATTCCAGCAGGACAGTGCTCCTGCTCATCGAGCCAAAGAAACTGTTGGTCTGCTTTCAAGAGAAACTCCCGAGTTCATTTCACCAACTCTTTGCCCCCCCCCCCCCCCCCAATAGCCCTGATCTTAATCCACTGGACTACAAGATATGGAGCGTCCTTCAAGAACGCGTTTATCAAACTCGCATACGTGACGTTGACCACCTCAAACAGCGAATTGAGGAAGAATGGAATCGTGTTGATCAAGGGATTGTTGACAATGCAATCAATGAATGGCGAAAGCGCCTTAGAGCATGCATTCGAGCTAATGGCGGACATTTTGAACATCAGCTTTGAAAAACAACAATTGGCTCAAATTAATTTTCTATCTTTTACATGTTGGCAACTTCAAATTTTGTTTGTCCAAATTTGAATGTGCATAACTTCGGACTATGTTGATAGAATTTGATAAAATTTTCAGGAAACATTTATAATTTATCCCTCTTTCACGCTGTAAAATGTTATAGAGTTTCATTTAGAAATAGCAGATATATCGCCAAAACAAAAAGGGGCTCACTTCAATTGGTACACCGTGTATATATGCATATACATGTATATAATTGGATGCAGTTGGCGAAGAAAACCGAATTACGTCACTGGACTAGATTCCATTTCGCTTCCAATTTGGTTGTGCCATCTTCTTATAAAAAAAACCTGTCTAGGCCTCCGTATTTTCGCTCAGTATGTTGGTCTTTTTGCATTCTGTTCGTAATTACTGTCCGTCCTGAAATTACATGTCGTTAGTTTTCCGTTTCTTCTCTGAAAAAGTGAAAAGTAGGTCTATACATGCATTCATTTAGACCTAATCGTAGGCTTATAATTCTTTTGTCTTCCTGATGTAGAGAAAATGCCCGGACGTATCTATAGGTTATTTTATTTGCTTGGTTTTTCTGTACATGTAGAGTGATCTTTTAATGTTATATAATGCGGTGTCGATCATTTCTTGAAATTCCTTCTAATTAAAAAATTTGGCATATAATAATATGTCTTTTATAAGACATCTCTTGATTCTAATCAGCCGTGCTATTTTTAGTATGAAGATCGATACGGGTGCCATTAATTAATCACCCCGGCCACCCCCCGTCCCCTCTCCCATTGCATCCGCCATTCGTATTATGTATACGTCGTTCGTTTCGAACTGAATTTGTCTGATCAGTCGTCGTCGATAGATGGGGTGATTAGATCAGCGAATGGAAGACAGGGACTCGAAGATGACGGCGAGAAAACACGACAAGGAAGGCACAAAGACTGACAGGCAGACGGACAGGCAGACGGATAGACGGACAGACCGATGGACACTTGGCCAATGAGACAGAGACAATTAAGGAAATTGATTGAAATTTAAAAAAAGAAAGAGGCAGTAAGACGCAGATGAATTCAGATGCACAATGACTCATAAACGAAACGAGTGATAGAAATGTATACGCAACATGCAGACAGAGGCAGACAGAGGCAGACATAGGCAGACAGATGCAGACAGAGGCAGACAGAGGCAGACAGAGACAGACAGAGACAGACAGAGGCAGACAGAGGCAGACAGAGGCAGACAGATGCAGACAGAGGCAGACAGAGGCAGACAGAGGCAGACACAGCCATCTTCCACTTTTCCATATCAGCATTTGCATGTTGTATATTGTATCCTATCTTAAATGCAAAGTCATCGCTTAATTTTTCACTCAAGATTTTCACATTATCACTGTATGTATATATATATGTGTGTGTGTGTGTGTGTGCGTGTGTGTGTGTACGTGTGTGTGTGGAGAGACAGACAGACAGACAGACAGAGACAGAGAGAGTGACACACACACACACATTCGCGGACAGACAGAGATCGAGAGAAGAAGATAGATAGACGGACACACACAGGCCGAGATAAGCAGACACACACATACACACACACACACACACAGACCAAGAGAAGCAGACAGACACACACACACACACATATACACACACACACAGACCAAGAGAAGCAGACAGGAGAAAGACAGACGGAAACACGCGCATCGCACAGACTGCATATAATTATACTTGAGTTCATATTATATCTATGGCCGATCTGCAGTGTAATGGTAGATGTTTATAAAAGCGCATAACATAAGAAGCTTAACACATTGACCGCGGGACCATTTCCTTGCAGTACGCGGCGGCACCATAGAAAATTTGAACCCCGGCAGTCCGATCGTAAATTTGACACAGGGCAGCTCGATCATAAAATTCGATCGCAGGGACCATTTATTAGGGAGTATCTGTCGCCCTACGCAGCAGCCCTACCAAAATTATGCACAGAGCGGTCATTGTCAATTGTCATTGACAGTGACTCTTGAAATGTAAAGCGGAAAAAGAAAATGCAAAGAAACTGTCAAATTATTAGTCTAATATACTCTAGGCCTACAGTAGGCCTAACCTGTCTAAGGATACTCTGCATTTCAGCCACCCATGACACAGCACTCATCAGTAGGCCTATGAATGCCGCTTTCTAGAGTAGGCTCTAGCCTACAGACAGCTTGAACTCGTGAAATTAGCATAGGACCTTGGCACTGCAAATGTCACGCAGCTTGAAGAGCCTGTCATTTTCAGACAAACCTCCACATTGAATTTGTGCCAGAGTTTCAGTAGGCCTATGAGTTCAAATCTGTCGCGCGTCATGGTCTGATTGAAAAGGGGAGTGACAATAGTCGGATCCCCAGCAATCCATATTGTCGGCTTCTTTATCATCGGAAGACAAATCCAGGAATTTTCTCATCTCATGTACTGTTGTGTAGTGCCAATAATTAGTGAACCTAGTTTTTGGCCTGAATGTGGACTTTTGTAGAAATTGGTCCACGAATTTGTTGGACTCTTCTGCCATCAAGCTCTTTATATCATTCGTAAATAATAAATCGAAGAACTCTATCAGACGTAACTCGGCAGTTAGGTTATGTTGATAGAGCTGCTAAGACAATCCTTATAACCATGCATATTCAAAAGCACCTTTGGTGTGTAATTCGTGTCAGCAGCTTCCCAAACACGAGTTGTAAATATAGGCTAAGTGTCGTGCGATATCATCGCAGCATCAGCAAGGCTCGGCCTGGAATATGACTCGGAGTCAACATGCATATGCAATGGAGACCTTGCAGGCCTAAATTATCTCACTCTCGGCATAGCCTAACTATTATAAGAGGTTCAATGATTGTCATCGATAGTTGACTGTGTATCTTTCTCGCGACGCCATCAGGCCTGGCTACTAAAATGCTTAGTTCAGAAAAATAATGTAGGCCTACTGCATGAGTCGTATGGTCGCAGTTAGGACTGCAATAAAATGGCATCACTAATAAACTAATGACCGCACCTACAATTACAACAGACGTCTCCGCCCGCCCTATAATAAAACTCGAGGTCTGAACGAGGTACCGTGCTCTCGAGATCGTAAATTAGATCGGAGGAAACCCCTTCGCTTTATGACACGCGTCAGCCCTGTTGAAAAGCATCGACAAGCCAGTCCAGGCTGAGAATCTGATCTCCCATTACCAGAGGTACCATTGATTGCCAGCACGACTCCTAAAGCCCATGTATATCTGGAGTACGAGTTAACTCGTACCTCGCGTCCCAGACAACCAACTGGAGTACGAGTTAACTCGTACCTCGCGGTCAATGTGTTATGGGGCAATGTTGGGGCATGTAGTGATGGGGGGGGGGTGTGTTGGGGTGGGGGTGGGGGTTGGGGGTTGAGCAGACCCATTAGACGAACATCGGATCCCCATCGTCTGCTGAGGTCGGCTGAGTAATCGACCAATCGATCAGAACCTGACACATTCTGTCATCTTCCATTTTGCACAGAAGACCTTTCATGAAGACCTACAGATGGACGGACGGACGGACGGAAGGATGGACTGATGGACAGATGGACGGAAGGACGAAAGGATGCATGGACTCACTGAGGGAACGGGAGACCGAGTTTTCGAAGACTAGACTGCAGAGACAGGAGCAGGTCGATGGAGCTATAGCTAGATCTATATGTAAAATGTAAATGTAATTTGTAATTTCTATTGCGCCGCTCACAGCCATGGTATAGACGGAAGGACGAAAGGATGCATGGACTCACTGAGGGAACGGGAGACCCCGAGTTTTCGAAGACTAGACTGCAGAGACAGGAGCAGGTCGATGGAGCTATAGCTAGATCTATATGTAAAATGTAAATGTAATTTGTAATTTCTATTGCGCCGCTCACAGCCATGGCCATTCAGTTGCGCTCCCATGCAGTGCGAGAACCCCGAGAGAAAAAATGTGTCTTAAGAAGCTCGAGAGATGTTCTAGATAGCGATCCAGAAAGAAGAAGAGTATCACGCAGATTGGACAGAGTATCACGCAGATTGGATAGAGTATCACGCAGATTGGATAGAGTATCACGCAGATTGGATATAGAGGCAAATTCCACATGGAATTATGTATAAAAAATGAAAGAAAATTAAAAGTCAATATCGCTGAGGTGTCGCGAATCGAGTCAATTTGATCGTCACCGTTCACTTAATGGACCGTTCATAAACGACGTCACGCATCTAAGGTGGTGGAGTGAGAAAG
This sequence comes from Lumbricus terrestris, assembly GCA_949752735.1. NCBI lineage: Eukaryota > Metazoa > Annelida > Clitellata > Crassiclitellata > Lumbricidae > Lumbricus > Lumbricus terrestris. The sequence goes on from OX457047.1 coordinate 37,017,751, forward strand.
GTCACACGTTTGTGACGATATGTGTGACTGTCCCTACCTAGATATCACATGACTTTTTTGTTGACGCGTGACGAGGGACGAGGAGTCAAAAATCGTCAAAAATTGTGTGACGCCGTCATTTTTGGACAGCCCCTATAAATGACGAACTGAACGCAGCAGCTGTTGTGCATCGGAATAAAGGGAAGAATTATAATAGGTGGACAAACGGCGGCAAAAGAAGATGGAAATACAAAGGCGGTAGATAAATGGTGGGATGAGACGAACGCTGAAAGGCAGGTGAAATAAAGGTGGGGAGCAAGAACGGGTCTTTTCCGTCCGCAAGAATTAGAAAATTGTTGGCCGAACTTATACCCCGGCTTCTCAGTAGTCCTGTACTTGACGTACAGATGGAAACGAGAAATGAAAGACGAGAATTGTCAATCACACATTATATAGTCTACAATCTACATGTATATATATATATAAAATTATATATATATATACTAGCTGTACCCGGCCACGCGTTGCTGTGGCTGAAAAAACTGTCCAACCCTCCCCTCCCCTCCCCTTCCCTCCCCTTCCCTCCCATCCCCTCCCGTCCCGTCCCCTCCCCTCTCCTCCCTTCCCCTCCCCTCCTCTCCCCTCTTCTCCCCTCTTCTCCCCTCTTCTCCCCTCCCCTCTCCTCCCGAAAAATGGAGGGACGGATGCGTGAAAACTGTAGAAAGACGCGCGGAAAACGGCCGCAAATGGACGATTTTGTAAAAACCGACAGTTACAAATAAATTTGCGCTATAGAAGACGGCCGGATTTACGTTTTGAAACGCGCCCGAAGAATGGGTTTGAAACGCGCCCGAAGAATGGGCGGACGGATGCGTCTTCAAACTTGAAATAACTGGACTCATGGGTGCAATCACGTCCTAAAAGTTGGGGGGGACGATAATGAATCACGTCCTAAAAGTTGGGGACCATAATAATAAAGTTAGGAGACCACTCAAAAGTTGGGGGGACGCGTCCCGTGGGTGCCATATAGGGTGGTTGCGCCTATGGCTGGACTTCATCGACGTTTATCGAATGGAATTAAAAGTTGTGTTTTTTTGGTCGTAAACATTGCGCTTTTCCCAAAAGGCATTATACAAACCCGCTCATGTTCGAATGGAACGTTTTGCGAAAATTTTCAAAACAATCGGTCAAGAACTTTCCGAGATCCTTCATGTCGAACGGTAGCGTTTTACATTTTTATTTATATATATATAGCCTATATAATTATGATGCTTCGTGTTTTATTATTCTGCAGTACTTTCGATATATATATAATTATAATTTATATATGTATGTATGCATATATATATATATATATATATATATATATCAGAATAAGAAGGATGCCTTTCGTATACGAAATGCCGTTTGTTGGCGGTTGTCGAGAGAGAGAAATAGGATCGACTAAGACGATGACGATGGCTATGGCGACGAGGATGACTATGGAACATTGAGACAATAAGAGGCTCTGCAGATATACACAATGGAATTATTACAGGCTTAGATTGGCTGCTGCTGCTACTGCTGCAGCGAGTCTGAAGATGATTTCGAGGCACTCGCCTTTCTCCGATTTCCTTAGTACACGCAGGACTACTGTATAACAAAGGAGGCTTATTTGATTGTAGACAATGACATTTAAGCTGACTGGCTTACAGGCTGACCGAATAATAAGCTGACTGGCTTACAGGCTGACCGAATAATAAGCTGACTGACTTACAGGCTGACCGAATAATAAGCTGACTGGCTTACAGGCTGACCGAATAATAAGCTGACTGGCTTACAGACTGACCGAATAATAAGCTGACTGGCTTACGGACTGACCGAATATTAAGCTGACTGGCTTTTTTCGCGTGATCTGCCAGAACAACGTCCTATAAAATTATTCTCTAAACTGTTGCTGTTTGTCATTAGGAGATTGGTGGTGCTTGGGGTGATGGGTGTAATGGTGGTGGTGGTGATAGTTTTCGTGTGTCGGAGACAATAAGCCAGTGGTCTGACCGACGGACATGGGTGGAGGCAACCCAATTAAATGCTCCTAAAGTTGTTACGCAGGGATTTTATGCTGTCGCTTGCAGAATATATAGTTACCCGTATTTCGGAGCCTCTGATGCGGCAGTGAGTTGTAGTAATGGAACATGGTTATAAGTAGGATGGCACTAAGTTATAGTTTAGAGCTTTAGATCGTTTATTGAAATAGAATCGAGTTGAATTGAATATAGTTGAACGGAAAAGAAGGAATAAAATAGAATTGAATTTTAGCAGCAATGTATACTAGCGTAGAATATATATATATATATATATATAGAGAGAGAGAGAGAGAGAGAGAGAGAGAGAGAGAGAGAGAGAGAGAGAGAGAGAGAGAGAAAGGGAAGAGAGAGACAGACAGACAGACAGACAGAGACAGACAGAGAGAGAGGGGGGAAAGAGAGATTAAGAGAGACTGAGAACTACCAATGGCCTACCATCTCTTGTTTGCACTGAGACAATAGAAAGTCAATTTTCTCTGGATTACAGGATCTCTACGCACTCACACACTCACACACACACACACACACACACACACACACACACACACACACACACACCCATGCACACACCCACACACACACTCACACACACTCACACACACACACACACACCTACACGTACACATACATACAGTCGCACACCTACACCCACACACACACACCCACACACACACACACACACACGCACACACACATACATATACACGCACAGTCGCGCGCACACACGCGCGCACGCATAATTATATGCACACTATAAATAGAGCATTACATAAATACTATTATAAGGCACTGAATTAATTAATGATGATGATGATGACGGCGATGATGATGATGATGATGATGATGATGATGATGATGATGATGATGATGATGATGACGACGACGATGACGACGATGACGGTGATGACGATGATGACGATGATGACGATGATGACGACGACGATGATGATGATGATGATGATAATAATAATAATAATAATAATAATAATAATAATAATAATAATAATGCCAACAACAACAACAGCAATAATAATAACAATAACAATAACATCTACAAAAAATGACAATTATGGTATACATGAAATCGTTAGTGGTAGTTTAACTTCGCTGCCGCCTTTGCCCCTTTCTTCTCCATCTCTTCATCGTGTTCCAGCAGCAGCAAGCAAGCAGCAGCAACTTCAACTTCAACTTGTTTATTGATCCCAAAAATATAAAACAAACAATTATGCATTCATTATAGTACACAAAGCGATTGATTGTTGTTAACAATTAGGCATTCATAATAGTACACAAAGTGATTAATTGCAGTTAACAATTATGCATTCATAATAGTACACAAAGTGATTAATTGCAGTTAATGATTGCGAATGGTATAGCTTAGTGTACAGTTATTACTGTGAAATGTAGGGAGCAATAGGCTACCCGAAGGGAGTGATCCCGCTATTGGGGCCTATTTACCAAAGGAAAAAATTCTTCACTATTATATGATTAATGATAATAGATTAGAAAACAGATAGAAATGGCAGTATTTTTGGAATCAATTAAATAACAGCAGTGGGATACCTTCCCTCTGCTCAACTTAAAAAGAATGGGGGGAAAACACGGAATAAATGGGTTGTTCATTTTACGTTTTTTAATGTGTGTGCACGGATTTGGGATTTAAATTGATCGAGACCCCTGCATGCACGAATATTTTCCGGTATATTATTCCATAAAAGAGGACCCTGATACTTAATAGAAAATTTTCTAGTGTTTGTTTTAGCAAAGACACTTATGTAGATTCTATTATTTCTAATGGCTTTAGTATAAGCTTATAAGTTAAGCTTAGGTCTAAAATAGGATGAGAATGCAAGTGGAAGAAGGTTGTTGTCATGTTTATACATAAATGTACTAGTTTGGATGAATTTAATTTGGGATATTTTTAGCAAGCAGCTAAATCAGCAGCTGCTGTTCATTTAGAATTCCGCGTCGATTCCGACGCTATTTCTGATCACGGGCATTAGCCGAACAGAGATCTCTGCTTTCCCCAGCCCCTCCCCCATTCGATCGTGAGTCGGGTCGTATTCCTGGAGATTGACAACAGAGGTCGTATTCCTCTTTCGACCGCTGCCGTTTTTTCGTAGACTGTGGCCACATGCAAGAACGTTCGCCAAATCGGTAAATTAACCGGCTGCATTCTCTGTAAACCATGCATGGGTGTTCGTTATGCACCAATGACTTGGATTGGGCTTTATAGGGTGGTGGTGATGACAGACAGCCAGACAGACAGACAGACAGACAGACAGACAGACAGACAGACAGACATGCAAACAGACAAACAACAGACATATGGGAAGATAGACAGACAGACATCCTGACAGACAGGGGGACATACAACCAGATGGGCAGATAGACAGACAGATAGACAGACAGACAGACAGACATGCAAACAGACAAACAACAGACATATGGGAAGATAGTCAGACAGATGGCCAGACAGACAGAGGGACATATTTGCACTCAGATGTATAAGCCATACAGGCAGGTGGTGCCATGGTGTTAATAATTATAAAATGTAGACGGTGGTGATGGAAGTGGTGATGGAAGTGGTGAGTTGGTGCCAGAGGTGATTTTGGAATGCGGATTATATACTGACGTATACGCTGATCATCAACTGGTATAATATTGGACATCATAGTAAAGGTGATATAGAAGTCGTCATATCAGCGATATATATATATATATATATATATATATTCCTGATGACTGCAGACAGAGTTCTGTTGTCAGCGCGATATATATATATATATATATAATATTTATGTATATATCATGAGCATGTGTATGTATATGCATTGCCTATATGTGTGTTTGTGTGTATGTGTTCTATTATTTATCATGTTACTACTGTTATATGTTTAACGACACTGCCATTTCAACGATGATTAGTGTCGCCACGCCATTTAAGTCCCCGTGGACGGACCGTGCTAGCCCGAGATTTTGAATTTCTGAAATAGTCACCTTAATTCGGGAAGCGAACCGCGAACTCTTTCACAGAGTCGCGTACAGGCGCGCGGCCAGCGCTCTTACCGATGTAGCTAAGCGAGCCGGTTGTTATACGGGATTATAATTATTATTATATAAACTGGTATACGACGCTGGTATATGGCACTGATGACTGGTATACGGCGCTGGTATATAACTGAGTGCTATGTACGGATGAGTGACGTTTCGCGGCATGCCACTCTACCTCGCTTCCACTCACCATTCAGAGTCGACCTGTGTTTATTGGTCTTCACTGGAGTATTGACGCCTGCTGCAGCAGCTGACGAGGAAAGAGGTTCACCAGGTATTCAGATGACCGATTGCCTCCCTCCTGTTTACGCCACCTCGGCCCACTGATCTTACGACCCCATCATGCACGACCACGTTCCAGTCGCACCACTATCAATACAGTGTAGGCCTGGTGTAGGCCTACATCGATTTAGGAGGAGGAGGAGGCACTGTCGTAAACCGGAATCTTACCACACGCGGTGCCGTTTTCCGTCGTTCGTTCACCCGAAGCCGTACTGGCGCGGAGTACCGTCGTGACGTCATGGCCCGCCAAATCCATTGTTCGGCGAATAACGGATCGTCTGCTTTTGTCTTCGTCCGGCGATAATAAAATTCTGCTTGAATCGACTCTAGACGGGAGCGTTTTTATCAGATTTCTCTGTCTGTCTGTCTGTCTATCTGTGTGTGCGTCTCTCTATGTTTGCCTGTTTCATTGCCTGTCTGTTTCATTGTCTGTTTCTCTGTCCTGTCTGTCTTCACTCTCCTTTAAGGCTTTAACTCACGCTTTTCATCTGTATGCCTTTCTGTCTGTCTGTCTGTATGTCTTTCTGTCTGTCTGTCT
>OX457047.1:37023869-37028869 GCA_949752735.1 Lumbricus terrestris
AGTTTATCGTCTGGTGGCTGAAACGCCACAGTATCACCACTTGGGGAAAAATTCCAGAAGAAATACGATTGTGCCCTAGTGTTTGGGCTTTTAAGAAAAAATTTAGCGCCTTTTTAATAGAAGGTACCTAATAAAGGTAGAGCGCTGTTCGCTCATTCTATGCATTGCAGTATACATTTAGGTCTCTGTTCTGTAGTTAAGCTTTTGTTCTTTTTTCTTTTTCATAAGTGTTTATATCTCAACAGCGTTGAGTTTTTCAGTTTACATTTTTGTGTGTGTTTTTGTGTGTGTTTGCTTCTTTCTCCGTCTCTTAGCATAAGTTGCCTAGTTTTTTGTTAATCACAGTGTTGATTTTTTTGCACGATTTTGTCATGGCCACCTCACATCGTCAATTCATTATATTAGTTGGTGTCCCTAGACAGCGGGATTATTTTATCCCTTTAGGGCCCCCTTTTTGTAACCAATGTTCAAGATGTGTAAACCTGTTATACTTCGGTTGCAAATAAAACATTTGATTGATTGATTGATTGATTTTACTAGATACTCTTTTTCATACCGCCGAACCTATGCTCGCACTAATACACGCCTGTTTTCTATTAAATCTGCTGGGATCAGCACTTGGGAAAAAATCCCAAGGGAAATACGATTAAGCCCCAGTATTTGGGTTTTTAAGAAGAAACTCAGCACCTTTCTTATAGAAGGCACACAATAAGAGTGAAGCACTGTTCGTTCGATGTAGGCTATGTACTGCAGCAGGTCTCTGTTCGGTAGTTAAGTTTTTTTGTTCTTTTTTCATGATTGCTTTTGACTCAGCAGCGCTGAGCTTTTCAGTTTCAATTTATTGTGTTGTGTTTTCTCTTCCGTTATTTCTAGCATAGGTTGCTTGATTATTTTGTCACTTTTGTCATTCACTATGTTGATTTTGCAAAGATTTCGTCATGGCCACCCCACATCGTCAACTCAATACATTAATTGGTGTCCCTAGGTAGCGGGATAATTTTATCCCTTTAGGGCCTCCCCTTTTTGTAACCAATGAACAAGATGTGTTAACCTGTTATGCATACTTTGGTTGCAAAATAAAAATATTTGATTGATTGATTGATTGATTGATTGATTGCACTGGCACTGCTAAACTACGAACAGTCGGAGTTTCCAACGTCATCAGAATTGCGGTTGCTTCGAATGCACTTCGAACGAAGCAAGACCGCAGAACAAGAACTCGGATTGGTGTGACGTCATGTGACGTCATGTTCCGGTTGCACTGAATCAACCGATGAATGGCGTATAGCACTAAAAGATCAGCTGAAAATCGTTAGACAATAAAACAGCCAGTAACTGGCAGTAAGCAGCCGTTGATCACGCTTCAGCGATCCGACTATAGTGCGAGTTACTAGTGCGCAGTATATCACGGTCCACGAAGCGTTGCTTTTGGTGCGAAATGGTTCATTGGAACGACTGGTGTGCTGCTGGTGTGCAGAGACCGAATTGTTGTCTGCGGCCACCAACAGAGGGACACCGTCTGCTGTCAATGGAACCAGCGTAACAAGGAAAGAGATCGTGGAAAGGCGATAATATATATGGAATAAGCGCACACACCCGTACACGCTCACACACACATAAACATGTACATGTACATACATTATACAATACATTCGGTACACGCACATAATTATGTGTGTGAGGTCGCTACAATAACGTCAGCATACGAAGTCGCTATCAGTATATACACTACTATAATACTAGCCTATATCCTATCTTATTATTTACTAGCTGGGGTACCCGGCGTTGCCCGGGAAATTTAGGATTCGACCCGCTCCGGCCACAACCCCACCACACCCCACCACTCCGACCTCCACCGGTACGCCACGCCACGCAGGAAATTTTCCACCCACCCTCTTCCACTCCCCCACCTCTTCCATCCCCCCACAACACACCACCACTTATTCCGATCTCCACTGGTACCCCACCCGCGAAATTTTGGTTTTCGGAGAAAAATGTTCCCCGAAAATTTTCCCCACCTCCTACCCACCCCCACAACAGGCCACCACTAACTCCCACCTCCACCGGTACGCCACCCGTGAAATTTTGGTTTTCGGTAAAAAAAATTAAGGGGGGAATTTTTTCCCCCAAATTTCCGCCACCCCTCTTTCACCCCCAGCTCTTCCACCCCCACAACACACCACCTCTTACTCCGATCTCCACCGGTACGCCACCCGTGAAATTTTGGTTTTCTGGAAATTTGGGGGTGGAAATTTTCTCCTAAAATTTCCTCCACCTCTCTTCCACCCCCACCTCTTCCACCCCCCACAACACGCCACCACTAACTTTGATCTCCACCGGTACGCCATTCGTGAATTTTTTTCGGGAAATTTTTTGGGGAAAAATTTCCTTCTCAAAGTTTCCCCCACTTCTCTTCCATCCTCCCACCTCTTCCACCCTCCCCCCCCAACACGCCACCACTAACTCCGATCTTTAGCGGTCCGCCACCCGTGAAATTTTGATTTTCGGAAAATTTTGGGGGAAAATTTTTTCTCCCCCCAAAATTTCCCCCGCCCCTCTTTCACCCACCGCACCTCTTCCACCCACCCCCAACAACACGCCACCACTAATTTCGATCTCCACCGGTACGCCACCCGTGAAATTTTGGTTTTCTGGAAATTTGGGGGGTGGAAATTTTCTCCTAAAATTTCCTCCACCTCTCTTCCACCCCACCTCTTCCACCCCCCACAACACGCCACCACTAACTTTGATCTCCACCGGTACGCCACCCGTGAAATTTTGGTTTTCGTGAAATTTGTGGGGAGAAAATTTCCCTCCCAATTTCCCCCGTCCACCGTTCCACCCACCCCACCTCTTCCACCCACCCCACAACACGCCATCACTAACTCCGATCTCCACCGGTACGCCACCCGTGAAATTTTGGTTTTCGTGAAATTTTTTGGGAGAAAATTCCCCCCCCCCAGTTCCCCCGTCCACCGTTCCACCCACCCCACCTCTTCCACCCCCCCCCCATAACACGCCATCACTAACTCCGATCTCCACCGGTACGCCACCCGTGAAATTTTGGTTTTCGGGAAATTTTGGGGAAACCCTGGGAAATCCCACCCTGGCCCCCTACCCACCACCCCACCACCCCCACACACCCCACCCCTTTGCTCCCTCATCCACTCCACCTCCCCCCTCCCACCGCCTCCACTCCTCCACCCACGACCCCCATCCCCCTCGCATCACCACCCCCCCACTTCCACCCCACACACCCCCTCTCCCACCTCCCTCCCACACCCCCCCCCCCACCCACCTCCACCACCGACCTCCACCGGTACGCGACCCGTGAATTCCGGATTTGCAAAGGCGCCGTTCTCTAAACGCTGTCGAACGGCTGCTTTTATACGTATTACGTATAGGAGCCGAAAGAAAAGTGCCGTCGTAAGCTTGAAAGGGCAAAGGCCAACAGGGAAAATGAGTGTTTTTGGCCCCCCCCACTCTGGCCCCCATGGTGGCAGAGATTCGCGAACCCCTTCTCTACGCGTCGGAAGCCGAGACGGACACAGTAGTGAAGGTTTGGAGTGAAAAACTCAAAAGCTGTGGAAATGCATTCCGGTCAAACAGACGGAATCTTCTCTTTATTTATATAGATTTATGTATTTATGTTTTTATGTATTTATTTCTCGTATTTGCTATAGCGCCCCTTAAAGCTCTCTACTACTCAGAGCATCAGAGGTACTCAAGACTACAGTGCGGGCACTGCATGGGAGTTTCACGTCGAAACGCAAGGGCAATTGCGAGTGAAGGACTGGCTCGTGGTCTCTAGGCCAGCGGTTCCCACTGCTCTAGGCGGTGACTTGAGATGGATTCAAACCTGGAACCTGGTTGAGCGCAATGGTTGGCGGGAAGTCACAGAATCCACCACTATGCCACCGCGCCCCACAATGTATATATATATATATATATATATATATATGCAAATTCGATGCACGTGTAATGTTATTAATAATTGTTTCGACCTATTATAACCGCTTTAGCAGATAATACAATCTACATGTATTCTGTTGATGATCTCGACCTGTTGATGTTGATACTAGAATATATATTTTTAGACCTTTGAAACCCCTCTGACCATACGCAGCGCACGTGAATAAGCTGGGGTCCATACCCTTGGCCTTCGAATGGTGCTTCAGAAGTTTGGAGAATACGATTCATGCGATAGTTATAGGAGAAAGCAGGTCAAATGAGACCAAAGCAGCACACGCACGGTGCTGTTTGACGCTGTTTCGGTGACGAAACACGACCTCTTTACACCCGATTAAGCAAGGTGCCGCTTCGACGACGATTCCTCCCTCCCGCTTTGTGTCTGTCCGTCTGTCTGTCTGTCCGCTCGTCTGTCTGTCTCTGTCTGTCTATCTGTCTCTGTCTGTCTCTGTCTCTGCCTCTGTCTCTGTATCTGCCTCTGTCTGTCTGTCTCACTCTCTCTCTCTCTCTGCCTGTCTCTGTTTGTCTCTGTCTGTCTCTGCTTCTGTCTCTGTCTCTACCTCTGTCTATGTCTCTGTCTCTGTCAGACAGTGTCTGTCTCTCTGTCTGCATCTGCCTCAGTTTGTCTGTCTATATAGAGCTCTCTCTCCCTCCCTCCCTCCATCCCTCCCGCCCTCCCCTCCCCTCTCTTTCTCCTCATCAACCCCGACAAACCGACCGACCGATGGAGAGATGGGAGTGGCTGGCCAGCCTTCCAGGTCGGGTAGGATTAATTGAAGACATCCGCCGTTCGTCACAACAGCCTTCATTCCTTCATTCCTTCATTCCTTCATTCCACGGCGAAGACGAAGACGAGGAGGCGGCGATGGCGACGGAGGCTACCTGCCATCATCATCGACCACCGCCACGACCATCTGCCACTCCTGCTGCCTGTCAAACACTAAGTACATGTCTTCTTCTTTGTCATCTTTTTTCGCACACATCTTGTTCTTGCTCTTCTTGTTCGTGTTTTTCTTGTTCTCTTTGTTCAT
>OX457047.1:37031369-37033869 GCA_949752735.1 Lumbricus terrestris
ATCTATTTCATTGTGTTCTATCCCATTCGATCGCATTTCAATCTGTGTTTTTTTAATCTATACCATTCTATTCTTCTGCATCCCAATCCATTCTATTGTTATATTCTATAGGCCTATTTAATTTAATTCCGTTTTATTCCGTTCATTCTATTCTCTTCCATTCTACACTATTCTGTCTGTTCTATTCAATACTATTCTTTTCCATTCTGTTCTGTTCTGTTTTGTCATGTTCTGTTTCATTCTATTTTATGCTATTCCACTCTGTTCTATTCGATTCCATTCTACACTGTTCTATTCTATTCTATTTTCTTCTATTCTATTCTATTCTTTTCTTCACTGTTCTATTCTATACTATTCTATTCTGCTATTCTGCTCTGTCATATTCTATTCTATTCTTCTTTCTATACTATATTCTACTCTATTCCATTTTATCTTATTCCATTCTATTCTATTCCATACTATTCTAATCTATTCCACTCTACAATATTCTATTCTGTTATAATTCTATACTATTCTTCACTGTTCTATTCTATTCTTTACTAGTCTATTCTATACTATTCTATACTATTATATTCTATTATATTCAATTCTTCACGGTTCTATTCTATACTATTCTATTATTCACTGCTCTATTCTGTATTATTCTATTCTATACTATTCTATTCTACTCTATTATGCTCTTTTCTGTTTTGGTTCGTCTATTCTAGAGCTTCTATAGTGATTGCTGATACCAACTAATTGGGCGTATTGCGTTTGTCGAACACATTCTGTTGAATGAAACGATTACCAGACAATTATAGAGATTGCTAAAACTTTCACGAAAACCACATAAAGCAATTTGACTTTAAAGCAGTTAATTAAGGCGAGAATGTATTGACCATTGGATCATTGAATCATTGGATCATTTGATCATTGGATCATTGGATCACGATCAGCTTGTGTTCCATGGACCAAGAATCATGGACTGAATGGACAAGTTGACGTTTTTATAAATTAACCTCATTTCCCCTGCACACCGTTTCAACCAGCTAATCACTACTTGTATTGATTAACTATTTACAACTCCGCCACTGGTTGCCCTCTGCCAGTGCCAGTCCCAAGCCTGGATAAAGAAGGAGGTCGTCGCTTATGGTCTTTGTTACCACACAGTGATATTAAACTGCAAATGCCGCATTATTAACGTACACACATTGATAACCTGGCGAGAATATTTATTTATTTATTTATTATTTTTCGCATTTGCTAGACAGCCCCTCAAAGTTCGCTACTCATAAGCGATCCCGACTACAGAGCGGACACAGCATCGGAGTTTCACGCCGAAGCGAACGGGCAATTGCGAGTGAAAGACTTGCTCAAGGTCCCTACGCGGAAAGGGAGGAGGTGGAGGAGGAGTTGTTGTTGTTGTTGTTGTTGTTGTTGTTGGTGGTGGTGGTGGTGGTGGTGGTGGTGGTGGTGGTAGTGGTTGTGATGGTGGTGGTGGTGGTGGTGGTGGTGGTGGAGGTGGTGGTGGTGGTGGTGGAAGTGGTGGAAGTGGTGGTGGTGGTGGTGGTGGTGGAGGTGGTGGTGGTGGTGGCGGTGGTTTGGTGGTGGAAGTTGTGGTGGTGGAGGTGGTGGTGGTGGTGGTGGTGGTGGAGGTGGTGGTGGTGGTGAAGCAGGAGGCGGTGGTGGTGGTGGTGGAGGTGGTGGCGGCGGCGGTGGTGGTAGAGCTGGGGGCGGTGGTGGTGGTGGAGGTGGTGGTGGTGGTGGTGGTGGTGGTGGTGGTGGTGGTGGTGGTGGTGGTGGTGGTGGTGGTGGTGGTGGGAGAAGATAAGTCGATGTATTCATTGTCATTCCAAAGGACAGTCTATTATCATGCTGACAAATGACTTCGTCTTCTTCTTCTTAGATGCAGTATATAGGCTGCTGCTGCTGCTGCTGCATGTTACGATTCTGGTGACAGCAGTGCGCGCTACTGGTGGCAGAACTGTAGAGACAGTTTGGATGGTGGCAATGCTGTTTTTAAGGAATTTTTATAACTGCACAACTGCTTCTTTCCTTTCCTATCTTCCATGGCAAATTACTTCCTATCGTATGACAATGGCCTTTTTTGCTAGTTTTAGCTGTACAGAAGTGCTTCTACAACTGCACAAATCCATTTAAAACTGCATATTTTGTGTAGAACTGCACGTTAAAAAAGCCCTGGATGGTGGTAGTGGCAGTATCGACTATCGAGATGGCATACTGATAGGGAATACGATGCTTGTGTTGGGGTCTATTGTTCTCGTGCATGGCGGGGGTGTGGGTGGTTGCGGATGTAAATAGTATAGTATTGTATTGTATTGTATTGTATTGTATATTAGCCCTTATTTATAGTGCATCTTACACTAGCTCTTCAGAGGCGCTCTCAGCGAGACAGCCCCGAGGAAATAAGAAAGACTTCAAGCAGCGAAGGGCTGAAGATAATACCTCCAATAAGATCTTATTACGGATAGTGGGAGCGGGGTCATTCCACATATATATA
>OX457047.1:37038869-37058869 GCA_949752735.1 Lumbricus terrestris
AGACTGCGGACGAAAGGACGGAAGGATGGAAGGAATGAAGTATAGGACGAATAGACGGAAAGATGGAAGACAGGGAGAAACTATGGACAAATAGGGAAGGACTGACTGAAGGACGAAAGGAATTGAAAGACAGGACGAAATGAAGGAAATAAAGGACGAATGGACAGAAAGACGTCGGTATATACACTGTGAGCCATAAAAAACCGTGCCACTTTATTTGTAGTTACATCTCTGTCATTTCTTTATCGATTTGTACACTTTTTGCATCATTTTAAACAGGAATCAATGCTCTTGCCTTTATTTGTTTAAAGTTTGTGTTCAAAATGACTTCCTTTTTCACGTACACATTTTGCCAAGCGACGTCGCCACTGATCAATTGCAGTGTCAATAAGATGTTGTTCCAGATCGTTCCAGACGGATACGAGACACTGCCGAAGTTCGTCAGTGTTCTGAATGCGCTTTTGGTACGCGCGCTGTTCCATAATGGACCAGATGGAATAATCGAGTGGATTTAGGTCAGGCGAATTGGGTGGCCATATCTCTGGCCCTATGAAGTATGGTGCATTGCGAGACAGATACTCAATTGTTTCACGAGCCCGATGCGCCGGAGCTGAATCTTGTTGGAAAATGAACATGTCGCCAGCAATGTGGCGCATTTGTGGCAACAAATGTTGTGCTAGGATGACGTCTCGATAATATTGGCCATTGATTTTGGCTCCCGGGTCAACGAATATCAGCTCTGTGCGACCGAGTTTCGAAATTCCCACGGAAACCATGAGCGACTTGCTGAATTTTGTCCTGGTGCGCAACAGACGGTCTGATGAAATCTGCTTCTTTGACACTGAACGAGGCACATAAAGACGATCGTTTTGAGTGTTTGACGGCGCAGCAACTGTAAATAACTTTTCATCAGTGAAGAAAATGAAACCGACATCCGATACTGAGAAACGCTGCAGCAATTGTCTAGCTCGTACCAAACGAGATTGACGATTCGCGGTGGTCAGTTCCTGAGCCCGTCGTCTTTTTAAGCATTTAAGTTCCAAATCCTTATGTATAATGCGTCTGACCGTCGTTTGTGTAAGATTCAGCTCTCTCGCGATTTGTCTGGTTGAAAGATGTGTTTTAGGCTTGTCTTCCTGGCTCTGAACCAATTCATTGACAGCGGCGATATTATCTTCAGTTCGCGACGATTTTGGCCGACCACTTCCCGCAGCGCGTTCAACTGAACCGATAGTTCTCAACTTTCGCAGAAAGTCATCTAATGTTCTTCTTTTCCAATTCTTGTTCGGAAACTCCTTAATTAATCGTCTAGAAGAATAATTTTTGCATTCCCGCAGATTTTTAATTAAAATTTTATCCTCATAGCTCAACATTTTAAAATTTTAACTCAAATTTTCAACCATCAACTTTATTTACATTATGCTGCGAAACGGATATGACGTCATCGCGCAAGTAAATAAGTAAATCGTAGAGATTTAATTTTTCTTTCAAACGACACAAAAAGATATAAAATTGTTAAAATATCGACCGAGATATAGCTAAAAATAAATTGGCACGGTTTTTTATGGCTCACAGTGTATAGCACGACATGTGTTCGAGCAATCAGCTTGAAAGGCGGCTAAAGATCGATTGGGTCGTCATTTGATTTTATTGATCTGTATTTTATTGATCTGTGTTTGAGTTCGATCCGGGAACTTTGATTCGATCGAAATGTGGGAGATGACGTCGTCGTCTTAGCTCGCCGACCATTTGAATGTGACCCTCCCTCTGGGTCCGAGTTGATTCACACACACCCTGGGAGGGAGTAAGGGGCTGAACTGTCCCGGGGTTGGTCTGTCCATCGAGATCCCTTCCATTAGGATCGTTTATGTTTGATGATGTGTCGAGGGTTCAACGTTGGATTGCCTGATTGCATGGTGAGGAGGAAAGCTTCCGGTCTCTGAAGGACTCTCAACCATAATATCCTGTGGTTGATCTGGAAAATAACAACGGATACAATTGCGAATCAACTGTCCGATGGACTGAGTGAGTGGGTGAGTCGGTGAGTGAGTGGGTGAGTGAGTGACTGAATGAATAAATGAGTATGTATAGATCTAAGTGATTGAGTGAGCGAGCGAGTTTGAGTGTTTTAATGATTGATTGATTGATTTATTGAACGAGTGAGTGAATGAGTCAGTGAGTGATTGACTGATTTATTAGGCTAGCGACTGAGTAAATGGGTGTGTGAGCGAGCGAAGGAGTTTACTTAATAACTTTGGCTTCAAATAAAAATCGGTCGGCGTGCATATAATTATTATCTCGACCTACATACTATGTAGACGCCCTCTGGCTGCATAAAAACAAAGCAGCAGTTGATGTTTTGATGCCACCGCAATATTCGGTTAAGCAACACTTCCCGAGGTAGAGTTGGAAAACGGAAAGAAGAGCTGGCATGCTTCTCTGCACTCTAATGCATGGAGTAGACTGAGTGCATTACACGATGGATTGCTCTGAGGGGTTCCTTCTTTCAGTGATGTCATACGCTCGAGATGCCATGGAGCCTTACCTGTCCATGCTAAACTAAAGGTGGTGCAAAGACGCACCTTTATAATCAGCGACACACGACCGATGTTACCTGTGCTAAAATACGGCCACACGCATGCGCTGTGCACAGGTGTAATGGGAAGGGAGGGGGAGTGTGTCGAACATCATCGTACCCAATGAGATATTATAGTGACCGAAGGTAAGGGTCAAACCTCATTGGGTCTAAGCGGGGGCGCTAAATTGTGACAGACAGACAGACAGACTGACTGACAGACAGACAGACAGACAGACAGACATACAGGCAGACAGACAGGCAGGCAGGCAGGCAGATAGACAGACAGACAGGCGAACAGACAGACGAGCAGATGTAGAGGCACACCGACGCACGAGCATACATATGTTTTTTAATTGCGCTGTATTATACATGCATGGCATTGCATGTGGTATAGCTGTAAACGTCACATGATATATACCTATACGCTCATCGTAGTTAACCTGTCAACCATCTTGCACCAGAAAACGTACATACATATATGTGGCCCTAACCAGCGAGACTCTGCAGCCCCTTCTGGATTCCCTTTTGTGACCAAATGATCTTGTTTAATTTGACGTGATGCTATATTTTGCATAAATTATTTTCTTGGCTCAATAAATAATAATTGACGGTTATGTTTATGGTTATGTTATGTATATGTATACATGTAATTTATATATATATATATATATATATATATTATATTATTTATATATATATAAGATGTAGACCTACAATTGTACACGATCTATAGCCTGTGTGTCCGAACGAGTTTATACGGACTGCTGCCATTGGTCACTCGCAGCAGATCATGGATCATGACTGCTTCCCAGAAAGGTCGTTCAGTTTATGTTGCGCTATAAGAAACGCAATCGTCATCGTCGTCGTCGACACCGTCTGCCATTTTCTATCTCATAAAATTTCATTCACACGTTCACCCCACTCCACCCCACCGCTACTTTCCCTACCCAGTCCCACTGCATCATGATGCAACGGACAGTTGTAATGACCGAAGCTTTGTCCTTTTGTCCACTCTCTTGTCCTTCTGTCCACTCTTGTCCTTTTGTCCTCTCTCTCTTGTATTTTCGTCCTCTCTCTTGTATTTTCGTCCTCTCTCTTGTATTTTCGTCCTCTCTTGTCCTTTGTCCTCTCTCTTGTCTTTTCGTCCTCTCTCTCTTGTCTTTTCGTCCTCTCTTGTCCTTGGTCCTCTCTCTTGTCTTTTCGTCCTCTCTCTTGTCCTTTCGTCCTCCCTTGTCCTTTCGTCCCCTCTCTTGTCCGCTCGTCCCTCTGGCGCCATATAAACGATGAAAGATGAGACGCCGCTCGAGTGGCAGATTGAGATTTGAAAAGTGTTAATGACTTCATTATCTCGGCATCGGCAGATGATGATGTCACGAAACCTTTCATCTTATGACGTCGTCTCATCAGTGTGTCCTCTTTTGTTGACTATGTATTTATATAATATAGTCACCTGAGATGACGCTGGCATCGCTCGATACCGTTTAGAACTCTCGGTGTCTCTGTCTGTCTCTGTCTGTCTCTGTCTGTCTCTGTCTGTCTCTGTCTGTCTCTGTCTGTCTCTGTCTGTCTCTGTCACTGTCTGTCTCTGTCTGTCTCTGTCTGTCTCTGTCACTGTCTGTCTCTGTTTCTGTCTGCCTCTGTCTCTGTCTATGTCTATGTCTCTGTTTGCCCATCTATATGTCTGTCTGTCTCTCTCTGTCTCTGTCTCTCTCTTTCTGTTTCTGTTTCTGTCTCTGTTTCTGTTTCTGTCTCTGTATCCGTCTCTGTCGCTGTTTCTGTCTCTGTCTATCTGTCTCTGTCTCTCTGTCTCTCTCTCTCTATCTCTCTGTCTCTGTCTGTCTCCCTTTCTCCCTCTCTGCTCTCTACTCTCTCCTCTCTCTCTGTCAGTTTATCGCAGTGTGTCCATTCTTCTGTCCTCCTGTCTTTTTCTGTCTGTCCCTCGGTTTGTCTCTCTGTGTGTCTGTAGGCCCATCTTCGTCTGCGTGTATCTGTTCGCACGGGCATGTGTCTATGTGAAACTGCAAGTTTCTCATTACACCTCGACTATTGCAACTCCTCTATCGCTAATCATATAACGACGGAAAAATTGACGAGCTGCAGACGCTTGAAACTTCATTCGCCATATGAGCCAATTTACTTCTGGGATCAATTTTGCTGCTCACCAAAAACCATCGAATTAATTTCCGTGCAGTGGATGGAGCGCCGAGAGTTCGTTAATTTCAAAGCAAGCATCGTTGTTTATGATATTCTGTGCCCTCGTGTCAACCGCAGTGACTCCCAAGATGTCCGGGGATGGAGGGGGTAGGGGTTGTTCCAACCTTTTTTCGGTGAAGAGCCAAAATAGCTTTTTCTAAGACTTTGGAAGCCGAAGACAAAATCTTGGCAATATAGTTTAGTAACGCAATGTATATATATATATATATATATATATATATATATATATATATATATATATATATATACATGTAGACCTGCAAAAACGAAAAACGATCAAGTATATTGCATCAGAGAGCTGTAGTATCAAAACTGTGTGTCTTGTTAAGCAATGTATTCTGTGAAATCTTTAAAACTGTGTCAATTTAATTAGCAACTTAGCATGCAGTTCGCAATTTTAGATAATTACTTATTTACTCACTTAAATACTTAATTTTTTTACTATATTATAGTAAAGGCCAATATTCTAAAGGTATCGGGCGTATGACCCTGTTTTGCGGGTCGGACTATGGTCCGAGAACCGGTTATTGAACAGACACGAGTTAGTAAATCTGTCAGTCAACCAGCCAAAGTTTATATAATTAGGGAAGCAAATAAGTGAGTAAGTCAGTTAATCGGTCACTCAGTCTGACGGTCAATTGGTAAGCCTAAGTCTGTCGGCAAACATGCATGCAAGTAGACAAAGATTAAATATTTATGTGAGTAAATAAGTAAACAAAAAAGTAAATAATTGACTGAGTAAGTAAGTAAGTAAGTAAGTAAGTAGGCAAGAAGTAAATATCTAAGTGAGTAAGTAAACAAAAAAAGGTTAACATTTAAGTGAGTGAGTAGGTAAGTAGACAAATAAGTAAATAGCTAAGTGAGTAAGTAAATAAAAAACATTTAAGTGAGTGAGTGAGTAAGTAAGTAAGTAGACAAAGAAGTAAATATCTAAGTGAGTAAGTAAGTACACAACACGTAAACATTTAAGTGAGTAAGTAAGTAGACAAATAAGTAAATAGCAAAGCGAGTCGTTTTGTCAGTCAGTCGGTTAGTTAGTCGGTCAGTCAGTCGTTCAGCCAATCTCACAGCTCGTGTGATAAGTAACCATATAGCCACATATACACGATTCAAAAGTCAATGGTCAACCGGTTAGATCTCGGTGATATGGCTTCTATAGATACAGACAGTGCACGGGGAAAATTGCTTCTGCGCACGGCTCGGAGAAGATTAAGATTTATTGAAGCAGAGGGGAGTCGCGATAGGACGTCCAATAGCTACTGGACAGCACTTTGTCCGCTTGATGCATTAGTTCCGTATGAAAGGTCCGTGTAGATAATGCCAGAAAGAGAGCTGAATTACTGCGTTGGAGGAATTGTTCTTGTTTCCATGTTTAATCCGAAGGAATAAAAAAATTATAGACACAGACCCAAGCACGCCTACGCGCGCACACGCATACACAATCATCTACACGCATCCTACCTACCTAAACACACACACATACACACACACACGCGCGAAACAGCGATAGGGTGAAATAGTTGATTGGACCATTCAGCTTTTGCTTTCAGGCTGATGGATTATTGTCAAAGGTGGGTCGACACATCACCTACACACACTGTCAATTTGTAAAATTTTGCTGCAAAAAATATTTGTTTGACAAAACTTATATTGCCTTGATTGTAACGAACAGCTCGCTTATTGTATAGTGGTTCAACACACAACGCCTGCACATTGCCAATCATCCTAGCCTATACATATAGAGCACTTGTGGAATTATTGCAGTTTTTGCAGAAAGAAAATTAGTAATTGACGCAGTGTCTACATTTTAAACAATTTTTCACGCTTTGGGGGGGGGGGGAAGGCAAGTACATGGGCCGTCCTCCCACCACATCCATTGAGGGACCGTCCCTCTGTCCCTCCCTAAGTCTCCGCATATTAGGCCTAATGGACGCCACGCCGTGCTATAGCCCGAGAATTATTAAACGCAGGTCAGTCAAATTTGATAGAAGTCGAATTTCATATAGACAAGTTTTATGCGTACGATCCCTATAAAAA
Source organism: Lumbricus terrestris (assembly GCA_949752735.1). NCBI lineage: Eukaryota > Metazoa > Annelida > Clitellata > Crassiclitellata > Lumbricidae > Lumbricus > Lumbricus terrestris. Next base: position 37,045,699 of record OX457047.1, read on the forward strand.
TATATTTTACTAATATACGTGGTGATAGATATATAATTATATATACAGGGTGCGCCAAAAAAGACCCCCCTAGGTTTTTTGCCAATATTTTGACCAAAAGTAAGAATTTCCAAATGAAATTTTACAGGCTTATAGACAATTCATATTTACACATTATGGCCAGATTTCATCAAAATATTTCAAACGGAACAAAAGTTACACCACTTTTAGTGAGGTCACCCACCGTGTTTTGACGATTCAAAAACGAAACACAAAAAAATTAGGTTTTTTGTCAATATCTTGGCCAAAAGTAAGAATATCGAAATGAAATTTTACAGGCTTAAAGACAATTCATATCTGCACATGGTGGTCAGATTTCATAAAAATATTTCAAACAGCACAAAAGGTACACCACTTTTAGTGAGGCCACCCACCTTTTTTTACGATTCAAAAACGAAACAAAACAAAAGGGAAAAAACACGATTTTATAAAGTCTCATCTCAAATAACTGTTGTCAAATGAATATGGTAGTGCTTCACAACTTGTGTTCGATGTGCCCACCACCCGTGCCAAAACTTCTTTTGAGTCTCTTTGCAAAGTTCTTGATGGACCTGTTGATTAATCTGACAGATTTCTTATTTACCAATTTGATGGTCATCTTGCTAAGTGACTTCTCAGTGACGCGCAGCTACGCTGGTACCCTGTTTCTTTTTTAAATAGTAATAATAGTGATCATCCAAGGCTATTTGATACCAATTATTTGAGATGAGGAAAAAAATGTGTTTTTGCTACTTTTTTTTTGTTGCGTTTCGTTTCTGAATCGTCAAAAAAGGTGGGTGACCTCCCTAAAAGTGGCATAACTTTTGTTCTGTTTGAAATATTTTGATGGAATCTGACCACCATGTGCAGATATGAATTGTCTTTAAGCCTGTAAAATTTTATTTCGATATTCTTACTTTTGGTCAAGATATTGGCCCGAATAATTTGATTGGTTTTTTGTTATTTTTTGTTGCATCGCGTTTTTGAATCGTCAAAAAACGGTGGGTAACCTCACTAAAAGTGATGTAACTTTTGTTCTGTTTGAAATATTCTGATGAAATCTGGTCATAATGTGTAAATATAAATTGTCTATAAGCCTCTAAAATTTCATTTAAAAATTCTTACTTTTGGTCAAAATATTGGCAAAAAACCTAGGGGGGTCTTTTTTTTGGCGCACCCTGTATATATGGCTATGGGAATATTATTATGTATACATAGTTATATATATATATACATATATATATATATATATATACGTGAAGCTCCTTTACACTGAGTGTAATGTATAGTCTATGGCAAGGGTTTACTTCGCCGCTAATCTGGGTGAGATGAGGCCTGCAGTTGATTAACCTCCGGACCATATAATAATATATTTTCAACGCAGTTTACGGCGATGACGTGGCAATCAATTCTCTAACGACCGGGCGATAAAAGCGGAAAATGACAGGCGACTGATGAATTCTCGCATCCGTTCCTGTATACCCGAAAAGAGAGAGCGCCGTCCATACACCGCTCTAAATCACGTGTCTTATTAGCCGGTGACGTGTAATGACGTCGTGGCAGTCGACGTCACCGACCTATGATTGGTCTCCCGCCACACAGATGGCGCGACCTTCGCTCTTCTTGTTTCGCTTCTCTCAAAATGGCGCCTGCTCTGACGTATTGAGTATATATAATTATATATAGTATACTTTGAACGCCGCTGCTATTATTTTGTGCATCACGTTTTCAATGAGCACAATAATAATGCATGAATCGAATGTCTTCTATTGCGCAGCGCATGGGTGGGACGTTTGCTATTGTCCCTCAATGTGGAGTGACCTTCCCCTGCAATTCATATTTAGATTTTCGTGGGTGTATTCACTTGCATCTTTTCGCTGATTCAACTTGAAGACCCGGATTTCTTTTCATGGGCCTGTCACTCTGAGAGCGCTTCTGAGTAGCTCTGCTGTGAGAAGCGCTATACAAATCTTCATGTTAGATTAGATTATATTAGATTAGATTAGATTATATTAGATTAGATTAATCGCATGACTTCTATTGCGCCCATGCATCACAAGCGGATGAATGGAAGGAGCGAGGAAAGAAGGAATGGATGGATAGAGAGAAGGAAGTATGGAAGAAGGAAGAAGGGTAGGAGGTTCGTCTGGAAGGAGGAGGGATGAAGGGATGGAGTGAGGGATGGAAGGCTGGAGGTATGGAAGGAAGGAGGAAAGTAGCTTCGGATGGAGGGAGGGAAGGAAGTATGGAAGGAAGAAGGGTAGGAGGTCCGGATGGATGGAGGAAGGGAAGGCGGGAGGGCGGAAGTGATGGAAGGCTGGAGGTATGGAAGGAGGGAGGGACGTGGCGTGGATGTATTGAGTCTGTCACCTTCTTTATGATTGCTTCTTGTCAAATGCTTCTAAGGCGCATCGAAGCAGTCATGCATTATATGGTCACACACACACACACACACCCACACACACGCACACACACACACACGCACACACACACACACACACGAACAAACACGCACGAGCATGCGCGCACACAGATACTCACTCAGACTCACGTACGCACACACACACTCAAACACACACGCACTTACTCACGCTCGCACACCGAGATGCGCACTCACACGCGTACACGTGGGGCGCGGTGCAGCCGAAGGGTTGCAGGTTCGAATCCACCTCAAGTCACCGCGTTGAGACCTTGGGCATGTCCTTCACTCGCAATTGCTCAGCGCTTCGGCGTGAAACTCCGATGCAGTGTCCGCTCTGTAGTCGGGAGCACCTCTGAGTATAGGTAGCTTGAAGGGGCGCTATATCAAGTGAACATACAAACAAACACACACCCACGCGCACACATACGCACGCACACGTATGCAACAACGCACGTAAACACATACACTGACGTACACGCATATTCACAGATATAAACATAGACACACACACTCTGACGCACACTCGCATTATATATAGGCCTACGCTCGCTCTTGTATAGTCGTACTCACAACTCATGGATACGAGGAAAAAATAATAATAACTATGATTGAAGAAACGAATGAATAACTAACTAAGCCACTACATTAATTAATTGGCTAATTAGTTAGTTAGTTAATTAATTAATTAAAGAGCTGCTGAATTAGCAGCGATGTAATTGAAAGTCTCTTCTCTCCTTTCATAATTCCTTAATGTATACTCTATCTGATTAATTAATATTTCGTATAATAAAATAATGATTGAATGGCATGAAGCAGACGATGGCAAATCCCACGTGTATTTTACTAAGGAGTTGCGTGCATGCCATAAGGAGGAGGAAATGGTTGCAGTGCAATTCTGTGCGGATGCTAAGGAAACGTCCAGGATGCCTCTACACCATATGCCTACAAGGCCCTACATATATGCTTCCTTATGTACAGGCTTATGCCTCTTTATAGACCTCTTCCTCCGTGTGCTTAGACCCAAGTCTCATTGTGTTTAGGTCTATGACTTTTTCGGATGATCTATATATGACTCTTTTTGCATGACTCTATGCCCCTTGTGTAGGCGCCTATGTCTTGTTCTGCATAGGCCCATGCCTCCTTGTGTACAGACCTATATGCCTCCCTGCGTACAGGCCTATGCTTCCTCGTGCATAGTCCTGTGCCTCTTGTGCATAAGCCCATGCGTTCTCGTGTACAGGCTTATGCCACTGTGTGTAGGCCTACGCCCTTGCGTATTATAGGCCTTTGACTTAAATGGGAGACCTCGGCTTCAGCAGCAAATCTAGACTGCAAGCCTCACTCTTTTAACAAAGGCAACAGTGCTGCAATTACAATGCATAAATATTTACTAAATACATAAATAACCTAGTTAATAAATATGTAAAAATTGTACATGTAGAGTTGCATACAATGATTATGCACAACATAATATGAATGCATAGACTTATATCTCCGATAATACATCGGAGGTTTGTAAACGCAAATAACACGACACCCCTTGCGATAAGCCCTCGGCTCGGCATTTCTGCACGTGCACCACTGCGCTGGTAATTTTCGTCTAATTAGTGGTTCGTTGGTTAATTATTGACGGCATCGCATGCAAGTGATGAGTGGCATCGATCCACTCACTCATCCCTCACGACTGCAGATAATATATGAAGGCCCTCTCCTCACCTATTCACTGCATGCGCTTCTCGGCTTCTACGCACTTCAACAGGTGAGTGCATGGAAATGAAACTATTGATGTTGTTGTTGATGATGTTGCTGCTGCTGCAGGGGAAATGAGGGGGTCTTGCAAATTTAACGGCGTATCATGAACTGCTGCATTCAACTGCATACATGTACATCTGACCGCTGTGTATTCAATGTAGGCCTGCAGCACACAACCTGCATGCGCATAATTATATTACGAGCACCGTAATAAAATTGATAAGTTAATTATCTACATATATACATATATACACATATATATTTACATATATACATATAACATAATAGCTGGCCTATTATAATTATGTAATATGCAAAGTATATACAGGATGGGCAAATAACTTTTGTTCTGTTTTAAATATTTTGATGAAATCTGGCCATCATGTGCAAACATGAATTGTCTATATATAGGTCTAAGCCTGTACAATTTCATTTCGAAATTCCTTCTTTTGGTCAAGATATTGATAAAAAACGTAGTTTTTTGCCCACCCTGTATACATGTATCTATAATTGTTCATTCATTCGGAAACTGATGTAGCATAGCGTCCTCTCAGGAAACTACAGCTTTACGCGCTCCCGACTACACGCATACAAAAAACAGTTTTAAGTTTTTTTAGTGAGGAAGAAATTTTGGTTGAGTCCCAGGGCGTATGAGTAGCTCTAATGGAAGGCCATTTCCGACCACTGGAATTGTGAATTAAAATTTTAAGCGATCTATGCGTTACTTAATTGTTAAAATCGCCTACCCACTATGTAATAATGTGGATTTTAACGAGTAATTTACATATTAATCGTTTAAAAAAATTTACCCATTAATCGTTGAAAATGCTTATCAATTGTTTAAAAAAAATTCAATTAATCGTTTTAAATTTTTATCGAGTAATCGTTTAAGATTGTTTTTGATTAATTGTTTAAAATGTTTATCGATTGATCATTTAAATTTTTTTAACAATTCATCGTTTAAAATTCGATTAATGTTGTGTTGTTAGATATTAATCGTTTAAAATTGTTATTGATTAATCGTCTAAATGTTTATCAATAATCGTGTAAAAAATGTTGCGATTAATCGTTGAAAAATTTGACGAATGTTGGGTTGTTAGATAATTATTTCTCTTACCTATAGTTATTAGTCCCTTATGTCGAGCGGCTGCCATTTCCGGAGTAAACAATATGTAATACTATGGTGAACGATGGTAATGTGAAAAGTTTGAATGGAAAATGAAACCATTATTTTTCCAACTAAGATGCATGGGTTGATGGAAGAGTCAAAGAATGCGAGATAGAATAGAAATGTCTTCGTTTGCAATGCTGGTATTTGCAGTTTAGCGTCACTGTGTGGTAGCAAAGACCGTTAGCGACGCCCTCCTCCTTTATCCAGGTTTGGGACTGGCACGTTTGCAATGGACAGTTCGCTTATTAAGTTACCGTAGTTCAAGTACATCGTAATTGACGTTTCATCGTCAGCTCCACGGCTTCACCTCCCGGGTTTTGACCTGACACCGGAGCAAACATGGCAGCTATAACTAGTGCCGACTTGATTTGACATAGCGTCGATGATGACTAAGCTGGTCTCCCTGAGATACATGCACGGCTTTTGTGGACGCTGAAGAATTGTACGGAGATTTACATTACATTACATTACAGTGTAATGTGGAGTGAGACTTTTAATTAAGGAACGTAGCAGTAATTAAATAAGTGACTTCATTGTTTACGGTTCTTCTCGTTTGCCAAATTAATCGAATTTTTTAGCATTAAATCAAAGTTAAATTTTGAGCATAATCGATCACTTTAAAACCGTGTTATAGGTCTAACAGCCCTATAACATTATAGCACGTAGAGCATACATTGGTATTTCCACGTTTTATATATATGATGCACCTACACACACAGACACACACACACACACACACACACACACACACACACACACACACACACACACACACACACACACGCATGCATAGTTGCATACATAATATTATAATTATATATATATAACATTAATATAAATATCATTATATATATGATATTATTTATATCATATATTTATATATATGATTTATGTGTTTTTAAGTACAAAACGATGTTCGGTTGATTAAATCGTCGAAGAGGAGGAGAGAGTTGCTCCGTTCGTTCTCGATGACAATAACAATACTCTGCAGTTCATTGTTGGCTGAGAAATCGTTCCGATTGATTGGTTTTGCAGTGGAACGTCGTTATCCTCGCTTCATTGGATGACGACCACATGCATCTGATCTATTTTCATTGATGAACATAAGCAACGCATCAGCAGCACCAGCAGCAGCAGCACCAGCAGCAGCAGCACCAGCACCAGCCTTTGCTTTATTACCAGTTTCCATGGCACAAGCAATGGATCGCTATATATATGTGATCGAGCAAGAGAGAGAAAGCGAGAGAAAGACAGACAGACAGACAGACAAAAAGGCAAATAGGCAGAGAGGCAGAGAGAGAGAGAGAGAGAGAGAGAGAGAGAGAGAGAGAGAGAGAGAGAGAGAGAGAGAGAGAGAGAGAGAGAGAGAGAGAGAGAGAGAGAGAGAAAGGAGGCCGAGAGAGACAGAGTTATGCGGACAAAAACAAGCAGACAGAGAGCAAGAGAGAGACGGAGAGAGACAGACAGACAGACAGACAGACAGACAAAAAGATGTTGTAGAATGCGTTGGATTGCGCGCTTGCATCTAGTATTATTATTATGATCCCGATATGCATTTGCTGGACAACAAAGGCGATGCTATTGATCGTGATAGAGTTGTGGCGACCGTGGATATTGCTTGCATGTGCACTTGTTATAGCGCCCCTTCAAGCTCTCTACTCAGAGGCGCTCCCGACTACAGAGAGGACACTGCATCGGAGTTTCACGCCGAAGCGCTGATCAATTGCGAGTGAAGAACTTGTCCAAGGTCCCTACGCGACGACTTGAGGTGGATTCGAACCTTCAACCATCCGAACATACCCACTACACCGCCCAATATATTGAAGTGGTGGTGGATGTAGTTGTGGTGGTGGGTGTAGTTGTGGTAGAGGATGTAGTTGTGGTTGGTGTAGTTGAGGTGGTGGGTGTCGTTGTGGTGGTGGGTATTGTTGTGGCGGTGTGCGCATTGGTGGCGGTGTGCGCATTTACACAGCGCTCGTGAATAAATCGGTGCCCAACATGTCTTGCATGACTTTCGAGCGGCGCCTTAGAAATTTGGAGACTACGATTCATATTCACTTTCTTTTTTCTTTGTTCGTTTAATGTCGGCAGAAGTTATTTGACTGTCCGTCGAGAGACCGCGATAGGTCATGGCACTCTAACGGCTATAGGCCGTATTTAGGGTTTGGGGTGGGGTGGGGGGTGGGTAATTGGATTTTGAACAGCCCCAAAATGAAATAACGTGAAAATGAAACGATGTATTTACGAGCACACGATGCGAGAGCAAAGAGGGGGGTTTAATTATAAGGTGTCACAAGGATTTTTAATATGAACACAAGTTGAAAAGAGATGAACTGTAAGTATACATTGGAGAAATGAAGCCTACAATTATTGAACTTCTGGAATGGTATGATAATAATGTCTGCATAGGCTGGATGCTTGCCTATATACTTGCAATACGATTTTTTTATATAATCTTGCATGGCTGCATGTATACAGCAAACGATCTTCTTTCCATCTTAATATTCAGTATATGATATATCATCCTTTTGCTCGTTTTAGTAGAAGAGATTGCAACTTGGTTTTCACGAGATATAATATTATTAAAATAGGCTATATATAAAATACTGCACAGCGCTATATATATATAAATATAAATATATATATATATATATATATATATATGGAGAAATTCTCCACTATGAGTTTAATATATCTATGTAATTATTATGCAAGCAATTGTGATTGCTACGTATATATATATATATGAATATATATATATGAACATTTGATATATATATATATATATATATATATATATGAATTATGTAACGTTGTGCATATAAGCTTATGATATATGTTCCGTTCGATAAGAATGCGTGTTCTGATGCAATTGAAAGCATTTCGATCGAAACACGTTAACTGAATTTGACATTCCTCTCTCTATGATTTGACTCGGAACCGACAGAGATGCGACGGACTGGAAAAAAGGGCGACAGACAGTCAGATTGCAGACTGATGGCGGACGGACGGAATTAAGGACAGACAGACAGACAGCCAGACAGACAGGCAGACAGAGAGACAGACAGACAGACAGGCAGATAAACAGACAGGCAGACAGACAGACAGACATACAGACAGACAGGTAGACAGACAGACAGGCAGACAGACAGACAGACAGACATACAGACAGACAGGTAGACAGACAGACAGGCAGACAGACAGACAGGCAGACAAACAGAAAGTCAGACAGACGGCCGGCCGGCCGAAAGGACAGACGGACGGAATTAAGGACTAACAGACAGACGAGCAAACGGACGGACTGAATTAAGGACAGACAGACAGACAGACAGACAGACAATGCAACAGACGGCAATACGACAATACGATAGACGGACAGACAGACAGACTGATGGACTGAAGGTGGAACAGACAGACGATGGAAGGAAGGACAGACAGACGAAGAAACGGACGGAAGAAGAGACGGACGTACATATTCAAAGGACGAATGATTGAATTCTTGTCTGACATTTGCAGCTTATAATCAGCATAGTATTGCTTGTCATTATGCTGATGATATTTGAATATTGAGTATATGTAATATATACAGGGTTGGCCAAAAAACTACGTTTTTTGTCAATATCTTGACCAAAAGTAGGAATTTCGAAATGAAATTTGACAGGCTTATAGACAATTCATATTTACAAATTATGTCCATGCAGAAGTCATCAAAATATTTCAGACAGAACAAAAGTTATACCACTTTTAGGGAGGCCACCCACCGTTTTTTGACAATAATTAAAAAATGCAACGCAACAAAAAGTAACAAAACACGATTTTATTAAGTCAAATCTCAAACAACTGTTTGGAAATGAACTTTGTAGTGATTCACAACTTGTGTTCAATTTGCCCACCACCAGTGCCAAAACTTCTTTTGAGTCTCTTTGCAAAGTTCTTGATGGCCCTGTTGACGCGTTCCAAAGGCAAATCTTATCAACTCCAATGCGCTCATTAAATCTCTTGGTTTTGGTTGCAGATTGTGATATTTCTCCAGCATAGCTCTCCGCAATTGATTATCAATCCATCTGGTTCAAATCCAGAGACTTGGGACTTTCTCAATGAAACCAGAACAATCAACATTGAGCCGATTTCCTTTCATTTTACGGCAAATCTCTTAACTCATGCATGCGGCTTAACTCTTAATTTTTGCGTTCTCATTGTTTATCAGAGTAAATGTTGCTCATAGACTTATATCTCCAGGACCTTGCTCAAAAGGTGTCTGAATATGCATTTTGTCTGTCATTGACACCTTGGCCATTCTCATTTGTTTAGAAATTTGAATTTCATTGCTTTAATAGCAAAATTATGAATCTGACAGATTCCTTGTTTATCAACTTGATTGTCATCTTGCTAGGTGACTTCACAGCGACGTGCAGTTACGCTGGTACCATGTTTCTTTTTAAAATAGTAATAATAATGATCATCTATCAATATCAAGGCTATGTGATTACAATTATTTGAGATGAGATTTAATAAAATCGTGTTTACGTTACTTTTTGTTGCGTTACGTTTTTGAATCGTTAAAAAACGGTGGGTGGCCTCACTAAAAGTGTTATAACTTCTGTTCATGAAATCTGGGCGTGATGTGTAAATGTAAATTGCATATAAGCCTGTAAAATTTCATCTAAAAATTACTACTTTGGTCAAGATATTGGCGAAAAACAGTAGTTTTTTGGCCCACCCTGTATATATATATATATATATATATATATATATATATATATATATATATATATATATATATATATATATATATATATATATATATATATATATATATAGTTACAGACTTACAGTTGCATGGTTGATTGCAGGCCCATTTGACTTATATATATTTATTTATATATATATAGTTTAGAGATATTTTGCGCGACCTTACACACTTTCCGTCTATTATAGATGTCATCCAAAACAGCTTCTTTTCAATACTATAATATACAGTAGGCTATATCCAATTATCCATGTCTGCGTGGTCTAATAACCCATATAATTATGCGACCCGTCATGACAAAATGAGTCGTCAAACACTTTTTGAGTATTTTGAATTATGTTTTCCACATCATTCTCTGTTAACGTATAGGCCTATACCTTCAAAATAAGCTATTATATACTATTATACTTATCAAAATCGACCAACCGCATGTGTATTTGTAACAACTTCGGTCTTTCAACCTGTGCAATCAAAACGACAAGCCACAACACAAACCTGGAGCAAACGAAGGTGTGAATATATATATATATATATATATATATATATATATATATATCGCATTCTGCATATTTTTTATATTTATTTACCAGTTTGTTTCATTAATTGATTGCTCTTCGTCAGAAAATCGAAGACTTGCATGGTTTTGCAGACTGCTATAATTATTTAATTTGGTTGAGTCATAGCAATGGTTGCTAAGACCAACTTCATATTATATCATCGGACAAATTCAGAAAATCGTGTTTTCCGAACATTTTGTGTTGCACTGCAGGTCGAAAGATTAAAAATGCTATAACTCTACAAGCACCTCGTAGATTTTGATAAGTAACAAGTAACAACTCATTTTGAAGAAAAATTAACAGAGAATAAATAAATGTGGAAAGCATAATTCATAATACCCAAGCAGTGCTTAGCGAGTCAGTTTGTTATGACGTTATAATGCTAGTTAATTGTGCGCCAGATCCGCGATGGGACACTCGCCTGAAACTATATGTCAAGTCTGATGCACCAAGGTGGACTATGGTAATTGCAATCTCAATGTATATAGACTATGGTAATTGCAATCTCATGCGAACAGTGCCCCTCAGTATCACCGGTTTTCTAGATAGACAGATAGATTCATAGATGGAAAGATGGATTGATATATAGATAGATGGATGGATGGATAGATGAATCATGTTTTATGATTAGATAGATAGACTGGTGGGGGTAGTACCGTGGTAGTACATTAGAGTAGTAGTAGTAGTAGTAGTAGCAGCAGTAGTAGTAGTAGTAGTAGTAGTAGTAGTAGTAGTAGTAGTAGTAGTAGTAGCAGCAGCAGCAGCAGCAGCAGCAGCAGCAGCAGCAGTAGTAGTAGTAGTAGCATAGAAGTATAGTAGCAGTATATTGTAGCAATACTGCTAATAGCAATAATTGTAATAATAGCGGTGATGATGCTCATGATAATAATAATTATAATAGCATAGGCTAATGATACTATATCAATAGCAATAATATTAATAATGATGACAATAATATTATTAATGATGATTAGGATTATTATTCTCATTACGACAATTATTTGTATGGCGCAATAAAACGGCCATGTCGTTAAAAGCAACCTTTAGACTTCCTTCCTTCCTTACATGATAGCCTTCGGTATAATATACAGAGGATGGAAAGGAGGAGGACTGCGGAATCGGTCGGAGAGTATATAATATGTCGAAGCGAAGGAGATGGAAAGAAGGCGTGGGTTGTCGCCGGAAGTACAAGTGTTGTGTATGACAGACGAGTGCACAACATTGTCTGCGGTTCGTCTAACAGCATATGCATGCGACGGTGAATGTGATACAGCAGCGGGCAGTGTAGGTCTTCGTGTGTTTCCTCAATGGGGAATGGGTGGGTGGGGGATGCTCTCATCGCGTTCTACCTCTTGTTCTTACTATCGTTCTTCTCGTTCTTGTTCTTCTTTCGTATTCCTCTCTGCATGCCACTCCTTTCTTCCTTCCTTCCGTCCTTCCTTCCTTCCTTCCTTCCTTCGTTCCTTCGTTCCTTCGTTCCTTCGTTCCTTCGTTCCTTCGTTCCTTCGTTCGTTCGTTCGTTCGTTCCTTCGTTCCTTCGTCCTTTCGTCCCTTCGTTCGTTCGTTCCTTCGTTCGTTCGTTCGTCCGTTCGTTCGTTCGTTCGTCCCTCCCTCCCTCCCTCCCTTCGTTCGTTCGTTCGTTCCTTCCTTCCTTCCTTCGTTCCTTCGTTCCTTCCTTCCTTCCTTCCTTCCTTCCTTCCTTCCTTCCTTCCTTTCTTCCTTCCTTCCTGCGGTTCTTTCTCGTCCCTCCATCTTATCCTGACATAGTCGGCGTCTTCGTAGGCGGCGACAAATACTATTATGGCTGCACCTAATTCAGTCAGGAGTTAGAGAGAAGAGCCGCAGGAACAACATCGCAATCCATTACACGTGAGATCAATTACTGCACGCACTACACATACATGTTTTTTTTTATTTTGTATTAATATATGGTCATAACTATATTATACCTAAAGGTTCATGCACAGAAATTCATTCATTCATTCATTCATTCATTCATTCATTCATTCATTCATTCATTCATTCATTCATTCATTCATTCATTCATTCATTCGTTCATTCAATCGTTCGTTCATTCATTCGTTCATTCATTCATTCATTCGTTCGTTCGTTCGTTCGTTCGTTCTTTCATTCATCCATTCAATCGTTCGTTCATTCATATATTCATCCGTTCGTTCGTTCATTCATTCATTCGTTCATTCATTCATTCATTCGTTCGTTCGTTCGTGCGTTCATTCATTCATTCGTTCACTCATTCGTGTGTTCGTTCATTCATTCAATCATTCATTCATTCATTCATTCATTCATTGAACATATAAAACTCCTCTGTATTCGAATCTACTCAGAGGCGCTTGCAGTCCAACTCCAGCATGATACCGTATGATTATTAAATAATTATAGTCAAATAAAATGAGTTAGATATTCGATTTATGACCCGTCAAACAATTTGGATACCTCCATCGGAAATAGGAACAAAATTAGGCTACGGGTGTCTTATAAAT
>OX457047.1:37061369-37066369 GCA_949752735.1 Lumbricus terrestris
CTCTCTCTGTCTTTCTCTCTGTCTGTCTCTGTCTCTGTCTCTCTGTCTGTCTCTGTCTCTCTCTCTGTCTCTCTCTGTCTCTGTCTCTCTCTGTCTTTCTCTCTGTCTGTCTCTGTCTCTCTGTCTGTCTCTGTCTCTGTCTCTGTCTCACACTCTCTCTCTCATCCATCTTCTTCCGATCTGTTCGCAAGAGTGTGCGTGGTGCAGCACCGAAAATTGCAAGAGACGCTATATAAATGAATGGATGTAATGGGTATAATACAATACGATTCATATTCTTGTGGTATAATGTGATCATCTTGTCCTCTGATGCTCTCTGTATCTTCGTATTCTTTGCTATAATGCATGGTACTTTTGTGGTATGGTATACTTTCGTGGTATGGTACTTTTGTGGTATGGTACTTTGTGGTATGGTATTTTGTGGTATGATACTTTTGTGGAATGGTACTTTTGTCAGGTTTTGCGGCATATGGGAATTCTTGTAGTATGATACCTTGGTGGTATGGTACTTTTACGATTCCGTAGCCTGTCGATTCGAATATACACAAGACTGTGGTGTAACCGAGTAGTATTTCTGCAATTTATAAGCTGGCCGGTGAATTAATGTTTTTGTTTGTTTGTTTGTTTGTTTGTATGTATGTGCACTTGCTATAACGCCTCTTCAAGCTCTCTACTCAGAGACACTCCCGACTGCAGAGCGGACACCGCATCGGAATTTCACGCCGAAGCGCTGAGCAATTGCGAGTGAAGGACTTGCCCAAGGTCCCTACGCGGCGACTTGAGGTGGATTCGAACCTCGAACCTTCCGGCTTCAAGGCAACGACGCCACCACTACACCACCGCACCCCATGTAATTGTAACCACGACTACCGTATCGTACCGGCACTATTCGCATGCAATAATTATATGTTTACTCGCAAATCAACGAAAGTTGTATGATTTAAGCGATCTTATATAGCTAATTAGTGAATCATGGTTGGCCGCAATATCGCTGAGAAAAGATCTAGTTCCTGCATTCGCAATAATATGACAGTTTTTCCGGTGAATTGATTATTATCATCGATTTTCGCTTAATCGAAAGGAGGGAGGAAGGAGGGAGGGAGGGAGGGAGGGAGGGGGCGGGAGAGAGGGAGGAGGGAGGGAGGGGCCGGCGTCTTGCTATTGATCTTCTGCCGCGGTTCATGTATACCGTCGTCGTCGTCTCTGGCATAAGACCAATCACTTCGTTTGGCCCGTGATAGATGGATGGCGCGCTGTCTCCCAGCGGTGTAGACACTGCTTGTGCACACGGCTTCAGGGCTTCATGGCTCCGTGGCATCAGGGCTTCATGGATAAATGGATAAATGGCTTCATGGCTTCGTGGCTTCGTGGCTCCTTGGCTTCGTGGCTTCATGGCTTCATGGCTTCATGGCTTCATGGCTCCTTGGCTTCGAGACTCAGTGGCACATGAAGTGCACAACGCTCAACTGCACAAGAGACACGTAGACAGACACGAGGAGAAACAAGGGGAGATAGAGAGACGGGAAGAGAGAGATACATAGCGAGAAAATGGATATGAAGACTGACAATGATTGAGGGAGAGACGGTGAGAATGACAGAAAGATAAATTGTGAGAAAATTGCTATGAAGAGCACAGACAATGACAGAGATACAGAGTGAGATATTGCGGGGCGCGATGGTGTAGATTCTATAGTGGGTATGTTCGTTGCCTTGCATGCAGTTAGAGGGTTTAAGATTCGAATCCACCTCAAGTCACCTCGTGAACCTTGAGAAGTCCATCGCTCGCAACTGCTCGGACGCTTCGGCGTGAAACTCCGATTCGGTGTCCGCGCTGTAGTCGGGAGCGCCTCTGAGTAGTTATCTTGAAGGTAGCTATAACAAGTGCACATGCATGCACAACGGCAGAAGGAGAAATACAGAAAAGAAGAAGAGCAGCGAGTGCCATCAATTTAAAGACAATCCGACAACAAGAGAGAAATATACAGAAAAACAGACACATATACATATAGAGAACCCGTTCGTAATTTACGGAACAGCTAAAAAAGGCAATGCAGCTCGTCGTCAAAGTTCGAAGGAATGCCTAGCAAAATGTGCAGTACCTCTCTTGGGGTAATTTGATGAAATGCGCTAAATGAAGTGTCTTGCTAAACACGTATATAATGCTTTTGTAGATCAGATCTATAATCGAGTGGATTCTAATCGAATGGATTCCAATCAAGTAAATTCTAACCGAGTAGATTCTAACCGAGTAGATTCTAATCGAGTAGATTCTAATCGAGTACATTATAATCAAGTTGATTCTAATCGAGTATATTCTAATCGAGTAGATTATAATCAAGTAGATTCTAATTGAGTAGATTCTAATCGAGTAGATTCTAATCACGTAGATTCTAATCAAGTAGATTCTAATCGAGTATATTCTAATCGAGTAGATTCTAATCGAGTAGCTTCTAGTCGAGTAGATTCTAATCGAGTAGCTTCTAATCGAGTAGATTCTAATCGAGTAGATTATAATCGATTAGGCAAACAGACATTTCTTATTCTAATTCCAATTGATTAGCAATTTAACTGTTCGGCTTACTGGTCATAGATGAATGATTGGCTAATTTTGACCCTAATCAATAACGACAAGATTTTGCTTATTCTAGTCCAAATCTATAAGCAGAGTTCAATAGCTAATTCTAAATCTGCCAGTCTCTGAAATACAGATAATTTTGAGTGACTTATGAAATGCTCTTCACATAGAAACAAGTTGGCAGCAGGTTAGGAAATGCGGAAACGAGATGAAGTATCACAAGTGTTGTTCGCAGGCCTGTTTATACTACATCCGGTGAAGTTGACGCAGAGTGTTTTGGCTGCTCAGTATTAATCGATACGCTTGACTGAATTCAAGGTGCAAAGCTCCAGTTTCCAAGTCACGCATCAGTGGAACTGTTAGGACTTGTTGCCGTTTAAGGACGCCGTGTCATCTCAAGGATGATTAGTGTCGCCCTCCCTTTTCTCCATGCTTGGTACTGGCACCGGCAAAGTATGAGCAGTGGCGGAGTGGAATGTTGGGGCGTGACAGATGTGGGCATCGCCGCGTAAGGACCTTGGGCAAGTCCTTCACTCACAATTGCTCAGCGCTTCGGCATGAAACTCCGATGCAGTGTCCGCTCTGCATTCGGGAGCGCCTCTGAGTAGAGGGAGCTTGAAGGGGCGCTATAACAAGTGCACATACAAACAAACAAACAATAGTAGTCTTGGTCACCCTGCAGGATTACTTACCCTCAAGGCCATAGCCGCTCTAGACCACCCTTATAACTCACAGTAAGGCATGCTCTGGTCGCTATCAATTCACGGACTTGAATCGAGGACTTCCAGCAATAGGAACAAACCATTACCAAGTATTATAATATAATATAGATATATTATAGACAATAGTCCATTCTATAATATAATTTTATTTTTCCTATACAATAGACAATATCTATCATCTATATATGGTATACCATATATTCTCACTATTTAATTGCGGGGCGCGGTGGTGTATTTGTGGGTTTGG
Organism: Lumbricus terrestris; assembly: GCA_949752735.1. Classification (NCBI taxonomy): domain Eukaryota; kingdom Metazoa; phylum Annelida; class Clitellata; order Crassiclitellata; family Lumbricidae; genus Lumbricus; species Lumbricus terrestris. The sequence goes on from OX457047.1 coordinate 37,064,914, forward strand.
TGCCTTGTAGCCAGAGGCTTCCAGGTTCGAATCCACCTCAAGCCGCTGTATAGGGATCTTGAGCAAGTACTTCACTCGCAATTGCTCGTGCGCTTCGGCGTGAAACTCCAATGCTTTGTCCGAGCGAAAGGCGGGAGCGCCTCTAAGTAGAGAGCTTGACGGAGCGCTATAGAAATGGAGAAATAGATAAATAAATATATGATATGTTATAAATTATGTATATGTTGGTTTTGCGGACAATCATTGTTTTGAAGATTAAGTCCCTTAATAAGTCGTACTCATTGAATTCCTCACTTGAATAATGTCCGAAGTGTTTGTATATAACGCCTGTAATTGTTAGTCGTTGAGCTCGCCGCAAACAGTATACGCTTGCAATTTACCTGACGTATTCCTATTGCGCTATATCTGCTCGATTGTATGCGCCCGGCGGGAGTCTATACTGGCCTAGGTCTATGGCTTGATGATGAGAGAGAGAGACAGACAGACAAACAGAGGCAGACAGGCAGACAAGGATAGAGAGATGCAGAGAGAGACTGAGACAGAGAGACAGAGAGACACACAGAGACAGACAGAGAGAGAGACAGGGAGACAGAGACAAAGAGATAGAGATAGAGACAGATAGAGAGAGACAGAGACAGAGACAGAGAGACACAGACAGAGAGATAGAGAGAGACAGAGTCACAGAGACAGACGGAGACAGAAAAACGAAAGAGACATCACAACGCAATGGCGCCTCTCTGCCTGTATATACGCCACTGGGCAGATTGAATTATTGCGGCATAGAGATTAAATTATTTGTAAGCCTCGAACACACGAACGTACACACACACACACACACACACACACACACACACACACACACACACACACACACACACACACACACACACACACACACACACACACACACACACACACACACACACACACACACACACAAACACTATACATACATACACGCTCGCTCACTGCAAACGTACGCATACATGTATACAGCCAGACTGCCCCCCAACTTTGAAGGGAATTATCCTTGTATATACAGCAGACTATTTATGCAAGTTGCCATCAATTCAATTTTTGGAATATTTTTGCTCAATCTTGGAGGCATCAATTTAATCAAGTAGACCTTCTGTTGAGGGACTTAGAAGTAGGCCTAGCCCTTAGGGTCAAACACTACAGGAGCCTTGGAAGTATATGCGTGTTTTGTTTGTATGTGCACTTGTTATATAGCGCCTTTTCAAGCTTGCTACTCAGAAACGCTCCTGACTACAGAGCGGACACTGCATCGGAGTTTCACGCCGAAGCGCTGAGAAATTTCGAGTGAAGGACTTGCCCACGGTCCCTCCCTACTCGGCGACTTGAGGTAGATTCGAACCTGCAACACTTCGGCTGCAAGGCGATGAACATACCCACACCAACCACCGCGCCCCACAACTGTAGCATTTCGAAAGAAAGG
>OX457047.1:37071369-37128869 GCA_949752735.1 Lumbricus terrestris
TGCGCCTATTTTTGTGTATAGCCTACACTGTGTCCCAATAAATCGGGCACCCTTTTTATAATGTGATTAAAACAGGCAAATCTTAATCGATTTTCAAAATTTCCAAACTGTTTTTATCCTGAGATAATTATCTTACACTGATTCAAATATGAAGTTTCTGGCATGAATATTGACGTCACAATTACGTCATTTGCATCAGAGAATTCAAATGTTAAGTACGGAACACAACTTTTTTCTCCGACGAACCGGTCAAATCAATTTTTCTTAGAAGCTTATTTAGACCGCTCACTGTCCATCCCTTGTCCGGAAATTTTCGAATAAACTTCTTTGCGCCGTAGGCCTAATGTTTATTTTTCCGTAAGAATTTTATTACAATTTTGTCTTCTTGGCTGAACGCCATTCTCTAACGATTTTTTTTAACATTTGGTTTCGATATGTAAATTAACGACGTCATTATGACGTAATTTTTAATGAGGGCAGTTCATAAATTACCAATTTGTAGATAATTATCTCAGGATCAAGCCTGTTTTGAAATTTTGACAATCGATGAATATTTACCAGTTTTATTCACATTATAAAAAGGGTGCCCTATTTATTGGGACACAGTGTATATAATTATGTCTGTCAAACTATGTGTCTGTCTACATTTTCTGCCTGTCTGGCTTTCTATCTGTCTGCCTGTCTCACTGGATGTCTTGTCTGTCTGTCTGTCTTTCCGTCTGGCTGATACCTTGTTAGGGTGTGTCTTCATTTCTGCTCCGGTCGTCGTCGGTGCTAAGTGAAAACGCGACTCGCGTTCCATCGATCAGTTTGACCTTTGCTGGCCCTCAGGTCATTCATCTCCTCATGTCCTTTCTCTGCTGATGCTGCTGCTGCTGATGCTGCTGCTGATGGTGATGCTGATGCTGATGCTGATGCAGATACTGATGTCTCGGCTGCTATACGACGAAATTTCTCGGCTGGCCACTGCTATATTGCTGCATGCTGTGTATGGTTTAGAATGATTTCTCGTCTGTCCATCCAGCTACAATCCCGCTGAAGGCAATTGGATGTCTTTGTACGTATCTCTATGTGCGTGTGCGTGTGTATGTGTGTCTGTATATATATAAGTCTATATACAGACAAAAGCAAGTTTTTCTCGGGGTTGAACGCACTGGGAGCGCTTCTGAAAGACTCTTGCTGCGAGAAGCGCTTTATAAATGGTCATACAATACAATACAATACAATGTAGTCTATGTATGACTCTATGTATGTATATATATATATGTATATATATATATATATGCAGGGCTGGTCTTATCCACAATGGTGCCTCAGGCAAAGCATGCATTTTGGCGCCCCAGACAAACCATAGATTTGGCGATTCAGGCAAAGTATATGGACCCTCAGATTCCCACTCAATTGTTCAGCCCACGTCAGAATCTAAGAATGAATTAGCCAGAACCTTAATTGTATACGCGTTCAATTGAGTAATTTATTATAATGTTGTTATTCGTACACTGACGACTGGATGATATTCAATTTTATGGAAAATGGTTATAAGGAAATGGCGCCCCTTTTGTGGAAATGGCGGCGGCGCCCCTAGAACTTGGCGCTTCAGTCAACTGCCTGCTTTGCCTATGCCTAAGGTCATCATCCCTCTATTTATTGTATGGCTGTATGCATGTATGTATTAGGGTGGTCCAAAAACGAAAAATGTCGAAAATTAATTTGGGTCACATTTGTTCTTGTTCCATTCACTTCAGATAGTATTTGAACCAATTTTTTGTGTCATATGAAGAATATCTAAAGGTGGCTCAAGTTTGAACAATAAATTTTGTTTCCAAGAAATTTCGTCTTAATGTAGTATACGAGTATATTCGCATTTATGAGCAAAAAGTGGTTCGAAACAAAACCGAAAGGAAATCACTATTTGGCGTTAACTGTTTAGTAAGTTCCTAGGTAATGAGTACAACCGATTATAGTACAATTGATTATGTTCCTCTATAGAGAGACTTTTACGGCTCCGGAATGGCTTGACAAAGGTATTGACTTTGATTCTCATCTCTTGTTACAGAAGAGTTGAATGTCTGGATGAAAGCAGTGCCTTTCTCTGCCCACTAATTTATGAGTTTAATCTGCCTGGCTTTGTCTCTCAATTTGAGATAAATTGAATGCAACTGCCAAAGTATGGTGGCGTCGAGAAAAAAGCCTAAGCCTCCTCTGTCAGCCACATGCTGGCAATGATCATAGGCTGATGAGTAAAGATCATAGGCTTGTCACATAATTATGATTCCAGTGGATTTCCAAAGTTCAACATTTTGCATTCAATCCCGTTTGATGCTATTTTCTTTTCAGAACATTTGAGCTTCGTAACCAAGGTGGCCTTTGCATTAATTCACACCAATGCGGGGTCAAAGAAGCTTTCTCTTGAAAGCTGTTGTGGCAGCATTCTGCACAGCAACGTTGCAGATATTAAGTATTAAGTTTTGACTAGTTCAACAGTTTTCAATAATTGTTTGGATCTCTCTCTCCCCTCTAGGCAAGCTTCCGTAGACGAGATAAACAAAAAGGCTGACATTAGATGTGTTAAAACTTTTTAATCTCAAGTGCGGAGAGTAATTTGATTTTTGAGGATTTTGATAGAAGATGGTGAGCCACCTTGAATGGTGTACTGCCACTGCAGACGCTGGAAACGAAATTGAACTTCTTCTCTCAAACACCTATCAAGGCATGCGATAATTGCAAAATCTCGCCTTAATCTTCACGTTGGCGTTGGTTTTTCACAGAAACCGTTTAAATAAGCCTACATCTGGTCCATTGGTTGTTCCGAGGGTTGTGAGAGTAAAAATCACTGGATTTCATAGATGCGAGCACACGGTGGTGGCACCTCGTTGAGTGTCTGTTAGATAGGTGTACAACCCCTCCCCACCCGAAACTTTTTTGAATTTCCACATTGCAATGGTAGCATTTTAAGCTGTCATATTAAACAATTGCGGTACTTATCAGTGCTGATGAGATTGGCATAAGACTTCAATAAATACCCTATTCAATACGGAACTTACAATAACAATTTCTTTTTGAATTTTCACATCGTAATGGTACCCTTTTAAGATGTCATTTTAGCAAAATGACTGAATTATTTCAGTAAGCTTACTGATAAAAAAGAGTGTGTGTGGAGGGCATATGCCCCTCCCCACCAGAAACTTTTCGAATTTACACATTGCAATGGTATCATTTTAAGCTCTCATCTTAACAAAATAGCTGTTCTTTTTTAATGCTGATAAGAGTGGTCTAAGATATTAATAAATATATGCTATGCTCACAATAATAACACTGGTCAACAAATTTCAACTTTTTTTTTGTTTCCGAAAAATCTTTGACTGTTTTCTATAGAAGTTGACGTGCTGAACACGGTGGTGTTCTCAGAATTTTTGTATCACGTAAGGTTTTTGAGAAAACGGGCATGCAAGATTTTAACTGAAATGCTTGTTTATTGCATATTACACTGGTGAACAAATTTAAACTTTTTTTGTTTCTGAAAAACCTTTGACTGTTTTATATAGAAGTTGACGTGCTGAACACGGTGGTGTTCTCAGAATTTTTGTATCACGTAAGGTTTTTGAGAAAACGGGCATCTAAGATTTTAACTGAAATGCTTGTTTTTTGCATATTATCCACTGGTCAACAAATTTAAACTTTTTTTGTTTCTGAAAAAACTTTGACTGTTTTCTATAGAAGTTGACGTGCTGAACACGGTGGTGTTCTCAGAATTGTTGTATCACGTAAGGTTTTTGAGAAAACAGGCATGCAAGATTTTAACTGAAATGCTTGTTAGCCTTGTTTATTGCATATTATTCACTGGTCAACAAATTTTAACTTTTTTTGTTTCCGAAAAAACTTTGACTGGTTTCTATAGAAGTTGACGTGCTGAAAACGGTGGTGTTCTCAGAATTTTTGTATCACGTAAGGTTTTTGAGAAAACGGGCATGAAAGATTTTAACTGAAATGCTTGTTTATTGCCTATTATTTTCAATATACTATAATTTAATTTCATTGGAAAACAAATCTTTATGACAATTCTTCCTCATAATATTATGTGCTGATGATGACTGTATCACTTAGTTTCCTTTCCTATTCTTGCCCGAGAAACCAGAAACATTAGGGAGACAAACTGATCAGCCCGTCACAGTCATAATTATCTTTCTGCTCTCGCCAGACCATCGGGACGGCATACAGCATTGCTTTCGCAGGACCCCCGGAGTCAAACTCTCAGATCTGCTGCAGCACATCTTCCACAGCAAATGAGAGGCACGCATTCCTTGGCTTTCTCTCCAGTCTTGCAACCAAAGTACAGCTCAAAGCTTTATTGACAAGTTCAGTCACTGCGTGTCTCTGAGGATTACTCATATAGCATAGCCTACTCTCCACAACTGTATCAAAATGTGCATGTATCACATTTCATGCAACACTAGCGAGATATTTCTGCTGCCAACAACCGTCTTAAAATATATTATAATTTAAAGCTTATCTTTATATAAACTGGCTAACTTGTTATACATCTTGCATACATGTAGACCAAACTAAATTTTGGAAATACGACATCAAACTACAAACAAACTGATGTCAACTTCCTCAGTAAGATATACATGTAGGCCTATGCAGAGAAGCGGCTCTAATAGTGCTTAGAACTTTCGGAGGAAGATTCTAACCAGCATTAATGCATATGCAGGCCCAAGTTTATATTTTATTATGCAAGACAAACATATATGTAAACTGTCCTAAGTGCATGCCTGGACATACCTCAGTTACACGAAGCTTATTATAGCGTTATATCTGAAAAATGGAAATAAATATAAAAATTGAAGATTTCTCAAAAACGGTACGTGCTGGGACAATTTCAAGGTCATTTTCGTGATCAGCAGCAGAAACTGCATAAGAGACACCTGAAAGTGTTCAGGAAACAAAATCACTGTTGACCAGTGTAATTTTTTGGGAGTTTCCACATTGTAATGGTACCCCTTTCGGATGCCATTTTAGCAATATATATGTTGAAATTCTAAAACACTCTTTTCTCAGTTCTTGTTTTTATCAGTACTAACTGCAGTATTTATGTATATAAATTGCATACACACATACTTCTTCTTCACGTTCTCTGCCCTTATTGGCAGGTTCGTGTGTCCAATAACGCCATTTTTCTCTGTTCTGTGCTTCTCTCTTCAGTCCACTGTATCCATCCTCTGTCAGCATCCAGTCCAGCAACATTGTTCTTGATCTACCTCGCATCCTTTTCCCCTCCATTCTTCCCTCAGTGATGTCTCTTACACACATACATTAACATGTATACATACACAGACAGTGAATGAGTGAGAGATAGTAAGAGGGTGGCAACTGCTTACCATGCATGGAAGCCAGCGTCCTTTGGGCTATAGCACTTTCTGACTCCCTCCCCATCCATGCGGAGTGTGTATACATATGTTTCCATGGCGACCGAGATTGCTTCCACTTGTCTGCACATCGCAATTGACCTTCAGGTGAACTTGTCCTTCCACGTGTCAGATAGATACAGCAGCCTCTGCAGAATTCCAGGAAAACATTGTCAGTGGTTTATACGGCTGAATAAATTCAACCGTATATCTACAGGGTGCGCCAAAAAGGACCCCCCTAGGTTCGAATTAAGATATGGATGGATCCGATTTGACCAGGGTCTATGACAACAGAGGCCGTTACCCTGGACAGAAATTTGCTCGGCATATTACAGCACTTAAGAGCAAGGTACTGAACCAGTTTTTTCTATTATAGCATATTTATATATCATTGTGAAGGTGTCTAAATAGTGCGTTTTTGAATCGTCAAAAAACGGTAGGTGGCCTTCCTGAAAGTGGAATCACTTTTGTTGTGTTTGAAATATTTTGATGAAATCTGGTCATCATGTGTAAATATGAATTGTCTTTAAGACTGTAAAATTTCATTTCGAGATTCTTACTTTTGGTCAAGATATTGGCAAAAAAACCAGGGGGTCCTTTTTGGCGCACCCTGTATGGCTGAAATTCATAATGCACCTCTAGATGTATTTGGACTATTCAGAGGCCCTCTCAATGCAAACCACCCTGGGATAGAGAAACGCCTACAGCTTCTGGGAACGGGTATAGACGAACATGAGATCCCAGACATTTGCTTTGCTCTTAAAGGAGCGAACGACCATTTCGAACACGAGGACTCACAGCAAATGCTCGATTAGTGAAGTGGTGGAGGTGGCGCATGGTTGTGGCAGTGACAATGGTATACTAGTGGTTGTTCTAGTAAAGTAGTAGTATAGTCTACAGCAGTGGTATATCCACAGGGTTTAGAGTGGGTGGGAACGCGTGGGAACGGCGTTCCCGCTGCTCTCGAAATTCTTTGCTTGCGTTCCCACTGCTCACCTTCATCCATGGAACGCTGGAATAACATGCATTTCAACAAAACTCTTCGTCAGCGTTCCCACTGCTCACACGTTCAGCGTTCCCACTGCTCACCCAGACCATTTTAAGCACTGTGTAGCTAAGCAACCGGGCTCAATCCCTTTCCTTCCCCTACCGAAATGAGTTTTGGTTCATCTCTCTTATTCTTCTGTTTCCACTGGACTCAATAGCGCCCCCACCCCCTATACATCCAGGGATAGAAACCTCTGTGCGACATTGCATGCATGGTGTTATAGTAGTAACGGAATAAGCAGTACAATTAGAACATTGGATAATTTAGTCATTTAAAATAAATGGTTTTCCTGGCCTTTCCATTCACTCATTAATTCTGTGCATCATCTATACCTATAAAATCGAAAATCTCATAACGTATCCTTGAATAAAACCCCTTATCCACGTGACCGATTTTCCCCAATATTTACAAAAATACTTTTTAGCACCCAATAACAAACCATAAGGGGTTCGCGATTCAAAACTCTTACCCTTTTCCGAGTTTGAAACATTTCATTTTCTTGCCATTTGCTTTCAACCATTAGGCCTAAACAAACTTTGAAAGTTGAAACTATCGATGATTATATTGATGAGTGAAACCAGTACATTAATGACGTCATGGCCGAACTTATTCTTATAGCGCGATATGCCGTTAATTAATATCATACGACACGTAGGCCTATCAGTATTTCAGACGCAATGAAGGGCGGCGTGGAAGCGGGATCAGGCGTGGCGGGGGACGAAAATCGAAAATTCCCTGGCGTGGGAGCGGGGGTCAGGAGTGGCTGGGAACTAAAAACCGAAATTTCCCGGGCAACGCCGGGTAATTCAGCTAGTATAATATACAGTATAGTTAGTCTACTCGTTCATTACAACTAAATTGTTGTCAATTGCTAGAATCTAGTCCCATGAATCAAGGGGGGGGGGAAATGGGATTCAAGTTGGGGGGGGGCATCGATGCACGGCGATATCGAAATTTATGAAACAAAGACAGCCGAATTTTTATGAGCGGGGGCTGTTACGCATATAATTTTCCTGGGGGATATGTAAACAACAGCTCTTTTGGAATGAATATATATATATATATATATACATTAAAAACTAATGAACGACAACAGTGTACATAGGTCCATAAACACAGGATATTAAATGTGATCATAGCAAGGAGTATAATAATATTATATTCATGAAAAAGAATCGATCGATTATTATTATCGACGATCTGTTAATGAACGACGCCAGGAATTTCTTCCTGAAACGCACCCCTGAATGTTGCCTGCAGAAACGCACCTCTACTGTACCCTCAGGTCTCAGCATGCTGCTTCATGCATTCCTGGTTCGACTGTTATGCGTTGTGGCAATCGAAGGATGTCGGCGTTTGCGTGCTTCGGTTGTTTGTCTGCAGCGAATACGTTAAATGCAAACGACGCAAATTGGTGACTACAAGGACGGTGGGGGGGATGGATGGGTGGATGTGTTGATGGGTGGATGGGGGGGATGGATGGGTGGATGTGGGTGGATGAATGGGTGGGTGGGTGGATGGGTGGATGGGTGGGTGGGTGGGTGTATTGGTGGGTGAATGGGTGGATGGGTGGGTGTCTGCTGCTTCTGTTGATAGTTCATAAGAAGAAATATTCCTTGCACTTAGAAAGGGTATGTGTATGTATGTGTATTTGTATAGCGCTTCTTCACAGAGTGCGAGATAGAGAGAAAGAGAATGAGGGACATAGAGAGAGATAATACAGAGATATATATATGTATAGACATATATATAGAGAGAGACATAGAGAGATACATGTATAGATAGATAGATAGAAAGAGGGAGAGAGAAACCGAGAGAGAGAGAGAAAGAGAGACAGAGAGAGAGGGAGAGAGAGACAGACAGAGAGAGCATATAATTACGTGTAGTAGGCCGTGTAGCAGGCATGCTGCACACACACACACACACACACACACACACGCACACACACATGAATATACCGAGACCTTTCTATTGAAATGTCAGCAGGTATGTATGTCTGCATCACTGCATGCATGATTATCTGAATGCGCGCATCTAATCATGATATTATAATTATATATATATATGCAGTGTACATAACTGTATATTATATATATAATATATATACATGCTTATAATTATACGCTGTACCGCGTGCATGAGTGTATATCTTTGTATACATGTGCATAATTTTATACTTATGTGTTTTCGACATGCATGGACGGAGGATGGATTAAATTTTCCCTATCTGACGTTTGTTGTCTAAAATCACAAGGTGGCGTAATGTGACGGTGAAGCGTGTCTGACAGAATCGGTCACCAGAGGACGTGGCTGCGCTGGTCTCCAGGGGGCCAATAACCGTGGCGATGTGCTGGTCCCTCGTGGCGTGATGTTGCAAATCATGTCCCTGGGTGGTTGGAAAACACAGCACACCGCTGACAGGCCTATATATTATGTGCACTCGACTCCCAGGCATAGACAGGAAACACACCGTATACACCTGAACGCATCCACGCATACACGTGTATATAGCAGGCATGCTGCTCACATGCACACACACACACACGCACACGCACGCACACACACAAACAAACACACACACAATCACACGCATGTACGCGCACACGGGCACGCGCACAAAACACCCCCACACAAACACACACACAGACACACACACACACACATGCACACGCGCACAAAACACACCCACACAAACACACACAAACACGCACGCACACATCTATGATCTCTGTTCTGTGACTATTACACTATATTAAAATATTTAATACTTACATGTGTAAAGGGCATGCTGCATATTGTAATATGCTAGATGGGGCACCCGGCGTTGCCCGGGAAATTTCGATTTTTCACCCGCAACCACACTCGCGCGCCTCTGCGGGCAGTGATTTTTTCTCTTTTACTGAAGCTAGCTGTAACTGAAATAGCAAAGTAACTGGATTATGTTTTGTGGTTAATTCTATAGGCCTAACTAAGACTGAAGCTCTCTGGGGTACCCAACACTGTCCGGCAAATTTAGGTTTTTATTTATATACAGGTCTTTTTGCCTCCGGTACTGTTGCTGTCCTTTATAAACGAGTTAAAGTCGTCGCGATCGGAATTCGTGCGCTTTGTGTAGCCATGGCAACGCTGCATAATTCATGAGGGAATGATGTTGTATACTTTAGACATAATATAATGATATGCATGACACAACACGTCTGTGCTATAAATAGACATGTAAGTGGATCGAAATAGCGCATGCGTGCAGCAGGTCTCTTTAGCGTCTCAAGAGGACGACGTCTCAAGGCAATCTTTATATACACACGAGTTTCACTATATATATATATATATGTATATATATAACATTGTATATTGTATTATTGTATATAATATATATATATAAATACATGTATGTTATGTGTCGGATGTCATGTATAGTTTATGAGTTTTTTGGCGTAGGCGACGCGTTTCGAAGACGTCATGAGTTACAGAACTTTCGTGTGGTCTATAATTGGCTTTGCATGCAGAACTTTATATGTGAAAAAGGCGCTGGCCTATTGGCTACCTCCCTCACTCTGTACCTCCCTCCCTGCTTCTCTCTGTCTCTGTCTCTGTCTCTCTCTCTCTGTCTCTGTCTCTCTATATTCAGTTTTCAGACTTTATTTCTGCCTTCCATTGTTACCGGTATTTATAGTTTATGGGTCTCGCCATGTTTTCCTCCTCCTCCTCCTCCTCGTCGTCGTCGTCCTCTTCCTCTTCCTTCACCTCATCCACATCCTCCTCCTCCTACTACTTATCATCCCCCTCTCCCTCCTCCTCCTCCTCCTCCTTCTCCTATGCAACTAATGCGCACGAACTAAGGGCTGCTGCTGCTGCTTATGTTTCCTGTGGTTTACTTCCATCACTGGGGACCCAGAGAAACAAGCCTCGATAAGCGAGCTGCATGGACGTTCATTAATATCAATTTCACAGCAATAATCGCTCGACCGAGTCGCCTTTATTTTGCACAAACAGATTCACGTGAAATTAATCGCCTTGATTCGACCGATTTCTGTTTGCGCTTGAGACGAGGGGCCTGCAACCGATGGGAACGACAGACACCGTATACAGTCCGCACCGCTTTCCCACCAAACATCCATCCACCGACCGACCAGTCCGCCTGGATGTCCGGCAGTCCGTTCATGGACGCATCCGTCCATACGTTTGGTCCGTTCATCCATCATCCATCAGTCCTTCCGTCAGTCCTTCCGTCCGTCCGCTCGTCCGTCCGTCCGTTCATCCGCTCGTCCGTCCGTCCGTCTATCCGTCCATGCATCCATCCATCCTTCCATTCATTTATCCGTCTTCCAATCTAATCTGACGAACAATAGTCTTTTGCTGCACAGTCTATAGTCTGTGGTCTATAGTTGAGTCTAATAAATCATGTATACAGCAATTGGACACACAGACAGGCAGACAGACAGGCAGACAGGTAGACAGACAGACAGGCAGACAGACAGGCAGACAGGTAGACAGGCAGACAGATAGACAGACAGGCAGACAGACAGACATGCAGACGACCGACAGACAGGCAGACAGGCAGACAGACAGGCAGACAGGTAGACAGACAGACAGGCAGACAGACAGGCAGACAGGTAGACAGGCAGACAGATAGACAGACAGGCAGACAGACAGACATGCAGACGACCGACAGACAGGCAGACAGGCAGACAGACAGGCAGACAGACAAACAGACAGACAGACAGGCAGACAGACAGACAGACATGCAGACGACCGACAGACGGGCAGGCGTCCTGCAATTAGAATATTATATAGGACAGTCCGTTCCAGGAATGGGCCGCAGACAGGGTCAGCAGATCAGTGACCACAGGAAAAGGAAGGAAGAGAAAGAATGGGGTGGACGTGGTCAGAGCGAAAGACACTGGACGACAGCCGGTGGGGGGAGGGGGAGGGTGATCGAATCCCCCACACTGCTCAGAGTTTAAGCTATACAAAGGATAATATGCATGCAGCACCACGCCTCACATGCATACATAGCTGAACTGAATGAAATTGATGTGATCTTAGACTTGTGCTTCGAGGCTGAAGGCGATTGGATGCATTTGTACGCTTGCATGTATATAATATGCATGTATGCCTATGTGTGTATGAATGCTCTGTAAGCATAAGTCTATTTGTATGTCTGCATGTTTGAATGTGTCAATATCTTTGCTTGCATTCATAATTTTATATGCTTATCCTTAGTGAGAGAATTCTCTTCAGATCGAGTATATCAATATATTTCCCTTATAATTATCTGAAATAATTGTTAGATTTATATTTGCGGTTGGTTTTTTTAAATGTCTCAATAATCAAAACACCAGCTTCAGCATTGTAAACAGACATTGTAGGGTTAAGACACGATGCTAGTCTATGGCAGAAACAAGAAGCAGGGAGACAGCGTATAGGCCCACAAGGTTTTAATTTTTGCAGAACGAAAGCGAGACCAACCGCGTTCTGCTATAATTGTAGAAGCAGACCAGTGTTACCGCTCCTTGACTTTTTTCCCAAGATCTTGGCTTTTTCAGTCGTATCTTGGGATATTGGCTTTTTTTCAAAGGACCTTGGCTTTTTTACTTGGCTTTTTTCTGTCCACTAAATAACAATAATCTTAGCAATAATCCACTAAATAACAATAATTTTTAGCAATAATTCACTAAATAACAATAATCTTAGCAATAATATAACTATGGCTCCATCTACTGACTAGTATATATCCGACTTATTATTATTCTCTGAACTGTTTGCTCTCTGCATATTAGTTATTTGTGACGTCACGTGCAACTTCGCGAGATTCCGCGCAAAATCGCAAATAACTTGATAAAGATAAAATGATGATAAGTTGATCACAGATAGGTTACGGTACTTATATTAATAACAATAGAAATTACTCTTAGAAATGCAAACAAGTCAGCTTTTATGGCTCACAAGATCACACAAAAGCACACACAAAATTTGAACTCAGACAACAACTACGTATAAAGTGAAGATGACGTTTATTTCTCAAAACTATGTTCCAAAATGTTGTTCGTATGTTAGAAAATCAACGAACGGAACTAATTATTAACAATTTAACATACATTAATTTCAAGATTAATTATACATAATTTCATAAACATCACAATTTATCGAATAAAATAGCTTTTGTTGAAATAAAACAGGTGGCATAGTCCATAAATCATTAACTTGGCTTTTCTTGGCTTTTTTTAAGGCTCCATCTTGGCTTTTCTTAAATTTTGGAGCGGTATCACTGAAGCAGACGAGGTCACGAGAACATCGGACCATCTTTATTTATTTCGATTCCGAGGAACTGTTGGACATTTTCTAGATTATCTTCGCAATCTACGAATTGATTTCGACTAGATTTACGCCATCGGAAAGGCCTTTATCGACCGCTGAAACCAATTCGCTGTTGATAGATCCGCCTGTGATATCGGGCGAATTCGATCGTTGCCGCGATATATATCGATGCGCATTTTTTCTACTTTCAGATCTGCCTATGTATTGTATAATGATATAAATATATATATATATATATGACGAAGAGCTGTAAATGAGATGATGTTATCGTTCCTTAATGTTATGAATTCGAAACAGTTAAAGGATATACAGTAGCTGTCTACGAACCATGGATGTAAAATATATATATTTCGTCCGAATACATTGTCTGTTTGCCTGGGATTTTTAGAACGATAGTTGAATTGTCGCAGTTATTAACCACTGCTATCAAAGGACCAATAATTTTAGTCTATTATAGGCCGGTACTATAATTTTAATTCACCCTTTTTTTCGATTTAATTTCGCCAACTTCTAGTTTGTCCAGAACCCTTTTAATCGATCCAGCTTCTGCTTAGACAAGAATTTGTTCGATAAATCCCGTTTCTATTTTGTCAGTATATATTTTTCATCAATTTTACATTGAAAATTATTCTTCATCAATCCAGCTTCAATTTCAGCAGAATGACTGCACTAACCCTAAAACTAACCCTAACCGACCCTCACGACGCCTAACCTGAGCCATAACCGACCCTCACGCGCTAAATCCCGCTTCTACTTCGTGAGGAAATATTTTTCATCGAATTTCTATTTCTGTGGGGTCGTACACGAAACCTACATCGACACGCTGAAATAAATAAAAAGGGTGAATTAAAATTATAGTACCTATAGGCCTAATTCTTTGGTGCTGCAGACTGCAGTGCATTGTGGGTAAAAAAAGATCCGACTTGAGTGAGTCTGGTCGGTTCATACACAATGATAACCGTCTCTGCAGCAAAAGACGAAAGAATTAAGTCTATGATTTTATTTGTACCAATAATTTAAAGCATAAATATTTTTAGTGTTATTATTCAACATTGTAGCCTATGACGCGATCATTTAAGATTTTAAGGCATCCAACAATTAGGCTTAGGTGCAGGGATGCCACTCTGAATTTTAAAAAGGGTCAGATCCGGTCGAAAAAAGGCTAGGAAAGGCTAGATTGAGAATTTCTGTGAAAATTCATTGATTTTTCAATTTTTCGCGCTTGAAATTTAAATTTCTGAGGCCCTTTTTTAGTCGCCCACCAAGATTTGCTGCTTTTCCCGAAAAATTTATGATTTGTCTTTTGATGCAAAATCTGAGATTTTGGGGGTCCGTATTCACAACATTTTCAACTTTTTTCACGTCTTTGTACATTTTCACCAAAAAGTCTATGTGTGAAAAGACGAAAAACCGCTGTGAGACAAAAAGCTAGATCCTGAAAAAACCTAGAAACTTAGACAAGACAAAAACTGAATCTAGGTGGAAAAAGCTATGAGTGGCATCTCTGCCTATGTGGGTGTGTATGTGCATGTTTTATGTATGTATGTATATACATGTATGTATGTATGTATGTATGTATGTATGTATGTATGTATGTATGTATGTATGTATCTATGTATGTATGTATGTATGTATGTATGTGTGTGTATGTATGTGTGTGTGTGTATGTATGTATGTATGTATGTATGTATGTATGTATGTATGTATGTATGTATGTATGTATGCATGAATCTATGTATGTATGTATGTATGTATGTATCTATTAATTTACCGAGGTAGGCCCATAATTATGTCACTTGTGTGTACGTATGCATCTAGGCATCTAATATGGCCATTGTAAGTGCTTCACAAACGGTCTGCTTGCACTATCCACATGCTTTCAAATCCGTTAAGTACGTCTGTATACAGGCTAAGCAGCTTAAGATAATTGCTAGTTTATCACCGGCGCGCCCTCGCACTCACGTACATCCCAACTGACGTGTAATATTGCAACACATCCAACACAGCAAACCTTTTGATCAGCTTGACAGCACGTTGGCTTCTTTGTCTCACTGGATGTGCTATGAAATTTTTTATAGCGCCACTCAAGTGCTTCTCGGAACGCTCGACGCTGGGCTAAGCGCTATTGGACCATTTAGAACACGCAGATCTTGATCGCTAAGGATCCGATATGTTGCTAATAATACTGCAAATCTTTCATCATCGTCAATATAAATAAATGTAAATAAATAAATGCATTGTCTCGAGTTGTTAAATTGCTTTCGTCAATATTTATGCTGCAGCCTGTGTTGCATATATTAACAGGTTTTTAAAAATGTGCAGTTCTTGACCTAATGTGTTGTGGTTCCAAATGGATTTGTGCAGTTGTAGAAGCACTTCTGTTCTGTGCAGCTAGAAAACGTTTTTAAAAAGGTCATTGTCGTTCGCTTGGGAGTAATTTGCCATGGAGGATGGGAAGGGGAAGAAGAGGTCGTGCGGTTAAAAATAAGTTTTTAAACTGTTCATTGCGATCCGCTGCAGGAAATAATTTGCTATGGAGGATTGAAATGGAGAGAATGGTTTTGTGCAGTTCTACAAATTCATTAAAAGAAGCACTGCGATTATACCAGTTCGTAATCATAATCGTGACCTTCAAATTTCTAAAGTGCCACTCGATAGCCATGCAGGCACAGGGCGCCAGCTTATTCACGAGCGCTGTGTCTAGTCAAAGGGCTGTCTAAAAGAGTAGTCGTCCGAAGGAGGTCGTTCTCCGTTTACCAAAGGATCAGAGATGATTTTTAAACGAAGATATTATTAGGCTATCTCTTCTTTGCTGGCCTTGCGCACTGGGAGCGCCTCTGAACGGTTCACCCTACTGGTGACGCTTCATATATGTTGTAAACTATAAGGCAATGTATTATAAATAATTTGCTGTAATTAATTATCTCTCGTTTCGCATTTTACCTGATTGATCAGTTGTGTATTTGATGATAGTTTTTACGATGATGACACGCGGTAACATCATTGTCAATGTTAACATCGTCATCGCCTACGTCATAACGAAGACGATGATGACGGTGGTGGTGACGATGATGATGATGATGATGATGATCATGATGATTACAATGACGATGGTGATGATGATGATGATGATGATGATGATGATGGTGATGATGATGATGATGATGATGCTGATGATGATGATGATGATCATGATGATTACAATGACGATGGTGATGATGATGATGATGATGATGATCATGATGATTACAATGACGATGGTGACGATGATGATGATGATGATGATCATGATGATTACAATGACGATGGTGATGATGATGATGATGATGGTGATGATGATGATGATGATGATGCTGATAATGATGATGATGATGATGCTGCTGCTGCTGATGATCATGATCATGATTATTACAATGACGATGATGATGATGATGTTGATGATGGTGGTGATGATGCTGCTGCTGCTGATGATGATGATGATGGTGGTGGTGATGATGATGATGATGATGCTGATGATGCTGCTGCTGCTGATGATGATGACAACGAAGATGATCATGATTACACTGACGATGATGATGATGATGATGATGATGATGATGATGATGATGACGACGACGATGATGATGATGATGATGATGATGATGATGACTACAACGACGACGACGACGATGATAATGATGATGACGATGATGATGATGACGACGAAGATGATCATGATGATTACGATGATGATGGTGATGATGATGACGATGATGGCGACGACGATGATGGTGATGATGATGACGATGATGATGACTACAACGATGATGACGATGACGGTGATGATGAGTTTGCGTTGTCTTTTGGATTGGATTGGCTGCATAGTGTATACGGTCGCGGTGTCCTATGGAGATAGCGGGCGCTGACTTGGCCTTTATGCACCAATAAAATTGCTTTATGATGGAATCCGGCGAATACCAGCATAAATCCATCGCCAGTACGCACACACAAACGCACATACACACAGACACACACAGAGACACACAGACAGACACGCGCAGACACACACAAGTGCACACATACACGTGCATCCACACGCATTCACACATACATGCACTCACCCAAACACATACACAA
Organism: Lumbricus terrestris; assembly: GCA_949752735.1. Taxonomy (NCBI): domain Eukaryota; kingdom Metazoa; phylum Annelida; class Clitellata; order Crassiclitellata; family Lumbricidae; genus Lumbricus; species Lumbricus terrestris. The sequence continues at coordinate 37,088,257 of OX457047.1, forward strand.
CGACACACACGCGCGCACACACACATACACACGCACAAACAACGCCACACATACACAGCGACACACAGAGGCACACTGTCTGGTCTGTTTGTCTGTCTGTCTTTTTGTCTCTCTTTCTTTTTGTCTCCAGGGTATTATCTTTCGCACTGCCTGCCTGTCTCGTGTTTGCGATTCGACGAAAGATATCGTGATGTGTGGGCTCTACACAGTTTGTCGATAATAATGGAAAAGACTCCTCCACATCCTTCCTTCCTTTGTCTCTCTATTTGTCTGTCTGTATTTCTGTCTGTCTCTCTGTCTGTCTGTCTGTCTGTATTTCTGTCTGTCTGTCTCTCTGTCTCTTTGTCTGTCTCTCTGTCTGTCGCTGCGTATACGCTTCTGTCTCTGTGTCTTTCTCCGTCTGCCTATATATTTGTCGCAGTTTCTTTTGGTGACACGTGTCTCTTCATTCCTCTCCGTTTGTCGCTCTTCCTACGCGTATGTATGTCTACGCGTCCGTCTGTGTCTCACTCCATATATCTGTCTCGGATTCCGGGTCTAAGCCTTTGATGTTGGCTCCGTAGCTCATTTCGCCTGTCTGCCTGCCTGTCTGCCTGCCTGCCTGCCTGTCTGCCTGCCTGCCTGTCTGCCTGCCTGTCTGCCTGCCTGTTTGCCTGCCTGCCTGCCTGCCTGCCTGCCTGCCTGCCTGCCTGCCTGCCTGCCTGCCTGCCTGCCTGCCTGCCTGCGTTCGACTTTTCTTGTTGCCTGTTTATTGCCATCCTAGTTTCCCATTTATACCTTTTCTCTTTCTGCTGCTGGTGCGATTAATTAATAAACGTGCATCCGCTGTTTATTATTCTCTCCCGTTGTCACTTTTCCTGTCACCCTCTATGTGTATGAGTCTGTTTGTCTGTTTGTCTATCTCTTTGTCTGTTTGTCTGTGTGCATGTCTCTTTGTTTGTCTGTTTGCTTGTCTGTTTGTCTGCTTATCTGTCTCTCTGTTTGTCTCTTTGTCTCTTTTTCTGTACCACTTATCATTGACTGTTGGTCGCGCTGCTTGCCCGGTTGCTCGGATCATGATACGGAGTATGGGGAGTGGGTGGGGTCGGGTGAGGGCGGGGGTGGGGTTGTGGGGGCTGGGTGCACGGTTGTTCAGGTGAAGGTCGGTTGTCCGTCTTTCTTTTCGATCATCTGTCTTTGGATGTCCGCTGGCAGCCAATGATTATGCATATGGCGTCGTCTTCTCCTTCTATAGCGATCGAAGGAGCCCGGATGTAGAGACGGAGTGAGGAAGGAAGGGAGGGAGGGAATAAAGGATGGAAGGAAGAAGGGTGGAGTAATCGAGGGACGAATGGATGTACACGGACGAATGTGGAAGAGAGAAAGAGACAAACACACGGACAGACAGACGGAGGCAGACAGACAGAGCTAACAAGCAGACACCCAAACACAGAGATACAGAGGGAGACAGAAAGAGAGAGAGAGACAGAGAAGCAGATAGGCAGACAGACAAACAGAAGGAGAGAGTCGGAGTGAGTGATGGAAGGATATGCGGTGGGACTGTGAAACTGGAGTGTCGTCTTCTGCCGACCGTCTCCCAACTTTCCATCTTTCCATTTTTCCATCTTTCCATCTTTCCATCCTTCCATCTTTCCATCCTTCCATCTTTCCATCTTTCCATCCTTCTAGCTTTCCATCTTTCCATCTTTTCAGCTTTCCATCTTTCCATATTTCCATCTTTCCATCCTTCCATATTTTCATCTTTCCATCCTTCCATCTTTCCAGCTTTCCATCTTTCCATCTTTCCATCCTTCCATCTTTCCAGCTTTCCATCTTTCCATTTCCTTTCATCTTCGTCGTCGTCATCGTCACATCCTTTGTTGTTGTTCGTTGCGTGCGCAAAACGCAAATTAGGTCGAAACTCCGAGGTGTCTTCAGCCTCATCTTCAGCAGCCGTTGCACCGCCATCATCGTCATCATCATCATCAGCAGCAGGAACATCACCAGCATCTGTCTAAGCCCATCCCATCAACCCGCATCCTAAGCTAGTCTTCCTGTATATATGCGCAGAGCCCCGAAGCAGTCATAAGCAATTTAATGCCTCTCCTTCTGATCGTTGACGACTGCTCATACGACGACGGTGGCTATAGCAACGGTGGCCATAGTAACGGTGGCCATAGCAACGGGCAATAATCCTTTAAGATTGAAATCCAGCGTTTATCGGCGTCTTCCATGGTCGTTGATGGCGTCTGTATTGACGCCGCAGAAGACGAGAGTCGTGTCGATCCTTTTGAACCGTCGTCAACATCGCTTACATGTATATACGTCTCTAGAACCTCACGAGGACAACTGCTCTTTCTTCGCGGGTCTCGGCGCCTTTAATAGGTATCTGTAATCGGCTCTATGTATTGTATTGTTGTATTGTGTTGTATTGTGTTGTATTGTATTGTATTGTATTGTGTTGTAGTCGGACATTTATGAAGTGCCTCCAGTGCCTAAAGTGTGGAAAAATAAGTGCCTGAACGCCCTTACCTTTACAAAAGAAGTGCCTGGACGCCCCTTACCTTCACAAAATAAGTGCCTGGACGCCCCTTACCTTTACAAAAGAAGTGCCTGGACGCCCCTTACCTTTACAAAAGAAGTGCCTGGACGCCCCTTACCTTTTCAAAAGAAGAGCCTGGACGCCCCTTACCTTTCCAAAAGAAGTGCCTGGACGCCCCTTACCTTTCCAAAAGAAGTGCCTGGACGCCCTTTACCTTTCCAAAAGAAGTGCCTGGACGCCCTTTACCTTTCCAAAAGAAGTGCCTGGACGCCCTTTACCTTTCCAAAAGAAGTGCCTGGACGCCCTTTACCTTTCCAAAAGAAGTGCCTGGACGCCCTTTACCTTTCCAAAAGAAGTGCCTGGACGCCCTTACCTTTTCAGGCTGGGCTGGCTAATAAGTGGCAGGACGGCGTTCATATTTTAAAATAAGTGCATTGACGCCGTCCATGACCGTCCAGCCACACTTTAAGCCATGAGCGCCTCTAGTACTGTGAACTGCTTAGAGGCGCTCCCAGTGTGCAAGAATATAAGAGAGGAAATAGATTTTGAGAAAAGCAACGGAGAAGGTTATCAGTCAGAAGTTGAGATCGAGTACAGATGGAGACAATGCGGCGTAGGCTATTCCATGGAGAGGGACCATATACGGAGGTAAAGAATAGCGACTGAGTCGTAGCGATTCTATAGTATGAAGTAGGCTACTCAAAGATCAAGTCTGCTTTGAAGAGCGAAGTGTATATGCTGTGTTGTGATTGATTAAGGTCACATGGAGTTGGAAGTGTATGCGATGAAGCCTTAATGGGGGTACTAAGAAAAAAAATGGATTGAGCCCCTCTGATAAATATCACCCAGACTCCCAGAGTTTTCATGGAATTAAGAAACGTCTCTTCAATTATAATCGGTTGTAAATCAAATTGTTTACCTTCTTATTTAACTCTCTATATATCGTGCGACGGTGTGTTGGGATGGTTGTATCTCTCATCGTGGGGCGTGGTGGTGTAGTGGTGGCGTCGTTGCCTTGAAGCCGGAAGGTTCGAGGTTCGAACCCAATTCAAATCACCGCGTAGGAACCTTGGGCAAGTTCTTCACTCGCAATTGCTCAGCGCTTCGGCGTGAAACTCCGATGCAGTGTCCGCTCTGCAGTCGGGAGCGCCTCTGAGTAGCGTGCTTGAAGGGGCGCTATAACAAGTGCACATACAAACAAAACAAAACATACAAATCGTATCTGTTGGTGTGTTTACTTGTATCTCTAGTCTACGTGTCCATCTGTCTGTGTGTGTGTGTGTGTGTGTGTGTGTGTGTGACAGTGTGTCTGTCTGTCCCGTCCATCCGTCTGTGTGTGTGTGTCTGTCTGTCTGTCCTTGCCACGTTGTCCTATGTAATCCCTCTATATGCATTTAATTTCCTATGTGAGTTTTAGAACGGCTTGTCTGCATACAATACATGCACTTATTTAAATCCATGCAGGCAGTGTCTCTGCAGCGCTCCTTTGATTGCCACTGCTTCCGTCCGTCCCTCCGTTCGTCCGTCCGTCCGTCCGTTCGTCCGTCCGTCCGTCCGTCCGTGGCGGCTCAGGACAGAGTGCATTGTTTTCAATGATTTTAATCTGTCTCGATAGCATGGCTCGACATGTTCTATGAATATTCATCACGCGGTTCATTGCCAGGCAGTTCTTGCATGATTACGGACTCCGTTGGGCTACGGAGAAGAGGAGTGGAGGGAAGTCTCAAAGGACAGCGCAAAGAGAAAAGGACAGAGGAGGAGGAGGGGAAGAGAAGTCTCAAAGGACAATCTGATTAGTCCGGAGGAGTCCCGTTATTGCGGACGAAAACAAACATTGACCAGGATACATTAAATATTAAAGTAAATATATACATGCATGTATAATGGCATATTCTGCTTTTCGTAGCATATATTACCATACGCGATTTTACACTGAATCTATTTTATGTTATACTCGATTTTATACATATGAGTGTAGCATGAATGTGTATGTATAATCGTATTGTATGTATAGTATACGCAGTTATGTAGTTTTCCTTTTGCTTTCCTTAATTCTGTTGTCCTTCGTGAAGGACAAATGCCGTCTCCAATTCCTCTATTCATTCTTCCAGATGCAAGGGAGTGGCGATTTATGTCCGTGTCTATGTGTGTGCAATGTGCATGTATGTGTATCTCTCTCTGCGTGCATACATTGTGTGTCGGTGTATGTATATTGTATGGGTGTGTGTAGGTGTGCGCTGGTGTGTGTTAGGGTGTATATGTTTGTGTCTGTGTGTGTATATGTGTGTGTAAGTGTGTGTGTGTGCGTGTGTGTTTATGTGTGCACCTTTATGTTAGTGTGTGAGTGCGTGGCACTGCGCGCCTGTGCGTGTGTTAGGGTGTACATGTTTGTGTCTGTGTGTATACATGTATATATATATATATGTGTGTGTGTGTGTGTGTGTGTGTAAGTGTGTGCGTTTACGTGTGCATTTGTATACATATGTTAGTGTGTGAGTACGTGTGCGTGTGATCGTCTACTTGCGTATGTGTGTCCGTGTGCGTGTGATCGTCTACTTGCGTATGTGTGTCCGTGTGCGTGTGATCGTCTACTTGCGTATGTGTGTCCGTGTGCGTGTGATCGTCTACTTGCGTATGTGTGTCCGTGTGCGTGTGATCGTCTACTTGCGTATGTGTGTCCGTGTGCGTGTGATCGTCTACTTGTGTATGTGTGTCCGTATAAAGCGCCGTTGTTTGATCAGACTGAACAATCACGCAACACTTCTAAGCAATTTCTTAATAGACTTGTAGTCAGTCATTGGCGCCTCGTGGATTACGACTCGTAATTGGATCGAACGGAGAAACAGACCAGACTGCGGGAAGCTATATCTAGAAAGAGGAAAGCAGAGGGAGGAAAGATGGAAGCGTATGTTGGAAATGTTGATGGGAGAGTAAGTGGGCAGCACTCGTGGTAAAGAGTTTGGAAAAATAGCTTATAATGATGCTTTGTGACAAGAAATCGCCAGACATGTGCACACATGTAGACACATGTAGACACATGTAGACACGTGTGGACACATTTAGACACAAATGTAGACACATGTAGACACATGTAGACACATGTAGACACAAATGTAGAGTTGTAGACACACAGAGACGACATGCTGTATAAGGCAGACTAACTGATATCGAGGCAGATAGGCGAACAGACAGACATAGAGACGGGCAGACACACTTGCATGCAGGCAGAGGTAGAGATCCAGTGAAGGCCAAACCGACCATGCCCTCCACATTCAGAAATTTGCACAGAACGTGCCCCACCCCATCAGCCCTTCAAACTGTCAATTAATGCATGCAGCGGAATAGACGAGAGAGAGAGAGAAAAAGTTGCATAATATGACTAAAAAAAGTCATCGGCTCTCGAATAACCGGAATTGCCCAAGGATTTTTTATAAATGTTTTGAAGCAAGACCAAAATTTCTTGCCCCCCTTAAAATTTCTGTATCCGTCCCTGTGTGCAGGTACACAAAATGACTGACAGGCTGACATACGAACAGACAGCGGACAGACAGACTGAGGGACGAATAGAAAGACTGACTGACTGACTGACTGACTGACTGACTGACTGACTGGCGGGCTGACTGACTGACTAATGACTGACTGACTGACTGACTGACTGACTGACCGACTGACCGGCTGACTGACTGACTGACTAATGACTGACTGACTGACTGACCGCCTGACCGACTGACCGACTGACCGACTGACCGACTGACTGGCTGACTGACTGACTAATGACTGACTGACTGACTGACTGACTGACTGACTGACTGGCTGACTGACTGACTGACTGACTGACTGACTGACTGACTGACTGACTGACTGACTGACTGACTGACTGACTGACTGACTGACTAACAGACGACAAGACAGAGCTAGACAAATGGACGGACTGATAAACATACGGACCGTTACAGCTCATACGATGGCGTAGAATCTATTATAGGTCACATGCGTTTATTATTATTATAGAATTTCTCTGTCGTCTTCAGACTATTGTAACAGGACCTAGCTGATGACCTTTAGAAATGCGCTACAACAATGAATGCTGCTTACAAGCCGTCTTCCGTCCGCGTTCGTCGAAAGCAGATTAGACATGAAACTGGAAGCCATATATGAAACTCTAAACGCCGTCTATATAGACGACATAATATATATATAATATTGAATATTATATGTATGGCGCCTATGATGTATACGAAAATGTCACTGCATTTGCTTGTGCGTGTATACATGTATGTATGTGTGTATGTATGTATATGTATGTATGCATGCATGTATGTATGTATGTATGTATGTATGTATGTATGTATGTATGTATGTATGTATGTATGTATGTATGTATGTATGTATGTATGTATGTATGTATGTATGTATGTATGTATGTATGTATGTATGTATGTATGTATGTATGCATACATGTATGTATGTATGTATGCATAATTTACTCCATATAGGCTTCAATAGGATATAAGCTTACGCCTCCAAATCGTGACTTTTTGTGCCTGTTGTCATAATATAATGTGGCATGGGATCAATGGATCATGCATGTGACCTTCGGAGGAGAAAATGACCCAAAATCTCTAATTTTGTGGATTAACCATTTACCCTGAGGTTTTTCGTTGTTATTTGGACAGATGTGCCACCTTAATCTCAATGGTCTATGCCTCAAAAACAAAATTAAACAATCATATTATGTGGCCAAAATGTAAACAGTGAAAAACTGCATTTCCGAGAAAATCAATCTTGCTGATATATTCAACGCGCGTGCACGGATCTGAAAGTTATGCGAATATATATATATATATATATATATATATATATATATAGTTTATTGCACTTCACTGTATACACGATCATGCTCGACGGTATACCTTCTGATATTCTATATCGTGTATATCCTACGAGTGTCGAGATATATTCTGTCTATTCCCCTAAAACTATCCGGGGAATAACATAACATAACATAACCATTTTTATTCGGCAACCAACTCATTCATTACAGAAAGCATAATTATACATGCGTAGTCTAATATGTCGACTTACCCAGGAGACCCAAAAGGGGCCAAATGTCCAGCTAGCCAGGGTCACCTGAGAGAATTGTGACAGTCATCGACAAGCTTAGGCAAAAGATTCTCCACGTAGTACTTAGCGTTGACTTTGGCCTTCTCGTCAAGGAAATGCAAGCGTCCTTTGCCCTCATAGCTGACACCTGCAGAAACCATGATGTTGGGAGAGAACTTGGCTCTCTCGACCAACAGGCGGCTTGGATGGATATCGACTTTTTTCTTCCTCGCCCAGACGCGGTTGTTTTGAGTATTAATGGGTGGATTGCAGCACGACCGACTGAAAAATGAAGTAGCTTCATGAGCAATAAATTCTTAACTAGCATATTATAAACAAACAAAAGGTGATTTAGGGGAATATGAATAAAATTAGTGCAGTTACATGTACATACATGGAAACAAGGACATACTCCCATATTAATGTGACTTATCAGTAATTCCCCAGAAAGTTATAGAGGTTTACATTCCTTGTTGCCATGGATGTAGGCAGAACACTCCTCTCGGACGGATTGTACCGATTAGAGAGTGTCCGGAGAGATAAACCATTCTACACTCCACCCCGTAATTATTTGAAAAAATGCGACTAATTGATAAATGTTTGCTGTATAATAACAATGTAAAGCGACTCTAATTGTTTTAGGTGTCCTAGGCACTGTTCAAACCAAGGCAACTCCAATTTAGTTAGTGACTCTCTCTCTCTCTCTCTCTCTCTCTTATATATATGTATGCTTTTAAGTGTTCTAAATGTTCTGTAAACGTGTTCTAAAAACAAATCAAAAAGTTAGCTATAGTATGAATAAACACAAATGGTATATAGCGGCAATGTTCAAAACAAAGCATGCAAGTTCCATGGAAGTTAATTTGCAAGCTTTTCCTTCAATTGCATGAAGGGACACCATTAGGCCTATTAGGGTGTACTCTATTTCATGCCATCGGCACAATACAAAACATTCAGTCATTATAATAAGCTAGAACAGACGAGTACGATAATATGCCAACTTGCCTAATTGCCTCATTCTTGCAAAGTCTTTGTTATACCTGTGAAAACATCGTTTAGTACCATGAGTGCCTGTATATATATATATATATATATCTATATATATATATATATATATAACGTCGTTGTGTTCTTCTTCCCTTTTTGACTGAAAAACACAAATTATATCTATATATCCGAAACAGCAAAGGACAGATTGCTTTCGCTTGTTGAGACCAGAACCGAAACTGATTTTTCGGCGGTAACTATTATATGATAGCATTATATATGTTGTGGAACTTGGAACAACCGTTAATTGTGCGGTTGTATACAGCAATGTGTATTTAATGCGTTATTTGCCCATATTCAGGGTTTCTCATATAACACGAAATTGCGTTAATTAGTGCAGCTCTGCCTGAGAAAATGTTAAACTGCATGTAGCAAAAATTGGAATATTGTTATTAGTTTACAACATAGGAATATCTTGAAGCTTATAAGTGTTTTTAATCACAGAAGAAATATCAAATCAATTGCTAATTTTGCAATTTAACTGTTCTGCTCTCAACCCGTTGATGGTGGTAACTGATACTGATAGCGGTGGCGGTGATGTTTGTTTAAGAATCGCGTGACTGGCAACATCCGATGTTGTCACTTGTCAGTGCCATGCGTTTTTAAGACAAAGGCCGAACTCTCCGACGCAATTAACGAACAATGAAATCAGACACTATTATTAATTCCGGCTGCACACAACGACAATGGCTGGTTGGCCTGCTGCCGGACAACAGAATCTGCGCATGCGGTTCCGATTCGTGTCGTTTATGACAGATGCTATAGAACAGGGGTTCTCAACCTTTTTCGTCCCGCGACACACTTAAACTTGCTATCAAATTTGTCGACACACCATTCAATTGTCATAATATTATGTAGATGTCGTAAAAATATAAAAAGTATCAAAGTTAAACATGTCTATTTATTTCAAATTTGCTCTCAAACTTAATTATCCTTCTAAAGTGCTAAACTGCCGACATTTTTAATAAATTAAAATTATAATTATTATATTGAATTTCTTTAAAAATTATATGATTCTAAAATTCTAAATTATTCTTCTGATCCCAATCTATAGTCGTTTCTACAACTCGACGTCAATTTAGTCACCTAATTACTAAGACCTTGTAGCCCTAACAGTTAATGGGATCTTTGTTCTTGGATTTTTCTTTGGATCATATTAAAACGCGATTCCACAGTTTTTGTAAGTGCAATTCGTAAGCAGGCTGAGAGGACACCTCCGACAAGTTTGTTCCGATTCTTGTTCTTTATGTTGATCATCTGAGAAAAACCCTCTTCAGATAAGTAGAAGCTATGAAAGGAAACCAGCCTCCTTGATAGCTTTGCTTGCAAGTGATTTGTAATGTTCTCCCTTGTACGTCTTTGCCCAGAACTGAGTTCTTGATAATTGCTTATACATGTCCTTCATTCTGGAATCACATTGCAACTAAACAAATGTTTCTGTCCATTGCTGTTCAATTCTGCTCCATTGATGTTGTCTCTGAGGAATGGGTTCAACATCCACCTTGTCTTCTTAATACCAGTATCTGAAGAGGACGGAAAGTATCTTCTGAAATTCAATGACAGAATATCCAGATGTTCCACAGCAAGTGCAAGCATGGTGTCTGCCAGCTTATCGTCTGCTTCGTCACTACCTGTGGCTTCTGACAGAGCAGTTTTCAGATTAGGGAAATCAATGTTCAATTTAAAAGCTTCAAGCTTGTCACTGGCTGCGAATATATCCATGCCAGACCCTTGGAGGCTGCGGTTTAGGTCTAGTCATTCAATTTCGAAAAGACGTCCGAAAGGTAGCCAAGTTTTGTAACCACGAATCATCTCCAAACGGCGCAGCTCTTTTGCTTTTTTGTTCATTGAAAAATGGCAGAACAAACGTGTTTACATAGTCCCTATGTCATATCCGTTGAACATAAACGTCATAGGCTAACTACCCCAGACCCCGGTAAAAATAGATAGATAAATAGAGCGCAACAAATTCTCATTGCAGTCATCCGCCAAACTTCTAAATTACCTGTAGTAGGTAAAGTTAGTCAGTGTATAACGCAAGAACAAGGACGTGTGCTGTGAGAATTTAGTAGACTGGTGTTAATTAGGATTACTTCATGTGATTATAGGCCTACTGCGTTGTGTCAGTTTGGAAAAGAAACGAATATAAATTATTATCATTATTATTAATTCGCGAAACACCAATATTCTTCGCGACACACCAGCGACACACCACTTTTACGCGACACACCGCCGGTCAAGTCGCGACACACCAGTGTGTCGCGACACACCGGTTGAGAACCCCTGCTATAGAAGCCGTGGTTTGTTTATGAAATCTGAAGCAATCTACTGATCACATTCGCCGGCCACGCCCCTTTCCGGTGACCACGCCCCTTTATAACGACTACACCAACTTCCGGTTAGGTGGCAGAATTCTAGTAATTTTTTTTTTATTATTCTACGTTTTTGCGTGCATTGCTTTTCATGCAGTGACTAACACTTCTGTGGCTAACTGGGCAGTACTTATTTTATTATTTACTTCACAAAATAATGAGCGTTAGTTTTTAGTGACTCTAAAGTCATTTAGTTTGGCGTAGAGAGAATGCTTTTGTTGGGTACAACAAAGCGCTAGATGACGTATCTAGCTGCCAACAATGACCGCAGATCTGCTAGTATCAGGCAGTGCCAGACCCAAGTCAGATGAAACGGAGGAGGGAAACATCACGTCCCTGGCAGCCATAATATTATGTCGTCAAACGCCAAAGCTACTAAAAATAATGATCTAAGTAACCAACACCATGTACTGAAATTAAGCCTAAAAAACAAATATCAGTCGTTCAACAGGGCGGGCCAAAAAAGACTCTCTAAGGTTTTTGGTCAATATCTTGGTCGAAAGTATGACTTTTTAAATCAAATTTTACAGACTTAGAGGCAATTGCTATTTACGTATTTGAGGTGAGACTTAATAAAATCGCTCCATGTCACTTTTTATTGCGCTATGTTTTTGAATCGTCAAAAACAGTGGTGGACTCACTGACAGCGAAATATCTTTTGTTCTGTTTGAAATGTTTTGATGAAATTTGACCTGTGTAGGATTATGTAAACATGAATTTCCCTTTAAGTCTGTAAAAGTTGATTTAAAAATTCTTATTCCTGGCCAAGATGTTGGCAAAAACCTTGTTTTGTTGCTCACCCTATAAAAACCCAATGTCTGGAAATGTTTGTATGCGTGTGTCTGTGTTGGTGTGTGTGTGGGGGGGAGGGGTGGGTGTGCGTGAGTGAGTATTTGTGTGTATTTGTGTGTGTTTGTGTGTGTTTGTGTGTGTTTGTGTGCACAGTGTACGTCTGCGTATATGTACAGCCCATCTTGCGCGATATTGTATCGAGGCCGACGTCCAACGGGTCTTATAGTCATAGGACAGAAACGAGTTATATAACTTCCTCTCGAACGTCACACGGCTATTCTTACGTCTGAGAGCCGAGTGTTTCTAAATATGGATGTGACCCAGAAAAAGATACTTCTCTCCGCGAGTGATAAACAGACGGACGTGGCAAGACGCATGCAGCCGGGGACGGGGGGAGGGGGTCGGACAGCGGGTCGGGAGTCGGGGTCGTCGGTCCCTTTTGATCTTTTCTTAGATGTTTGCCTCCGCTCGCGCGACGGACTCGGATCGATCACATTAGCTGGCCACGCCCTTCTCCGGCCACCACGCCCCTTTCCAGTGACCGCACCCGCTTCCGGTTAGGTGGAATAGAATTCTAGGGTGTTAGAATTCTAGTCACAATCCGAAGATCAAGCGTGGACCGTAATTTGCCTAGTGCCGCGTCTCATGAATATTCATGACCACCGGTCTTCTACACGGATGGCGCGAATGACGGATTGAAGACGCGTTACTTAGAGCCAATCGATTACGGCTCGCCGATGTTCCTTGATTATTCGTCTGGTCTTGCGATTAGAAGGGTACGACGCCGTTTGCGCCCACTGCTGCTGGTGCTACTGCTGGTGCTGCTGGTGGTGGTGGCGGTGGTGGTGGGAATCGATAGCTGCACGAGAGCCGCGATTGTTTAGCCACATGACACCACATCAGAAAAACGGCACAATAGAAAAACTGACAGTTTGATGTGCATAGTGCATATTGTTCTCGTTTTTTGAGGTTTCTTTCTCTCTCTTTCTGTCTCTCTCTGTCTGTCTGTCTGTCTCTCTCTTTCTTTCTGTCTCTCTGTCTTTCTGTCTCTGTCTCTCTCTTTCTCTCTCTCTCTCTCTCATTCTCTCTCTCTCTTTCTCTCTCTGTCTCTCCTTCCTTCTGTCTCTCTATCTTTCTGTCTCTGTCTGTCTCTCGTCTCTCTCCGCCTGCCTACCTTTATTACTGCTTGCCTGCCTGTCCTTGTCTGGATGCCTAAAGCGTGACTTAATCCCGCTCTTTCTATTTCTCTTTCTCCTTTTCTTTCTCTCACTCTGTCTCTCCTTGTCTCTCTGCCTCTGTCTTGTCTCTACTTTTCCATGCTTCTGCCTCTTAAACATCACGACGACAAACGGTGTGTTTGAAGAAGACAGTTCTGGTGACGGTGTCGTCAGTGTTGGGGATAGAGTAGCAGTTCTTGATCCAATCTGGGATAGGGCCGCGGACCGGGGGATGGGACTGCAGGGATTGGGTCGATAATAGAGCATCTGGCCACTTCCATCGCCTCTCTCGACGTCATCCTTCATCACGGCAGCAGGGACGGTCAGAGCAGATGACAGCGACAGTAGATTGGGTTGCAGCAGCAGCAGCAGCAGCAGCAGCAGCAGCAGCAGCAGTAGCAGCGGCAGTAGCAGCAGCAGAGATCGATGAATCGATTGATGGATCCGTTGATCTGCGTTCCATCGATCTTTCGTCCTTCTTTGATCATGATTCATTGTTTCCAAATAGATGGCAGCTGCTTCAGATGCTGAAACGAATTGATCGCAGTACATGGATCTGTATTCATCTCTCTCTCTCTCTGCCTCTCTCTCTGTCTGTCTGTCTGTCTGTCTGTCTGTCTGTCTGTCTCTCTCTCTCTCTCTCTCTCTCTCTCTCTCTCTCTCTCTCTCTCTCTCTCTCTCTCTCTCTCTCTCTCTCTCTCTCTCTATCTCCCCCTGTCTCTGTCTGTCTGTCTGTCTGTCTGTCTGTCTCTCTTAGATTCCTGCTTACAGTGCTATTGATGTTAGTAAATATGTACAAACATGAATACATGGATACCCACACACACATATTACATACATACATACATACATACATGAACATACATACATACATACATACATACATACATACATACATGAACATACATACATGCATACATACATACATACATACATACATACATACATACATACATACATACATACATACATACATACATACATACACATACATACATACATACATACATACATACATACATACATACATACATACATACATACATACATACATACATACATACATACATACATACATACATACATACATACATACATACATACATACATACATACATACATACATACATACATACATACATACATACATACATACATACATACATACATACATACATACATACATACATACATACATACATACATACATACATACATACATACATACATACATACATACATACATACATACATACATACATACATACATACATACATACATACATACATACATACATACATACATACATACATACATACATACATACATACATACATACATACATACATACATACATACATACATACATACATACATACATACATACATACATACATACATACATACATACATACATACATACATACATACATTCATGCATGAATGCATACATACATTCATACATACACAATATACAAAATAGATGTAATTATCGACTCCTATCATGTCAATATCTTATTCACATTGCGTCAGCCGATGCCGCTTCAAAACAAATCTCTCTATACTCAAGAGTTCTATATTGAGAAGGATAATTGAGACTTAACAGAACTTCGGATTAGAATGTGTTTCTCCCACTCCACCACCTGACCCCCATCCATCCCCCCAGCGCCAAATGTTGTGGCGCCAAACACTTGATGCAACAACAGGTGCTCGTCGTCTGCTCGCTTTCTTCCTGTCGTCACGCATTCGTTCGTCACGCTTTGGTGACTGTAGAAGTGACGTGTGTCGCTGATTGTGTCGTGAAAGTTGCTTTATATTGTCATTGTACGTTTGTTTATGCTGCTGTAGACTCTGTCTGTCTGTCTCTGTCTTTGTCTCTGTCTCTGACTTTGTCTCTGTCTCTGACTTTGTCTCTGTCTCTGTCTTTGCCTCTGTTTCTGTTTCTGTCTCTGTCTTTGTCTCTGTCTCTGTCTTTGTCTCTGTCTCTGTCTTTGTCTCTGTCGCTGTCTTTCTCTGTCTCTGTCTCTGTCTTTTTCTCTGTCTATGTTTCTGTCTCTGTCTTTGTCTATGTCTATATCTCTGTGTCTGTCTGTCTTTGTCTTTGTCTCTGTCTTTGACTCTGTCTCTGTCTTTGACTTTGTCTCTGTCTCTGTCTCTGTCTGTCTGTCTATCTGTCTGTCTGTCTGTCTCGTCATCTCACGGTTCCACGTCTCCGTCGCCTCTTCAGCACTCCTGCTGCTGCTGCTGGTGCTGCAGAAGAAGAAGGAAGGCTGTGGCTTGCAGTGCCATCGGTCACCACGGCCACTGCTGTCTGCATCGAAGGAATATGCCTCCGTCACCGCCTCCGTCGCATTAAGAGCTTTTATTGATTAGCCACGATGAAAAACACCGCCTGCCATATCGTTATGTACTGCCTGTCTCTATCTCTCTGTCTTCATACCTGTGTATCTGTCTGCCTGTCTGTTTGTTTGTATGCATGCCAGCATGTTCAGTACGCGTGCTTGTATTTCTCGTCTTGCTCTGTATTGCTCTAATTTATTTTTGCAAGCCATGCATGTATAGTTTAAGTATTCGAGAGAGATTACTATAACGAGGCGCTATGGTATACTTGATATACTCCGGCTAGCATGTCAGCATTTCCTTTCTTGCATCCTTCTATCTGCGTCCGTCTACTGATTGTCGGTCTGTCTGTCCGTCTGGCTATCTCATGTCTATATCCATTGGTCACTATATACACATTATAATTATATGAACATAAACTATGTCTTCGATGAAGGTCAACTAATTCTTTCTCCCATCCACTATAATTCCCTTCATCTTTCTCCAGCTGAACTCATCATCTGTTCCTCTTCCATTCCATCTCTTCCTCCCTTCCCTCCTCCATCAGCCTCTCCATTGGTCTCGATCATCATCCTCACAGACCTCACTTGCTCTCATGACGCTCTTTCCCTCTTCAGTCGCCTCTCATCAATAAGATGTCCAATGCTTCTAGTTCGCAATTTCGCTCTCCACTTTTATAGTTGCCGATTTTAATCTTTGCTTTGGTTTTCGAACTGATTAATTAATTGTTCCGAATTATAACGAGTTACCTATTTCTGGAGTAAGAAATCTGATGAACAATAATGGTGCGAATGACCATAAGATACACGTATACCATATATTTAAGCAGTTTTAACTTTAATATACGTGAAGTGATTGATATCGTATTTATTTATTTATTTATTTATTTATTTATTTATTACTCGAAGTTAAATTTTGGGCATTAAACAATGATTTTTTTATTGGTACCAACCCCCATTATTCTGTCTCGCTTTATTCGTGTTATATATAGACCAATACCTCTCTCTATCAGTCCCTGTATCTCTCTGTATACGACTGTATACATGTACGTGTCTGTGCATGACTGCCTTTATCCGCGTATACCTTACTGCCTGCCTAGTTAGGTATGTTTCTCTGTACGCGTGCCTGGACCTTTCCCGATATATCGGCGCCTGTCTAGACGCTGTCTCATTCTCGTTTTGCCTGTGTCTGTCTGTCAATGTCTGTCTCTGTGTCTGTCTGGCTCCATCTGTCTGTGGGCCTGCCTGGATCTGTGCCTGTCTGTCTCTGTACCTGTTTGTCTCAGTACCTGTCTATGTCTGTACTTGTCAGTCTGCGTTTCTGCCTGCCTCTGCAGTCTGCACCTGTCAGTCTCTGTCTCTGTCTCAGTGCCTGTCTGTGTACCTGTCTGTTTCTGTACCTATCTATCTCTGTTCCTCTCTCTGTATACCTATCTATCTCCGTTCCTGTCTCCGTGCCTATATGTTTCTGCACCTATCTCTGTACCTATCTGTCTCTGTTCCTGTCTCTGTACCTATCTGTCTCTGTATATAGCTACCCATCTCTGTTCCTGTCTCCGTGCCTATATGTTTCTGCACCTATCTCTGTACCTATCTGTCTCTGTTCCTGTCTCTGTACCTATCTGTCTCTGTAGATAGCTACCCATCTCTGTTCCTGTCTCTGTACCTATATGTTTCTGTACCTATCTCTGTACCTGTCTGGATCAGTGTCGGCGTCGATGGTCTCTGCCCGGCCTGTCATCTATCCATTTTCCCATCGGCTTAGTAGCTCCTTCTATAGCCTCATGGAATCGAGATGACGGTGGTGACGGTGGTGACGGTGGTGGCGGTGGTGACGGTGGTGACAGTGGTGGCGGTGGTGACGGTGGTGACAGTGGTGGCGGTGGTGACGGTGGTGACAGTGGTGGCGGTGGTGACGGTGGTCGCGTTAAAAGCGTCGACGGAGCAGATGACGACGACGATGGTGGTGGTGGTGACGATGGTGGTGACGATGGTGGTGACGATGGCGGTGGTGGTGGTGGTGGCGCTAATCCCTTTGGGACACAGCAGCGCAAAGACACAGGCGCCGGTGACGACGACGACCGTCTTGCCCTCGCTCGTCATCCGCACCCTCCTCTTCCCCTCAACCTCCTCTTCCCCCTCTTCCCCTCCTCCTGCTCTTCCCCCTCTTCCTCCTCCTCCATTCTCCTCCTTCTCCCTCATCCTCCTCTTCCCCTCATCCTCCTATTTCAAGTCCTCCATTCTCCTCCATCTCCTCCTCCTCATCATCCACTATCTTCCTTCCTCATCATCGTCCCCGTCCTCTTCCAACTCATTATCGACTCTCTTCCTCTTTATCCTCTTCCTCTTTTTATCGACCTTCATCATCTTCTCCGCCCTCCATTTACCCCTCATCCTTATTCTCCACCATCTTCCTCATCTTCAATCTTTCTCCTCACTCTCCTTTGCAATGCCTCATCCTTTTTTCTCATACTCCTCCTCATCATCATCTTCCTCTTTCTCCTTCTCCTCCTTCTCCACCTCCTCTTCCTTCTCCTTCTTCTCCTCTTTCTCCTCCTCTTGCTTCTCCTCTTGCTTCTCCTCCTCTTACTTCTCCTCCTCCTTCTCCTCCTCCTTCTTCTCTTCCTTCTCCTCCTCCTTCACCTCCTTCTCCTCCTCCTCCTCCTCCTCCTCCTCCTCCTCCTCCTCCTCCTCCTCCACCTCTACTTCATTTTCTTCCTCCTCCTCCTCTTCATCCTCCACCATCTCCTCACTCCCTGCTCTTTTATATGTTCACCACTATTTGCAATAATCTGTACTTTCTGCTCACATCCTCATCGTCAGATAGACTATAAATGTATACTCAAGCGATCATATCCTCTGCTGCTGCTGCTGCTGCTGCTGCTGCTGCTGCTGCTGCTGCTGGTTAAAATGGTGATAACGACAGCGATGTTAATACAGCTGTTGGATGATCATGAGGATAAGGATATGTATACTGCTTATAGAGACTCAAAGCTTCAGGCAACAGGACACTGGAAGCCTCTCTGTCCATTGGGTCACTGAGTACAACCGGATTTCCGGATTTAGGTCAACATGGACGTCTCCTATGAAGACAATGCACGACTGTCTTTCCGGTGACATGCTTTGTCTGTTCCCTATCGATTGCGAGTTCAAACCTGCCGCGTGTGCATTCCACTATATATACATATATATACATATATATATATATAATGGGATGTCCATATATATGTGTTTATATATATGTCAATCTTTTATTCACCAAAATGATGGTAGCACAATTAATAAGACGATAATATATATATATATATATTATATTTATACGACCTTGGGCAAGGTTGGACACGCACACTGCATGGCTTGGTATAATAATTTATACAACAGAGTTATAGATCCTGCGTATTTAATCATATTCTATTCAGTCATTCATCCCGAGAATTTTTATAGCACCTCTTCAAGAGGTCTACTCAGAGGTACTCCAACCAAGCCATGTGCGGCTAAGCAGTATGATTTTAGCTGCATGCTTCTACAGAGCAGGGGAGTTTTGCTATATATCGATCGCAGAGCTAATGGGAGGTCATTCCATGTATACGTGCGAACTATACAATATACATGTAATTGATATAATGGACTACAGGAAATGAATGCAGGTGCATGTATGCTTCAGATACAGTGACGCTCAAGATTATGAATCGTTCGCTAAAAGTGTTGAATGACAGAATAAGGGAAATCTGGAATGTACTTTCCCTGCTGTAAGCTTATATATATATATATATATTTGTTTGTATGTGCACTTGTTATAGCGCCCCTTCAAGCTCTCTCTACTCAGAGGCGCTCCCGAATGCAGAGCGGACACTGCATCGGAGTTTCACGCCGATGCGCTGAGCAATTGTGAGTGAAGGACTTGCCCAAGGTCCTTACGCGGCGAGGTCCATGGATTCGAACCCCGAACCTTCCGGCTTCAAGGCAACGACGCCACCACTACACCACCGCGCCCCACAATATATATATATATATATATGCCTCATGAATGTTGGCATGCTACAATAGTGTCTCTTATAGACATTCATTCACTCATTCACGCCAGGTTTTTGTATAGCGCTTCTTCAAATTTCAAGTGCTTATATACATACTCAGAAGCGCTCCTGGCTCTTCTGGTTCTCAAAAAGAACTGTTTTGAGTTTGATAATCAAAATGCTTCAGTATTATATAGGAGCCCAAGAAGCAGACGTATAGAGTAATGTGGGAATCCATTTAAGGCTTTTAAGCCAAACAACTGCAATTGAGGCTCCCACAGAAAAGGCTTTATATATATATTTATATGCATTTATATATCTCTAATCTGCATGGTTGCAATTCGTGTGGATGATAGAACCAAGAACACCCGATCCCTTCTGCAGCGCAGAACCGAGTGGGCGGTCATGACCTTGGATACCTGTGAAGCAACGGAGATCTTGCAGATATATAATCTGGAGCAATACCATGCAGGCTGATATTGCCGAACCAGAGTGGCGACCATATATATATATATATATATATATATATATATTCAATGCGCTGCCAGGTATATATAGGAAGCCAGTATAGAATGTCTCCAGCATATAACCGGAGGCAATGACTAAAGTGTGGAAAAATAAGTGCCTGGAGTACCTGGACGCCCCTTACCTCTCCAAAAGAAGTTCCTGGATGCCCCTTATACCTTTCCAGTCTGTGCTCGCCAATAGGTGGCTGGACGGCGTTCAGATTTTAAAACAAGTGCATGGACGATTGGACGTCGTCCATGACCGTCCAGGCACACTTTAAGCCCTGGCCGGAAACATTATTTTGGGATTTGTCCTATTAAACGTGCTGCATAGCGTGAGACTCGGTTGAGGCATATTTTTATTCCATTGGACTCAGGCCCAGAATATATAGAGCGTCGAGCAATAGTTAAGACATAGATAGACGCTTAGCTGCAGCGATGAAAAAATTCGTATTCGGTTGGGTTTTCATTTGAGTTTCCAGTTGGCTTGGATGCCAAATACACGAAGCTGTGTAATTATAGTCTTTTAAAAACTCCGAAATCATTTACATCGTGATAGGTTATTTATACCCTTTAATAACAAAGAAAAAACAACAATTGTTGGTAGTAACAATTGTCTTCTTCCTTTATTCCCTTTCTTACTTTATTCCCTTTTTATTTACTGTAATACTGTTGGGTTGGTGTCAGGAAGGGCATCCGGCCAGGCCATAACCCCCCTCCCCATCATCATAAATTCCTGGCAACGCCATTGATTTTTTTGCAGCGCTAAAAATAAACGAAACTGAGTTGTCAGCGTCCAGTTATAGACTAATCCACAATGATCATAATGCAAGACATCATACACACATCATATGCATGTATAATTGTACAATATACATTGATGCATGTCTGTGAATCGCTTCAGGCAATGTGTCGTCGTTCAATGTGATGTGCGTGCACACAGTCTGCGCTTTGAGACGGTCCCTCGGTGTATTTCTGATGCGACCGACGTCTTCTGTTTAATTATGCGATGACGAAATTCACAAGAGACGCGCTTTGAATATACATCGTATGCTTCCCGAGAACAAAAGGAAGGAGAATAAGAGGAGGAGAATAAGAGAATAATAGGAAGAGGAGGAGGAGAAGAAGGAGCAGGAGGAGCAGGAGGAGGAGAAGTAAGAGGAGAAGAAGGAGGAGGAAGAGGAGGAGGCGGAGGAGGAGAAGGAAGAGGAGAAGAAGGAGGAGGAGAAGGAGGAAGAGGAAGAGGAGGAGGAGGGGAATAAGAGAATAATAGGAAGAGGAGGAGGAGAAGAAGGAGCAGGAGGAGCAGGAGGAGGAGAAGTAAGAGGAGAAGAAGGAGGAGGAAGAGGAGGAGGCGGAGGAGGAGAAGGAAGAGGAGGAAGAGGAGGAGAAGGAGGAAGAGGAAGAGGAGGAGGAAGAGGAGGAAGAGGAAGAGGAGGAGGAGGAGGAGAAGAAGAAGAAGAAGGAGCATGAGCAGAATAAAAGCAAGAAGAATAAGAGGAGGAGAAGGAGGAAGAGGAGTAGCAGGAGCTGGAGCCAGAGCAGGAGCAGGAAGAGGAGGATAGGAGGAACGAGGGAAAATGGTTTCACAGGGAACAGACCTATACACGTGCACCGGTCACGTATTAATGTTGTGGTCATCGGGTTTATTTTAGCATACATGTAAATAATATAAATATATCATATGCAATGCAAGCATGCAAACTGTAATAGACACATAAACTATGATATATATATATATATATATATATATATATATATATATATATATATATATATATATATATATGCTGAACTTGTATGTGTATTGTATATGCGATTTCATATCATATTTAAGCCTATACTACAATTCAAGTATAATTCATAACAGAGCTGGCAAAACATGCATGGTTGAATGTATGTATGTATGTATGTATGTATGTATGTATGTATGTGTGTATGTATGTATGTATGTATGTATGTATGTATGTATGTATGTATGTATGTATGTATGTATGTATGTATGTATGTATGTATGTATGTATGTATGTATGTATGTATGTATGTATGTATGTATGTATGTATGCATGCATGTAGCCTACGCATGTGCAATTCCTAACTAGACATACGCATTCTCTTAATATACAGTAAGGACTGCAGTAAAACCGCCATGTCAAGCCTGCCATGGCTTCCACTGCGACGTTATATCAATTACAGAATCCCTGCCGAGCTAACAGTCGAATGATCACCGCCATCATTAAGACGGACCATGCAGCAGACGCGGGATTCGCTCCGTCTCCAGTCTTTCCTCCTGCTGCTCCACTGGCGTTCCTGGAAAAGGCCGTCACTCTATTGACTCGCCTGCATTCCCATCCACCACCGTCGTCGTCGTCCCAACTAAGGCTATTAAAGCAGCGCTATATAAATGCAGATTACATTACAGAGAGAGAGAGAGAGAGAGAGACAGACAGAGACTGAGACTGGCACGGACACAGAGACAGAGACAGAGACATAGAGAGAGACAGAGAGAGACAGATAGAGAGTAAAAGAGAGACAGACAGACAGACAGACAGACAGACAGAGACAGACAGAGAGAGAAAGTGAGAGTGAAAGAGAGAGAGAAAGACAGACAGAGAGACAGAGACAGAGACAGACAGACACACAGAGACACAGAGGCGGATGCATGGCGTCGTCGGTTGGCGGCGCAATTCTCCGTCGACCGGCAGAGGGCCAGAGAGGAAGACCTCTTTCTCGATATATGTCGTCACTGGTGATTAACCACACTATAAATTTCGAGTCGTTGCTGCAGTCCGCCGCCAGATCATTTCCCCGCCGTTGCATTGCGCGGGAAATGATGGGAGCAGGGAATGGTCCAAGGACGGACGGACGGACGGACGGACGGACGGACGGACGGACGAACTAGAGAAGATGGAAATGATGGGGGAGACAGACAGAGAGGTTAGGGGTGGATGGGGGAGGAAGCGAGGGATGCCCTGCAGCCGGGTTATCAACTGACTGCATTCGCCCGACCGAGTCGGCTGTCACGCAAGACGAAACGCCCGATCCACGAATCGTGGCATTGTGCCAGGCAGCGATTAAGCGCGTCCGCCGCCGCGGAATGTTCATGAAGCCAGTCACGCATGACTATAGACGAGGAGCACCATAAAGCTCTGCCTCGTCAGCCGATCGAGATAAAGCGAGAGCAGCCGCTGAAGCAGCAGCGGGGAAGTCGATCCGATCAGCCGATGACCAACCAGACCGATCGACAAATATCACGTGATCCGACGATGCAGAATGCACGCCGCGCATGCGCATAGCCGATCAGTTTGTTTTCGAATAGATGCAGGCGATCGTGTGACGGGTGGATGTCAACTCATTTAAATTGTCTTGAATGTGGAACGCCGGATTAAAACAACGATTGCTATTGTAAAGGAAAGCATTTGAGGGTTGGGCGGGGGGTGATTAAAAATGACGCAAAAAATCAACAATGAGTGGGGTTAAATGTTTAAGATGGCGGTCGACTTTTAAGATGTCGGAAGGTCACCGAGATTGTTGTTATGGACGTCCAAAGGTCTTTTAGAGTCTTCGGCTGAAGTGGTTCGAACACAACGAATGCGTTCAATTCGCGCCCATCTGCAAGTGCACATACGTGTACATGCATAAGTAGCTCATAAGTACATGGGCGGAGTTAATTAGGGGCTAGGGGCGGTGGGCTAAGCCTCACCAAGAAGACCCAGATTCAGGTTTTTTTACCGTGTTAACGGTATCTTTTCCCGGGCTTAGCCCCCTCCAGGAAGCCACAGACTCATAAATTTGTTCGGAGAAAATGGTTCTGTTCACGAACGCGAAACTTCCGAATGAAAAAGGTCATCAACTTTTTGACCCGAGAAAATATTTGTCCGCGCCGCTCGTTCTGGACCGAGTCTCAGCCCCAACAAAGCCAAAGTTCTTCCCAAGTTCCTTTTTAACCCCTCCAGGAACGGAAACCAAACTCCGCCAATGTAATAAGAATGAAGTGCATGTGTATACCTTTTATGCGCGTATGTACGAATGTATTTATGCATGTATGTATGTATGTATGTATGTATGTATGCATGTATGTATGTATGTATGTATGTATGTATGTATGTATGTATGTATGTATGTATGTATGTACATATGTATGTACGTATGTATGTATGTACGTACGTACGTATGTATGTAGTATGTATGTATGTATGTACAGTATGTATGTATGTATGTATGTATGTATGTATGTATGTATGTATGTATGTATGTATGTATGTATGTATGTATGTATGTATGCATGTATGTATGCATGCATGCATGTATGTATGTATGTATTATGTAGATTATATATGTATGACATTGTATGTAGATTGTGTATACTGCATGCATGCAAATGTGTATGTGTGTATGTACATGTATGTTTGTGGAACGCAGTGGTGTAGCGGTTTGTTCGTTTCCCAGCAGCCGGATGGTTGCAGGTTCAAATCCACCTCAAGCCGATTCGTAAGGACCTTGGGCAAGTCCTTCACTCGCAATTGCTCAACACTTCGGCGTGAAACTCCGATTCAGTTTCCGCGCTGTAGTCGGGAGCACATCTAAGTTGAAATTTGAATTGGCGCTATAACAAGTGCACGTACATACATACGTGTATATATACACACACATATAGGTGGGTGTATATGTATGGCATAATTACTAGGTTGTCACTCGAGTAATTGCATTTTCATGATTTATTCCGTTCTATATACCTTGCTATCGCTTACCGCCAGGCAAGCAGGCAGTCAGGCAGGGGTCCCACCCGCCATCGCCCATGCACATCGCCCGGCCACCGACCGACCGACCGACCGACCGACCGACTGATGGACCGACCCACCGGCGCTGGCCCTGCAGCCTCCGCCGCCGCCTCCGTCTCCATCTCAGTGTGGTCGTCGTCGTCGTCATTGCCCTAGCCGCACCCTCACCGATAGGTGGCGTTGGCCATCAGTTAATATAAGCGGAAATCGATTCTCCCTATTATGGCCTACAGACGATAGGACGAGGACGTCTCTGCCTTTGTGTACGTCTCGTTGCTTGCCTCTCTGTATGTCTGAGTCTGTCTCCACGACTATGCCCTGTCTGTTTCTGTCTCTGAATCTTTCTCTTTCTTTCTGTATGTCTGTATGTCTGTCTGTCTGCACCTCTCTGTCCATCCGTGTGTGTGTCTTTGTATTTCTCTGTCTGTATGTCTGTCTGTCTCTATCTCTCTCTGTCTCTGTCTG
Source organism: Lumbricus terrestris (assembly GCA_949752735.1). Lineage (NCBI taxonomy): Eukaryota > Metazoa > Annelida > Clitellata > Crassiclitellata > Lumbricidae > Lumbricus > Lumbricus terrestris. The sequence continues at coordinate 37,113,414 of OX457047.1, forward strand.
TCTCTGTCTCTCTCTTTCTTTCTCTGCCTTTCTCTGTCTCTGTCTGTCTCTGTCTGTCTGTCTGCCTGTCTCTCTCTCGCTCTCTCTTTTCATCTCTATACCGATGCTCCTCTCCTGCCGCCCGCAGTCGAAGGAGAAGGCGAGAGAATTTCTCGATTCATTCTCAGTCGCATCGGAGAAGAAAATGAAACGTGACGGCGCACGACTGTGCCCGGGCCGTCGAGCGATGATGTCGGTTGGATTGAATGAGCCAAGGTGGAAGGCCAAGCAGAGGCCAAGCAGAGGCCAAAGAGATGCCGGGCGAAGGCCAAGCAGAGGACAGGCAAAAGAGACTGCAGGAGGGGGGAGTGGGAGATGGACTAACCATGGCACCATTTTCAATCGATGAGAGCGATTTCAATCGAGTTGGTGGCAAACCATATTATATCCTCACGCACTATTATAGACATCGCTTCCTGTTGCAATGATTGCGGCTGTTAGTGCAGTTTTTATTGTTGTTGTTATTGTTGTTGTTGTCGTCGTCGTTGTCTATTTCCTCTTGTTCCTCTTATTTTTCTCTTCTTGTTCATCTTTTTCCAAATGTTTTTGTTGTTGTTGCTGCTGATGTCGTTGTTGTCGCTGTTGTTGTTGTTGCCGTTCTTCTTCTTCTTCTTCTTCTTCCTCCTCCTCCTCTTCTTCATCTTCTTCTTCTCCTTCTTCTTCTCTTCCTTTTTTCTTCTTCTTCTTCTTCTTCCTCCTCTTCTTCTTCTCTTTCTTCTCCTCTTCCTCTTCTTCTTCTTCCTCTTCTTCCTCCTCCTCCTCCTCCTCCTCCTCCTTTTCCTCCTCCTCTTCTTCTTCTTCTTCTTCTTCTTCTTCTTCTTCTTCTTCTTCTTTATTTTGAAAGTCAAACCCAATGCACAGTAAAATTATAAAGGCCGCACTGCGCATTTATTTTACAAATGTATTACAATATAAAACGTTTAGTCAATGCATGATAAATGTTAGATAATTATTACCCAGAGGTGCTCTGCAGCTTAATAAGATCCTATATAAGTAAATCGTAGTTATCTATATAGGCACAAACATACTTACACGAATAGTGTGAATGTATATATGAACTCCATGTATACATATATACATGCATGCATTCTTATATAAACACTCGAATTGCATACGTCTCAAAGAATAGCCGATGAAAAATTGGCAACTTTGTTTGATATTATTTATGAACTACATTTGTGTATAACTGTATGTATGTATGTGTATAGGCTATCTATTTTTATGTATGTATGTATGTATGTATGTATGTATGTATGTATGTATGTATGTATGTAAGTATGTATGTATGTATGTATGTATGTATGTATGTATGTATGTATGTATGTATGTATGTATGTATGTATGTATGTATGTATGTATGTATGTATGTATGTATGTATGTATTGTATGTATGTATGTATGTATGTATGTATGTATGTTTGTTTGTGTGTGCACTTGTTATAGCGCCCCTTCAAGCTCTTTCTACTCAGAGGCGCTCCCGAATGCAGAGCGGACACTGCATCGGAGTTTCACGCCGAAGCGCTGAGCAATTGTGTGTGAAGGACTTGCCCAAGGTCCTTACGCGGCGAGGTGGATTCGAACCTCGAACATTCCGGCTTCAAGGCAACGACGCCGCCACAACACCACCGCGCCCCACAATGTATGTATGCATGCATGCATGCATGCCTGTCTGTCTGTCTGTTTGTATGTATGTATATATGCATGCATGCAAGTATGTATGTATGTATATATGTATGTATGCATGTATGTATGTCTGTATGTGTGCATGTATGTATGTATATGTGCATACGTGTGTGTATGTATGTATGCATGTATGTGTGTATGTATGTTTGTTGGTATGTATAATGTATATATGTATGTATGTATGTATGTATGTATATGGATGGATGTATGTATGTGCGTACGTATGTACGTACGTACGTATGTGCGTACGTACGTACGTATGTATGCATGCATTTATATCTAGATATTTATGGAGCGTCTTTATCTGCTTCACAAAGGCGCTAAGGTACAAATCTAAGACGGATCTTGGTAGGTGCGACTGGTTGAAAGGCTGTCTGTTACGGTACAGAGCAGGTATTGTTATTAAGGTATTGTTATAGTGGCCGATGACGTGCCAACGAGATTGCAGTCGCAGACGACGAAGACGTCGATGATATTATCGTCTGCCTTTGACGTGCTGCACTTAGTGTCCTCTAGCGGTCGATAATGCAACGTGGGGTGCATGCAGGTCATTGGACACGGTAGCCGGTTTGCTTAGAGCGCTCGCATTATGCACAGAGAGTGCATACTCAAACCGCCTCTGATTCGGTTCGGTGTATAAAATTAGTATTTTTTAAAGTCCTTTGTTAGGCGCCAACGACCGGCTTTCGGACGTTGGACAATGGTGCTTGATAAATGTGCAATAATGATGATGACTATGATGATGATGACGACGACGACGATGATAATCATAATAATAATAATAATAATAATAATAATAATAATAATAATAATAATAATAATAATAATAATAATAATAATAATAATAATAATAATGATAATGATAATGATAATGATAATGATAATGATAATGATAATGATAATGATAATGATAATGATATTGATGATGATGATGATGATGATGATGATGATGATGATGATGATGATGATGATGATGACGATGACGATGACGATGACGATGACGATGACGATGACGATGACGATGATGCACAGGACGCGAATTCTTGATGGATTTGGGGCGCCGCATGACCGCCGTTTCTGGAGACCCTCCTGAGACTGTGCACTTATTCCAGCGATTATCTATAATTACGCACTCAAAGATTCAATGCCATAGCATTCAGAGACACGTTCACACAACTAACCAGAGTCGAGTATGTCCAGCTAACAACAATAAATGTATTATATATTGGTTTCAGTTATGCAATTGTGGGAAAACAATTAGCACATTTGCTCAGTGGCGTAGGCAAGGGGGGGTTTCGGCGGTTAAAAGTTAGTATGTATGTATGCATATATGTATGTATATATATATGTATGTATGTACGTACGTATGTATGTACTCATGTATGTATTCCAGCGAATACATGCATTGGCTCCGGAAAAAAGATTTTTTAAGGTTATTTTTCCATTTAAGCAAGAAAAAATAGCAAAAAACAGGGTTTCCGGCCATAAACTCCCCCCATGAAAAATTCCTGGCTACGCCACTGCATTTGCTAGACGTTCATTGTTCATCAGACACAGTCAGTTGGTGTTGCACAGTTTGAATTGATAATATTAATATAAAGCAATAATAAATAATAGTAATAATGATAGCAGTATTATGTGCCATGGCTACTGCATGGCTGGCTGGTTGGAGCTTAGGGGGAGGTCCACGACCTCTATTGGCTATGGACCTATGGTCGGGGGGGTGAATGACGTCTTGAGAACTTTTGAGCTATTTGGTTCGTTGCGCGGTAAAAAAAGTCCTGGTCGAAACAAGAGTTGTGAAACTGACAAGCAGTTTTTTGTCGAGTCAAAACCTCGAGTCTGAACATTTCCGATTGATATTACATATGATTAGGGCATTAGGCTATATATATATGATTATGATTAAAGTCGGACACCATGGATAAATCATAGAGATTACAGTTCCAATCTTCTCTCTCTGGCAACCCGACCCTGACTTACCATTGACTTTCATTGGACATCGATCACCGTTCAATCCATCCGATTCGATGCAGCACTCGTGAATAAGTTGGTGCCCTGCGCCTATTGCTGTATATAGCTGTATTATTATATTAATGTAGAGAGCATATTATGTTTATGATTCTTCTTGATTTCTTGTCACAAGTTTAGTTTTTAAAAATTATGTAACGTCTTGCGTTGTTACCTTTGTCGATCTAACTTATTAGTATTGTCATCTGTGATTATTCTGAGATGATGAAATATGTTTATTAATTGATTGAAGAAATGATTGATTGATAAATTAATCAATTGAATGATTGAGGATTTATTGATTGCATTGCAGGCTGCTGTCTGTTTTCTGTTAGTAATTAGGAGTAGCCTAATTAGGATTTATGTCTTCTGTCATTTGCGTTCTTGTGAATTGTTTCAATTGCATAAATGTATACACTGTAACTGGTTGCGGTATGTCAACCGGATTGTTGAATAAACGAAACTTATTATTATTATTTTCATTATTATTATTAGATAGGTAACTATATAGACAGACAGACAGACAGACAGACAGACAAACAAACAGGCAGACAGACAAACAGACAGACAGACAGATGGACAGATGGATTGCTTGGTTGATTGATTGATTGATTGATCGATCGATCGATTGACTGATTGATTGATTGATTGATTGATTGATTCACACTATGTCTTCAGTGCATGATGATGTTTCTGATTAAAACTTCGTTAGATATACGAGTAATATAATTCTGATGAATGCATCAGTAATGGATCAAGGAGAATTGCATTTGTTGTCGTTTCCTTAACGAGTTTTCTCTTACGCCGTTTGAATACATGGTGCTACTAACGATCATCGCCAATTGTATCGTACTTGCCTTAGAAGAACACTTACCGGAAGGTGACAAGACACCTCTGGCCGTCAAACTAGTAAGTAAAAACAGTCACTTCAATATCTTATTAAACAGTAATGTTCTCATAAATTTGGTAGCACGCCTCGTATACCAGCATATATCCGCATGGACCCCTTAACTATAAGACACATAATTCTTCTCTGGAACATTTGGTGACTCCTCTCTATTGCTCAACGATATTGTGCTGGCAAGTTACATGCATGTAGGTGAAAGACTCTGCATACGGTTAGCGACTGTATGATTATGAGAAGGCTAGACTGACTGACTAGTTGGTCTAGTAACAAAGGGAAGGTACGTTTGTTTCACGTGAAAGGTGTCATAGAGTTATTATTATGATATGCTATAGGAATTTCCAAGTTTTACCTAGATTTCCCAAGACATTTCTTCCCTTTACACCTTTTCTGCTCCAGGAGTTTGCGACGTGCTGCTTCCGTTTTTCCCACCGTTCTCTGCAACCGTTCCATCCAGGATGGAACTCCACGTCAGTCGCAGAGAAACTCCAACATGGTTCATGTTCTTTGCTTTTATTCTCACCTCAGATATATAATGTCCATTTCAGTCGCGTTGTGGTCGGGAGCGCTCCTGAGTAGTTGCCGTGAAGGGGCGCTATGTAATGCCTCGTAAGGAATGAATGAATGAACGAATGAAAGAATGAATGGATGAATGAATGAATGAATGAGTGAATGAATGAATGAATGAATGAGTGAGTGAATAAAATTCCATAGACTATCAACCTTCTATATAATATTGCAAACTGACGCATCTTTCTCTCTACCAATAATAATTGACAACAGGTACTGTCAAACTTTGTCCCTTGAAAATTGTTATGCAGTAATATGATTTTATGATTACGCTAGGAATTTCCAAGTTTTACTTAGATTTTTCAAGACGTTTCTCCACTTCTCTACTTCTCAGTTCTCAGTGCCATTGAACCTAGGTGGTGCTATTATACATCACAGATATTCTGCGAATAACTCTTAAAAACCGATGCATTGGGAACTAGAGGGCGGCCTCACATGGGCTCTAACCCTTCTCTGAAACCACCTTTAGTCTGAAACCTATTTACCTATATGACCCAATAAGACTAAATCCTTGGCCTACATACTGTATAACCTTTTAAGCTACTCCTCTCCAATGACCTAAAGGTGCGAATAATTGCCAAAACAGAAATACGATTTTATGGTCCACATTAAGGAACCAATCGATACCCAGCTGCAGTACTTGCAGCTCCTAATTAAAGCTTGGCGCTGAGATTCTTGGTCAGCGGTGAGATCAGCGTGTGTGCGTGTTAAATACGCGGCCTGCAGTCTGTTTGGCAATGTGATTAGAGTCAATAACAGATGACCACGTTTTACTGGGCTTGTATTTAGTAGACCTACGAGCCCTTGCACTCGCCATTATAAGGTCAAGACTCAAGAGACGTGTGTGAAAGCTTCGAGACCTTAGTGTACTTGTACGCATAAAGATTTATACTGCATAAATGTCAGAGTTTTTTGGATGAGGCGATCATCGTTGCAATGGAGCCTCGTAATGTTATCAACCAACCAGATGTGTGTGTGTGTGTGTGTGTGTGTGTGTGTGTGTGTGTGTGTGTGTGTGTGTGTGTGTGTGTGTGTGCTTTAAAGAGTTAGCGAGTCTAATTCGTCTAGCTTCTTCTGTTTCTGATTATTATGTAACATCCATCGTACTTCCTTAAAGGCACTGAAACCTTGACAAGCCTATATACGGTACTCTAATTGTAGGAGTATTCTTCGAATGCTTCGAATTCTTTGAATGACCTGGCTTTGTATGAGCTATGTCAGATGCCAAAGACATGCATGGCGAGAGTTTGAAAGTATAATCATCATAATATAATACATTAGTTCCATTGGTGGCTAGAGGTATATGCCCGTCTTTGGGTGGGTGGGGGGGTCCATGGAGTGATGGTAACCTCACTGGCGTGCAGAGAAGAACATCATACATGTACGTATGAAGTGGGATCGAGATTTGTTGTTTGTATTTTTGCCCCGAGGTATTTAGGATCTATCAGGGACTTTTCATTGCTAAATAACCGTTTAAAAAAAAATCCAGAATTGTCAGAACTCGTCCTCAGAGTTTGCAGAGAAAGTCCCTTTAAATGCGACTATTATTTTTGTTATTTTTATTTACTAGTTTATTATTATTTACGAGTAGGCTATTGCATGTGAGTAGTGTGGGGACGAGAGCAGTAATTCACCCACGTGACCAGTGACGTCATCGGGGGTCAAGGTCAAGGTCAAGGTCAAGGTCAAGGTCAAGGTCAAGGTCATCTTAATTAGGTCACATTAATTAGGGCATATTAATTAGGTCACACTAATTAGGTCATATTAACGGGGTCACGCTAATTAGCTAAATTAATTAGGTCATATCAATTATATTATATTAATTAATAATAATTAGAATTTATTAATTATATCAATTATCGAACCCTAATTAGCAGCGCAAGCCCCACTCCGATCAGAAATGACTCATCGGAAGTGCCGCAGGGCATTATGGGAGCTGCACTGGCTTCCACTCCTCGGCACCCTCCCCACAATTCATTCAAATTTCATATCCTCACTTGTAAATTGAACCCTAATTAGCAGCGCAAGCCCCACTCCGACCAGAAATGACTCATCGAAACTGCCGCAGGGCATTATGGGAGCTGCACTGGCTTCCACTCCTCGGTACCCTCCCCACCATTCATTCAAATTTCAATTCCTCGCATGTAAACTGAACCCTACTTAGCCGTGCAAGGCCCACACCAACCCTAAATGACTCAGCATATACTCTCACCCTCCACAACCTTCCACCCCACCCTCCATTCCACCTCCTCCCCCACCCACAATTAGCCATTTTACACACAAGACCAGCCCAAGCAGAGAACTGAGAACCCTAGAAAGCGACCAATCAGAAGGCTAGATCCCATAGGCATGGCATCTTTCATCCTCCACAGCATTCAACCTCACCCTCCAACCCGCCATTCCACCCCTCCCCACCCACAAATATTCATTTTACACACAAGAGCTGAACATTATGGAAGCGAGAAACTTAGAGAGCAACCAATCAGAGGGCTAGATCCCATAGGCATGGCATCTTTCACCCTACACAGCATTCAACCTCACCCTCCAACCCGCCCTTCCACCCCTCCCCACTCACAAATATTCATTTTACACACAAGAGCTGGCCAATCAGAAAGCGAGAAACCTAGGGAGCGACCAATCAGAAGGCGAGAAATCCTATCCACATTCCAACACACCCTTCAAACCCCCATGCATTCACGCCAAATACACAAATTTGACTTGCATGTATAAAATTTAAGCCTCCAGCAACAGCTAAAACCTATGCATGACCCCTTCAGAAGAATATAATTCATACATGTGTACCAAAATACCATCAATTTTCGCCATTTTATTCGAAAATATGTATATAACAGCAATAAATACAATTAAATTATACTAAATTATGACAATTATTCAGAATTTGTTACAATACTAAGCAAACTATAGCAGTCAAACGCCATTTTCATATATATTTCTTCTATATTTCTTACATTTCAAGCAAGTACAAACTCAAAAACCGAAGAAACGCTCAACCTTCCTTTCGGAAGATGGTAACATTTCTTACTTCCTTGCATCCACGAACTCAAAACTTAAGAACCTTGCACCTTCCAATCCCAAAATGCGGCCATTTCTAACTTTCTTGCACACACAAACTCAAAAACTGACAAATCCTGCAACCGCCCTTTTGGAAGTTGGCAACATTTCTTACTTCCTTGCACACTCGAACTCAAAAACCGACGAATCGCTCAGCCTTCCTTTCGGAAGCTGGTGCCATTTCTAACTTTCTTACATACACAAACTCAAAAACCGACGAATCGCTCAGCCTTCCTTTCGGAAGATGGTGCCATTTCCATCTTTCTTACATACACGAACTCAAAAACCGTCGAATACTTCAACCTTCCACTCCCAAGAGGGTGACATTTCTCAATTCCTTGCACACGAAAACTCAGAAACTTAAGAACCTTGCAACATTTCACGTCCAAATGGCGAAATTTCTAACTTTCTTTCACACACGAACTCAAAAACCGACGAATACTTCAACCTTCCAATTCCAAGATGGCGATATTTCTAACTTTCTTGCGAACACAAACTCAAAAACCAACAAATACTTCAACCTTTCACCTCCAAGATGGCGTCATTTCTCACTTCCTTGCATACAGAAACACAAAAATCGATGAATCGGCCAGCAGTGCTATCAGTCGGAGGCAACATGGCCACCTTTCTACATCATACACACAAACACACACACACACGCACACACATACACAGCATTTCTTACGAGCCTAAGTCCAAATATCACATATATGCATCTTTCATTTCACAAGATGTCGCATCTTCACTCTTTCACACACATACACATGAAACCAAAAGCCATGGAAACACACAAGCTTCAAATCCCTAGGTGGCGCACTTGCAGCATTTATCAAAAATGAACAAACTTCTGCTCGCAAGGTGGCGCCCGCGCAACTTTTCCTGCCCGAACATGATCAAATAACTAATACATACTGCATTTCTCATACGCGTAAGGCCATCTATCACACACAAACAACTTTCCCACTACAAGATAATGCACGCTCAATCTTTAGCACACACGCACACACACACATGCACACATACACACACACGCACACACACACACGCACACACACACACACACGTACACACAGACAATTTTCCCACTACAAGGTAATGCACAGCCAATCTTTTGCACACACACACACACACGAGAACTCTTAAAATTTCTAAGTTACAGATATATACTTTGTACAATTTTTCTAAATTAAGGTAGTAAAGACATACGAAACTGTGAAGAATGTAATATGTATAAGGCAATTGCACGAAATTCATAGATACAAAGTAGCAGGAATTGAACATTGGCACAGGCAAAATGATAAGTATGATAGTTGTGCGAGCGAATAGGACTTGGATCTTTCGAAATATTTCAAAGTCAGACGCGTGCTATTACCAATATACGAATTCAAACAGGCAAATTTACTAAGTATGAAATGCAGGAATTGCATGGGGAACTATGTAAGAGGCAAAGCGTGGGGGTGGGGAGAGGGGCACATTCTTCAGTTTGTGGAAACAAAGGTGTTCATTGTTTGCAATATGACACCAATTTTGGTAAAGTTAGGTTTGCAGGAAGTGTATTACATGACTTTTTAGGGTTGAGTGTGGTAATTTGGCGAAATATGGGATGGGGGAGAGTGTGCAGGATTAGATTTTGTGAAAACAAATGATGTGACGCACATGTGATGAGTCATCAATTTGACAAAGTACGATTATAACGAGCGAAGGATACAAGTTAGGGTTGCGAGTGGCATATTACATGCTGAATTAGGTGTAGCGCACACGCACCACTTGGTCGAAACCTGCGTTCGACAAGTCGAAAATGCTAAGTTCCGAAATTTTTTGCCGCGCAAATTCGCGCGGCGGCGACACCCTTCATGCGCTTCGACGGCGGCAGCGCTGCGCCCCGTCCCTCTCGTGCGACCTCGGCTCCTACTGCGTGGCGATGGCTGCAACATGCGCTCCCAATTAGATCAAGCTTTTACCCGTGCAAGCTAAAGTCGAATACGCGCCGACACGAATCTTTCAATAATTTCCATAACCCGCAATACGCATGAGACTTTAGCTTCATATGAGTCAAAGCACGATCGATTGGGACCGCATGTCGCATCCGTCGCCTCGCAGTAGGAGCCGAAGTCGCCCGTGAGGGACGGGGCGCAGCGCTGCCGCCGTCGAAGCGCATGAAGGGTGTCGCCGCCGCGCGAATTTGCGCGGCAAAAAAATTTCGGAACTTAGCATTTTCGACTTGTCGAACGCAGGTTTCGACCAAGTGGTGCGTGTGCGCTACACCTAATTCAGCATGTAATATGCCACTCGCAACCCTAACTTGTATCCTTCGCTCGTTATAATCGTACTTTGTCAAATTGATGACTCATCACATGTGCGTCACATCATTTGTTTTCACAAAATCTAATCCTGCACACTCTCCCCCATCCCATATTTCGCCAAATTACCACACTCAACCCTAAAAAGTCATGTAATACACTTCCTGCAAACCTAACTTTACCAAAATTGGTGTCATATTGCAAACAATGAACACCTTTGTTTCCACAAACTGAAGAATGTGCCCCTCTCCCCACCCCCACGCTTTGCCTCTTACATAGTTCCCCATGCAATTCCTGCATTTCATACTTAGTAAATTTGCCTGTTTGAATTCGTATATTGGTAATAGCACGCGTCTGACTTTGAAATATTTCGAAAAATCCAAGTCCTATTCGCTCGCACAACTATCATACTTATCATTTTGCCTGTGCCAATGTTCAATTCCTGCTACTTTGTATCTATGAATTTCGTGCAATTGCCTTATACATATTACATTCTTCACAGTTTCGTATGTCTTTACTACCTTAATTTAGAAAAATTGTACAAAGTATATATCTGTAACTTAGAAATTTTAAGAGTTCTCGTGTGTGTGTGTGTGTGCAAAAGATTGGCTGTGCATTACCTTGTAGTGGGAAAATTGTCTGTGTGTACGTGTGTGTGTGTGTGTGTGCGTGTGTGTGTGTGCGTGTGTGTGTATGTGTGCATGTGTGTGTGTGCGTGTGTGCTAAAGATTGAGCGTGCATTATCTTGTAGTGGGAAAGTTGTTTGTGTGTGATAGATGGCCTTACGCGTATGAGAAATGCAGTATGTATTAGTTATTTGATCATGTTCGGGCAGGAAAAGTTGCGCGGGCGCCACCTTGCGAGCAGAAGTTTGTTCATTTTTGATAAATGCTGCAAGTGCGCCACCTAGGGATTTGAAGCTTGTGTGTTTCCATGGCTTTTGGTTTCATGTGTATGTGTGTGAAAGAGTGAAGATGCGACATCTTGTGAAATGAAAGATGCATATATGTGATATTTGGACTTAGGCTCGTAAGAAATGCTGTGTATGTGTGTGCGTGTGTGTGTGTGTTTGTGTGTATGATGTAGAAAGGTGGCCATGTTGCCTCCGACTGATAGCACTGCTGGCCGATTCATCGATTTTTGTGTTTCTGTATGCAAGGAAGTGAGAAATGACGCCATCTTGGAGGTGAAAGGTTGAAGTATTTGTTGGTTTTTGAGTTTGTGTTCGCAAGAAAGTTAGAAATATCGCCATCTTGGAATTGGAAGGTTGAAGTATTCGTCGGTTTTTGAGTTCGTGTGTGAAAGAAAGTTAGAAATTTCGCCATTTGGACGTGAAATGTTGCAAGGTTCTTAAGTTTCTGAGTTTTCGTGTGCAAGGAATTGAGAAATGTCACCCTCTTGGGAGTGGAAGGTTGAAGTATTCGACGGTTTTTGAGTTCGTGTATGTAAGAAAGATGGAAATGGCACCATCTTCCGAAAGGAAGGCTGAGCGATTCGTCGGTTTTTGAGTTTGTGTATGTAAGAAAGTTAGAAATGGCACCAGCTTCCGAAAGGAAGGCTGAGCGATTCGTCGGTTTTTGAGTTCGAGTGTGCAAGGAAGTAAGAAATGTTGCCAACTTCCAAAAGGGCGGTTGCAGGATTTGTCAGTTTTTGAGTTTGTGTGTGCAAGAAAGTTAGAAATGGCCGCATTTTGGGATTGGAAGGTGCAAGGTTCTTAAGTTTTGAGTTCGTGGATGCAAGGAAGTAAGAAATGTTACCATCTTCCGAAAGGAAGGTTGAGCGTTTCTTCGGTTTTTGAGTTTGTACTTGCTTGAAATGTAAGAAATATAGAAGAAATATATATGAAAATGGCGTTTGACTGCTATAGTTTGCTTAGTATTGTAACAAATTCTGAATAATTGTCATAATTTAGTATAATTTAATTGTATTTATTGCTGTTATATACATATTTTCGAATAAAATGGCGAAAATTGATGGTATTTTGGTACACATGTATGAATTATATTCTTCTGAAGGGGTCATGCATAGGTTTTAGCTGTTGCTGGAGGCTTAAATTTTATACATGCAAGTCAAATTTGTGTATTTGGCGTGAATGCATGGGGGTTTGAAGGGTGTGTTGGAATGTGGATAGGATTTCTCGCCTTCTGATTGGTCGCTCCCTAGGTTTCTCGCTTTCTGATTGGCCAGCTCTTGTGTGTAAAATGAATATTTGTGAGTGGGGAGGGGTGGAAGGGCGGGTTGGAGGGTGAGGTTGAATGCTGTGTAGGGTGAAAGATGCCATGCCTATGGGATCTAGCCCTCTGATTGGTTGCTCTCTAAGTTTCTCGCTTCCATAATGTTCAGCTCTTGTGTGTAAAATGAATATTTGTGGGTGGGGAGGGGTGGAATGGCGGGTTGGAGGGTGAGGTTGAATGCTGTGGAGGATGAAAGATGCCATGCCTATGGGATCTAGCCTTCTGATTGGTCGCTTTCTAGGGTTCTCAGTTCTCTGCTTGGGCTGGTCTTGTGTGTAAAATGGCTAATTGTGGGTGGGGGAGGAGGTGGAATGGAGGGTGGGGTGGAAGGTTGTGGAGGGTGAGAGTATATGCTGAGTCATTTAGGGTTGGTGTGGGCCTTGCACGGCTAAGTAGGGTTCAGTTTACATGCGAGGAATTGAAATTTGAATGAATGGTGGGGAGGGTACCGAGGAGTGGAAGCCAGTGCAGCTCCCATAATGCCCTGCGGCAGTTTCGATGAGTCATTTCTGGTCGGAGTGGGGCTTGCGCTGCTAATTAGGGTTCAATTTACAAGTGAGGATATGAAATTTGAATGAATTGTGGGGAGGGTGCCGAGGAGTGGAAGCCAGTGCAGCTCCCATAATGCCCTGCGGCACTTCCGATGAGTCATTTCTGATCGGAGTGGGGCTTGCGCTGCTAATTAGGGTTCGATAATTGATATAATTAATAAATTCTAATTATTATTAATTAATATAATATAATTGATATGACCTAATTAGCGTGACCCCGTTAATATGACCTAATTAGTGTGACCTAATTAATATGCCCTAATTAATGTGACCTAATTAAGATGACCTTGACCTTGACCTTGACCTTGACCTTGACCTTGACCCCCGATGACGTCACTGGTCACGTGGGTGAATTACTGCTCTCGTCCCCACACTACTCATGTGGACCTAAAGATCCCTATAATCAGCTGACGCTTCGTGGCATTGCATGAGATCTCTTTAAAGATATTAATAAGCAGTGGCGTAGACAAGGGGTTTCGGGGGTTAAATCCCCATTCGCTTAGGAAAAAGTTTTTTAAACGTTATTTATCCACTTAAATAAGAAAACAAAACAATTGTTTATAGTAACAACTGTTCTTCTTACTTTATTCCCTTTTTTACTTTATTCCTTTTATTTTCTGTAATACTACTATTGCGTTGGTGTCAGGAAAGGCATCCGGCCAGGCCATAAATCCCTCAACCCCCCCCATCATAAATTCCTGGCTACGCCACTGTTAATAAGAGAGCGATAATCGGTGGACTACAAGTTAGGCTAAGTTGACATAATATAATCCGGGTATACTCTGCGTTATTTTGCGCAAAAGAAAATGTCTAGGCCTACATATCTAATCCAAATTTCCTTTTGTGAGTCCGCATGGCTTTCGGCAGCTGACTATACGACTGCTTAGCAACGCACTGTCTAGCAACGCAGACTGCCAGCTAATTAGATTGCGAGTATATAATACACAACAACTACGATGATTGCAATGACTAATTACGCCGCGACCGCTCGATTTTCTTCCACCGGGAGCACCCCAGTCGAGAATACACTCCACGCTGTCAATAGAGGGAGTTATTGTTGAATAATTAGGGCGGTGTGAGAGCCGTAGAAAGACGCTGTCACTTGCAGTGTGCACTTGAGACGCGTTCGTTAGCGACGCGCCGCAACACACATTAAATTAGCGACAGCGTCGCTGCACCAAACGGCCCCGCCATCTTGGACTCTCAGTCTGTGCATACACGCACAATAGTCTGTGTAGCCGGGGCTTTATATATGTGGAAAATTCGATATTTTAGCTGGGAAAGGACATAAAGAATATGCCTTCTCAACCGTCTGTACAGTATAGCGTGGGTATGGCATGCAGAAAGTCGATATTTGGGCCGAGTCTAAACTTTAGGAGCGTTGTGTACTGTAGGCCATAATGAATGGTCTGGAGCATGCGTGTATACTTTGTTGTGCATAATGTGTGTTTCACACAACGTTTTTTCATTTCTTCAACTTCCAGTGCTGCCTATCTCCATTCAGGCTTCGATACTATGCAATAAATTCTATTTATTGGTCATAGGAGTTGTATTGTATTTAGCTTTGAAAATTAACGTTTTCACTTCAATCTAATAAAAATTATTCTAATGTCGTCATCAAGAATTTCGCTCTCCGACGAGTCATTGGCTTTGCAACTAAATCAGCCATGAAAATGATATATCTATATAGCATACCTGTAAGCAATTAAATTAAGGCCCGACTTAATAATAATTGCATCTGAATTCCTATGGCACTGTGCGGATAAAATTCTTGACACGCTACAGTCTACTAAGGCCCACGTACTTGGAAAGTTGGATTGTCATTCTTCCGCAGGTCGTGGTTTCATATGCTATATATACAGGGTGGCTCAAAAAAAAACGTACCACCGGGGAAAATGCGATATCTTCGCAGCCGATTGGGGTTTTTCTGCGAAAATTTCACAATTTGAAGGGGAATGAATATACAACAATCCCTGAAAGTTTCATTTGAAACTTTTCATGTTTGCAAAAGTTACAGCTGTTCAAACTTAAAATTTCGTTTTTTCAATTATCCGGAGAATCATGCTCCAATACAAGTGATTTCATTAGGATGT
>OX457047.1:37133869-37253869 GCA_949752735.1 Lumbricus terrestris
ATTCAATCGGGGTTTCAACCCGTAAATCCCTAAACAATCCAATGGTATAATAGATTAAAAAAATTACGATTACGCTTACTTGTACGAGTCGGTGGTGATAGACATTTATATGGACCTCTTAGGCATGGCCTCAGAGAACGAATTGAATTTGTTTAATTGAATTTGTTTACCAACTCCGCCACTGGTTGCACTCCGCCAGTGCCAGTCCCAGGCCAGGATAAAGGAGGAGGGCTTCGCTAATGGTCTTTGTTATCACACAGTGACGACTGCAACTACTACTATTAATTTGTTTACATTCATGCATGGTGACATCATGCTTCGGTTGAACCGTGGTAGCGTATTTGTTAATCAGTTGTAAATAATAACAATAGATGAATTTGACCGTGTAATTTTGATAGGTGTGTGAAGCAGCTGTCGATTATGATGTAGCTGCCATTTGTATTTGAAACGGTTGAGGCTTCACTCAATCAGAATCCTAATCGTCATCTATAGGATTTCTACAGCCCCCCCCAGACGCGAAGGCATTGGAAACCAGCGACTTTATTCATTTGGGTTCCGTGTTCCTATGTGGGTCCAGGGTGAGAATTGCCGGGGGTTGGGGGTTTCGAACCCCCAGTCTTTCTTAGAGCCCCATGTTAAAGTATGTTTTTTACACCCCAATTCCAAGTGGATAATGGTCCAACCCCCTCCCCCCAGTTATTTTTTCACAATTCTCACGCTGTGTGGGTCTCCTGCATAGAGCCAACGTGGTCCAATTTATTGCCCATAATATTATAGAGACATGCAGAGTAGACATGCAGAGGAGTTATAATATTATGGTAGAAGGCCAGTGGCGGCGACAGGGGGACTAGGGCTAAGCCCCCAAAAAGGTCGTCAGGTTTTTGCACAGGGAAAAATAAAATATTTTGATGAGATTTTGACTAAGCCCCCCTAAAAAGTCATCAGGATTTTTGGGGAACAGGGAAAATGAAATATTTTTTATTTTCTTAAGATTTTGGCCAAATGACTAAAAAAATTGTTTGACTGAGAAAATGAAATGTTTTTCTTGAGATTTTGGCCAAATGACTAAAAAAAGTCGTCAGAAATTTTGGCGAATGAAAATGGAAAATTTCACCCCGCGATTCGTCCCTCTCAACCAGCCCCCAAACTGAAAACCTTGCTCCGCCACTGTAGAAGGCCTGTTTTATTCTAAATCAAGAAATCAGTTGCTTTTCGAGATTGCGCTGCTTAGCCAGACCGAGGGAAACATTGGATTTGCTGAGCTGGGTGGGTGGCGGGGGATGGGGTGGGGGGGGGTGGCGTGCAGCAGTGAATGGTCTAACTAAGTTCGTTCCGTCGTGGGTCGTCAATGACCGCACGACGTAACTGACCGATGCCCCCTCGGCGTTCTGCCTGAGACGTTTTCACATCAACATTCATGGGAGTCAATGTGTGTGTGTGGCGGGGGGAGGGGTGAAGGCGGCTGAGGCTGGAAATCTAATCTATGGCACTGTAATCATGGACACGAGGCGTCGTCAAACAGCTTGTCAATCAAAAGCGAAATTGCGGTCCATGTCAAAAGTCCGTCTAGTATTGAGCAGCGTCATGCACGTCAAAGGCTGCTCTGTTTGATGATGAGGAAAGAGGAAAGAGCATGCGGTCGTGTAGTGGATAAACCGTTCGGGAAGTTATATTATGAGCTTTGGAAAAAAACGTGAATGATGCGGGGAAAATCGAGTATGCAGGGATAGCAGATGTAGAAAGGTCGTCGGCAACTAGAGTGACCATTTCTCTTGGCGAATCTCACCGGCCATTTCCTTCTCTACACCCAAGTCAATATCCCGTCTGGCATGACGCAATAACCATGCATACATATAAAGATAAGATAAGATAAGAATATTCTTTAATATACCAATTGCTATCCGCATTTTGGTGTACATACAAAGTATAATAGACAAACGTACATAATTTCTATATCCAATCAATTTCAAAGTGTTTTAGAATAGCATAAAATCCTAAGTCCAAATCCAATATAAATTTTAAATTTAAAAAAAGAAGTTCTTTTAATGGCCAACAATTTATTCTGCACTTTGGCTTATATGGTATTACATTCAAATATTATAAAGCATCCTCGTCACAAAAGATTTCCTCGTGAGGTTGTCCGCCCTATGAATGATTCGGTCATGCAGTCTTGGCCTCATGGAATAAGGCTGGGGCCTCAATGGTGGGAGGAGTGGGTTTAATACATGTCCTGGATTAAGTAGGAGGGCAGCGAAGAGCCTCCCGTCCGCCGTTCTAGACAGAGCCTCGAATGTAGGATTGTCCTCAGGAAGGTAATGCATACGGATCAAACGGTCCAATATGGCCTGCAGTCTGCCGCGTTCCTGCTGCCCCGCAAATCCCCACCATGCCGGGGCCGCATATAGCATGCGGGCCACTGTAGTCATCCTACAAACGTCATGCAGGCTTGGTCCCTTGAGGCCGTGTGCAGTCATGATTCGCAAGGCATAAAGCGACTGTCTTGCCTGGATGCATATTCGCCTGATATGGGCTTCAAATCCTAGGTTTTCAGTCATGACAACCCCTAAAATCGTCATACTTTGGACCCGAATAAGATCAGGAATCTCTGCTGGAGCGAAATGTAGCATTCCTCGTCCCGGACGGTGAACAACCATCTCCTGAGTCTTTCTTTGATTGAGAGTCAAGTTGCAGCGTTTGGCCCACTCCGTTACATGATCTAGTTCTTCCCTAATCGTGTCACTGTTGATGGCTGGTACCAGCAGGTAAGTATCGTCAGCGTATTTGGCCATGCGGTTTTGGGGACGTACTGTTTTGAGTTTCGAAATGGCAGTTAGAAAGTTCAAAGGATATATATAGGGCCTATCTAAGCACGGTTACGAAAAGTTGTGGTGCCTAGCACCATGTTGCACCATCACAGTGTAAAATTATGATATGTATAGGTCTGTGGCTTACTGGTAATCTTCAGAATCCATATGGGTCATAATCTGCCTCTCCCTGTCTCCATTTGTCCTTTTGTCTGTGTTTGTATGTATGTTTGTCTTTCTCCATCTCCGTCTTTGTCTTCGTGTCTCTCTTTCTCTCTGTGGTCTTACGTGAGTTTTTATCTGATTACGATTTCGTTTTACTATGACATAATGATGCCGATCGCATTTGAAACCGGTTTTATGTACGGTATAGGCCTACTTGTGACTAAGTGTAAGTGACTAAGTG
Organism: Lumbricus terrestris; assembly: GCA_949752735.1. Classification (NCBI taxonomy): domain Eukaryota; kingdom Metazoa; phylum Annelida; class Clitellata; order Crassiclitellata; family Lumbricidae; genus Lumbricus; species Lumbricus terrestris. The sequence continues at coordinate 37,137,080 of OX457047.1, forward strand.
TAAGTGACTAAGTGTTAGTGACTAAGTGTTAGTGACTAAGTGTAAGTGACTAGGTGTAAGTGACTAAGTGTAAGTGACTAAGTGTAAGTGACTAAGTGTAAGCGACTAAGTGTAAGTGACTAAGTGTAAGTGACTAAGTGTAAGTGACTAAGTGTAAGTGACTGAGCATAAGTCACTGGGTTAAGTCACTAAGTGCTGTGACTAGTGCAAGTTACCAGTAATGTAATGCTACGCAGACTTTTGTAAGGCAGTTTAGCAAAACCCATTGTTGAGTGCAACCCACCGAACCTGAAAGATGTGGTCAAGGTGTTTCGGAGAGCATAACTTTAGACACGATGCATGTTTTGCTTAATAAAGTAGGATGCAAACTCAAGTAATAATTTATTAGGATGAAAGACTCTCGAGTTTTACAGCCAATAGGATTTTTATAGCTTACCTGAACGTCAATAATAATAGATTAAACGGTAAAACATTTTTATTGACAATCAGATACACTAATAATTATTTTTACATTGAAGTAACTTGCAGACTCTTCAAGATCTGACTTACCTCGTTGTCGTCGTTAGGTTCATCACAATATTCGCCAGTGGTAATACAACGAGCAATTTCGATCTTCGAACGCTGCGAGCCGTTCGAGTTCTGCGACCTCTGAAGCTAGTCTCTGGCGTTCCAAGTAAGTCTGATATGTTGCAACTGACTGTGTTGTGTCTTTGATCAGCGCCTTTTATTATTCATCATCTATTCACTTATTATGCGCTACAATCTAGATCTAATGACTAATTATCAGCTGCAGGTGGAGGAGCAAAGTCTAAGTTGTGCGTGAAGGATTTGCTTAGGTTCATTTACTCAATGAACAAATCGATCATGGAATGCTGAAACCAAATCCATTGGCGACTCCTCAGTGCACGATGAGGTGGTCAATCCAGGCTGATATATATATTATATATATGCACTTCTATTCATTCATTCATTCATTCGGACATTTATATAGCGCTCCTTCAAGAAAAAACTACTCAGAGGCGCTCCCGACTCTATATATATAGAGAGAGTGATAGAGAGAGAGACAGACAAGCAGACAGACAGACAGAGATATAGAGAGACAGATAGAGAGACAGAAAAGGGACAGAGACAGATACAGAGACAGAGACAGACAGAGACAGACAGACAGACAGAGAGAGAGACAGACAGACAGAGACAGAGACAGAGAGAGACAGAGAGAGACAGAGAGAGACAGAGAGAGAGAGAGAGAAGAGAGAGAGAGAGAGAGAGAAAGAGAGAAAGAAAGAGAGAGAGAGGGAATTACAAGACGTCTAGTGATGATGTGTCGCATGCAATGGTAGTAGTATGAGTCAGTGCGTACATGTATTCTATGGTCAGTATGGTCAGTATGGTCAGTATGGTCAGTATGGTCAGTATGGTCAGTATGGTCAGTATGGTCAGTATGGTCAGTATGGTCAGTATGGTCAGTATGGTCAGTATGGTCAGTGTGGTCAGTATGGTCAGTATGGTCAGTATGGTCAGTATGGTCAGTGTGGTCAGTATGGTCAGTATGGTCAGTATGGTCAGTATGGTCAGTGGGGTCAGTATGGTCAGTATGGTCAGTATGGTCAGCATGGTGACCATTCGACGACAGAGTGACTCCGCTGTCTATTACTCTGCCAGACGATGTTTACGTCTTTATTTATTGATCGATTGTGACGGGAGGTTATCAGTTGTTATTAAATTTGCTCGTCAGCGCCAGGAACAGATTCGGCCGACTTCTTTTGCTCTGTGTTGGCGGCATTGGTGCATGAAAATAGGAGATCAAATTTCTCTCTTCGATGCCTAGATTTGACTCTTGCATCATTGCATGCCAGTCTCATCGTTGCCGTGATTATCAGAGCATTTTATGGCACGAAAGCACATTGATCCTCTTTCTCGTCCAGATAACTATTGGATTTTCATACTGGAACGGTCTTCCATGTACATGGAGCTGCTACTTCTGATTTTTCAGTGCTCCTAATAAATAAATAAATAAATAAATAAATAGATGGATGGATGGTTGGATGAATGAATGGATGGATAGATGAATGGATGCATGTATGGATGGATGGATGGATGGATAGATAGATAGATAGATAGACATACAGACAGACAGACAGACCGACGGACGGACGGACGGACGGACAGACAGACAGACAGACAGAAAGATAGACAGATAGTCAGATAGACAGATAGATAGATAGACGGATAGACGGATAGACGGATAGACGGATAGACGGATAGACGGATAGACGGATAGACGGATAGATGGATAGATGGATAGATGGATAGATGGATAGATGGATAGATAGATAGATAGATAGATAGATAGATAGATAGATAGATAGATAGATAGATAGATAGATAGATAGATAGATAGATAGATAGATAGATAGATAGATAGATAGATAGATAGATAGACAATATTGTCTTGCGCACTAGATACTGTGTACCTATTATAGACACTGATGCCTTGTGCACTAGACAATATTGCTTTGCACACTTGACACTGCATGACGCTGTAAAATTACTGATTAACAACAATTATTTTAAATCTGCTGGTACCGGTATTCTCTTATGAAAGCTTCATAATCTCCCGAATTCATGCGATCTCGAGAGCCGGACAATAAGGTGGAGTGAAAATGTTTTTTCTTGAATTTCAAAATGCCTGGGTGCGGGAAAGTTGCATTATGATCTAAGAAGTTCATATGAATTTTTTTAAAATTTTATTCCTTCTTTAAGTGGTGCCCCAACGATATAATAAATTTGCTATTATTTGAAAAAAATCGAAATTTCTTGTTTTTCCTAGTAATGTTTGTCAACCTCTTAACCATATTGCAAAGCAAGTATTTAACATAGAATAACGCTTTTAAAGAGAATCCCTGCCTAAACTCTTTTTATTGCCATATTTAGGTGATTACAGACTGGTCATAAAAATCTACACCATACATTATTTTTGCCGAAATTTGTCTAATGCTTAAATAATTTATATTGCTATTTTCGAGCACTCTAAAATGCTTAAGTGTAAAAATGTGCCTACTTTCTCGAGCGTTTTAATCTATAACTTCAATTAAAATGTTTGTGATTGAAATAAAATTTGAATTTAAATGAAGACATAAATTTCAATTAAGATTTGTATTAAAATCTTTCAAAAAATTAATTTCTTGATATTATCTTATAAATGTTTTCTAAAAGTTACTCCGACTTCAAAAGAACCAAAGTTTGCAGCAAGTGGCAATCACAATCAGACTGCGAATAGCTGATTTGTGGTTGAAGTCTTCGAAACCGATTATAGGCCCAGCTCATCAAAATGTAGGCCTAATGGACAAGATAAAACTCTATCACTACAAGTATAAAAACTAACTTGCTCAAGCCATATAAATTGCGGAAATATGACCAGAAATACATATCTAACATTGAAGAATTTGCAAAGCAATCTGACATTCAGGTACTTGATATTGTGGCATGTAGGCCTATTAGTATATGGAGATAAATAATTGCACGTGTGCAAAAAGTACCAAAGTTCAAATGGCAAATAAGTGTCTTAAGTTTTCCTTCGCTCAAGTACAATCTGGTATTTTCAGTTATTTGGACTCAGAAATGTCAAGCCATAATAAGCAATCAGACACGTATCAAATTCTTCAACAGACAATCATCGCTGATAATTGTCAACAGTGTTAAACAACAAAGAATCGGAAGATGAACCAATTACAATTAACTCCAAACAATATAAAAGTGCACTAATACGTTCAGATTTAGGGCTGACCTTCTTTGGCTCGTGAATGATACATACAAAGTCATACGTGGCATTTCTGATCGTTGTGCTGCTTTCTGGCAACGGCAGTTTTGTCAATTTTACAAGATGCGGGTGTTGTGCACAACATAGATTAATCTATGGCGATCTATAGGACAGGCCTATATTAGTAAAGTTCGAAGAGAATGGTTAAAAGTTCAAAAACGTCCACAGTGTAATTCCGTAAAACAACTATCTGGATTGTACCTCGATGTGCATAAAGATAGGACCAGAGTGCAAATGAAAAATGGCAATAAATCGTGTTTTAAAATCATTCCTGAAGATCACATACCACTTGTGCTTGAAACCATTTTACAATATCTGGGTCATGCTACTCAGGACTGAGAGTAGATCATCTAAAAATATTCATACAAATATCACCAAGCGTTTGTTAGATAATAAAATAGCAACTGAAGATTTAGTTGCCATTGGTTGCGTCTGAACTAATGGCAATACTGGTGCAGTTGGTGGGATCATGAGTCTTTTGGAAATACAACTTGGTAGACCACTACATTGGTTTAATTGACTGTTGAATGCCAATTAATAGACTCTGCGGCATCTAATTCAAAGGCTAACTGGTGGAACACAAGATCCAACATTATTTTCAGTAAACATAGTCAATTCTCTAGGACACTGTGATTCATTATCTGAAGCATTGCAACGCAATTGAGTTAGAGAACTGCCCAAATATGGAAGGAATCAAATTAAGTACCGATCAGCAACATTTGAACAATACAATTACTAAATTATGCAAAGCTGCATCATGTGGCATTTGTTCACCAGACATAGATCTCTACTTTCAAAAGCCAGCTCCTGTTAGCCACTGAAGGTGGTTGATAACAGCAAATCCCAAATAGAATTTTGAGACTATAGGAACGGAAAGTCTAAGTGATAATCTGTTAGTGTGAGAGTCTATACATCAGTCTGGCTTCCAAGCACCTGCGGAGGATGATAAAATAATCCAGATACTGCAACATAATTTACGAGACATTGTAGTTGAAGTTATTAAAGGAAATTGATATTTCGCCATGCAGAAAATATACTACTTGCAATGTTTGTTCAACGAAAGATCTCATATCCGTGAGCTAGAATGCAGACAAATTCTTGCTGCAAGAGTTGAAAAAGCATCATTATCAAATATCATGAAATTATTTCGAGTAGGCCTAGGACTAAGCTACTCTTACTCGACTTTCATCCTGAAGATATAGCCTATATTGACCAAGTCGAATGGCAAATAATAGATCGATATGAGCCACCTCTCATGAAACATGTTGCAGACAAGATTGTAGCAAATTGTGTAAAATGTACATAAACTAAATCAGAGTTTTGCATAATTTTGACTTAAGAGAAACCTCTTAAATGAAAGTGTATTTTAGAATACGGAATATGATAGTTAATTCTGTCATCATTATGCAGCATTGCAACAATGGTTTGTTGTCCTAAGTTGCCCATGGCTAAAAGCACATTTTAACGAAAAATTGCAAATTTTGTCAAAATTGTTCGATTTTCTTCATCGTTGGGGCACCACTTAGAATAGGAATAAGTTCAACATATTTTGCAAAACAACTAACCATATCCAAATGCAACTTTTGCACACCCAGGCATTTTTAATTTATGACATAAAATTTTTCACCATTGTATTCACTCCACCTTACCGGACAATCGCTGGTCAACGCTTTGTGGTCATCAAATGCTGTGGTTCATCTAGACATGCAGGAGCAGCAGCATTATATTATATTATATATATATATAATGCTGCTATATATATACTGATATATATATAATATATATTATATATATACATGTGCAGTGGCCTTTCTTCGTTTACTGCCGTCTAATACGGTATTCGAGAGAAAAGTCGGCTTCAAGGAAGTCTTTTATTGTGATTGCTACTCACGATTGATAGTTTTGCTCATAAACCGCTGGCGGATAAAATGGCATTTATCGGAAACGGGGATTGAGGACGGTATAAGGACTGCTCAGTCGGTCGGTCGGTCGGTCGGTGGGTCGGTCGGTCGGTGGGTCGGTCGGTCGGTCGGTCGGGTCGGTCGGTCGGGTCGGTCGGTGGGTCGGCCGCCTGCTTAGTGGCTCTCATTGTACGAAATGAAAGAGTGGATGATATTCAGTCTCCCAAGATGTTTATAAACTTGGCTTTATTAGAGGTTCATCGAAAATCTAGTCAGTGGTAGACTGATGAATGGTTGACCAACGTGTCTGCTATACACTACCATTATAAGCCTATTATTTTCGTGTCATTGATTGTGTTGAAGGTTGTGGTTTCGCACGTTTTTTTAGCATGCATCGGGCGTTGTTTTGTCAGATGCATTGTTTAATCTAGACTTCTCTGGGGGGGGGTTCCCCAGAAACGACATTCCCAGAAAAATTGAACACCTGCCTTTTTCATGTAAAGAAAGAGCTAATCGCTGAAAGAAAAACAAATTGAGGAATAACTAGACGATGATAAGCGTAGAAAGGTCATCAGATGGTTCCCGGACAATTCGTCGCCGGACAATTGGGTGCGGACAATAATTGGGAGCGGACAATTCGGAGACGGACAATTTGGAGACGGACAGTTCGGAGCCGGACAATTGGGAGCGGACAATTCGGACCGGGCAATTGGGACCGGACAATTCGGGTTAACATTAAACATAACCCTAACCAGTAACCATAACCAGTAACCCTGACCCTAACATTTACTTCACAGGATTGTTTGCCATTCACAAGAAAAAATAGGCTTAAACGAATGAATGAAAGTTTGATCGCCGTAAGCGCCTCTTAGTGGCTCACAATTTCCGCTCCCAATTGTCCGCTCCAAATTGTCCGTCTCCAAATTGTCCGCTCCGAATTGTCCGTCTCCAAATTGTCCGACTCCGAATTGTCCGCTCCGAATTGTCCGCTCCAAATTGTCCGGCTCCAAATTGTCCGCTCCGAATTGTCCGGCGACAAATTGTCCGGACACCCATCAGATAATTCGAAACCTCAAATTGTAAGTTTACAACCGCGATTTGTGACTTTTACTAAAAGACTGCAAAGGTCATAAGAAAAAAGAGCGATGACAGAAGTGAAAACCTTCAACTGGTCAGCGCCTCAGCGGTTAGCCTTCCGCCAAACGGTTGGCTGCCCTCACCCCCCGGAAACCTGGATACCCCACAAAAAACAGGGAACTAGATAAAACACTGTGTTTGGATTACATAAACAGTCAGCGTCCAGTATTTTCTGGCTAAAAGAGAATGGCAAAGGTCACACATCTTGTTCAATATTACTTGAAAAATTGATGGACGGATGGACGGACGGGTGGATGCAAGGACGGATTTATGGATGGACGGATGGATAGATGGATAGATGGATGGATGGATGGATGGATAGATGGATGGATGGATAGATGGATGGATGGATGGATAGATGGATAGATGGATAGATGGATGGATGGATGGATAGATGGATAGATGGATGGATGGATGGATAGATGGATGGATTTGTAGCTGGATGGCTGGCTGGATGGATGGATGGATGGATGGATAGATGGATGGATTTATGAATGAATGGATATGTATGTATGTATGTATGTATGTATGTATGTATGTATGTATGTATGTATGTATGTATGTATGTGCACTTGTTATAGCGCCCCTTCAAGCTCTCTCTCTACTCAGAGGCGCTCCCGATTGCAGAGCGGACTCTGCATCGGAGTTTCACGCCGAAGCGCTGAGCAATTGTGAGTGAAGGACTTGCCCAAGGTCCTTACGCGGCGAGGTGGATTCGAACCTCGAACCTTCCGGCTTCAAGGCGATGACGCCACCACTACACCACCGCGCCTCACATAGATCGGAATTGAGTATATGGATAGTTATATTGACTGATTAACTAATAATTTATATACTGGAGTTGTTCCTTGCTGTGTGTGTCTATAGGTCTGCAGGTTGTGCTGAAGTCAATCCTGAAGGCGATGGCGCCTCTGCTCCAGATCGGTCTACTCGTTCTCTTCGCCATCGTTATCTTCGCCATAATTGGCCTCGAGTTTTTCAATGGTGCCTTTCACAACGCCTGTGTCGTCTCTGGTACAGGTACGTCTCATCTGTCTTACCTGTTGTTGTTGTTGTTGACGATGACGATGATGATAATGATGAGGATGAGGATGATGAGGATGATGATGATTATGACGACGATGTTGCTGTTGTTGTTGTTGTTGATGATGATGATGATGATGATGATGATGATGATGATGATGATGATGATGATGATGATGATGATGATGATGATGACGATGATGTTGACGACGACGATGACGATGACGACGACGACGACGACGATGATGATGATGATGAAGATGATGATGATGATGATGATGATGATGATGATGATGATGATGATGATGATGATGATGATGATGATGATGATGATGATGTTGACGATGACGATGACGATGACGATGACGACGACGACGATGACGATGATGATGATGATGGTGATGACGATGATGATGATGATGATGATGCAACTACATGATTGTAGTTGCTGCTGTTTACAACTCGGGTCTTGCCAGTTGTCTCGCTCCCTATTACGTTTCTCTTTCGATGCGCTTGACGTGATGCTCAGAATTAAATTGCTTCGGTTGGATGGTTCGTGAACGATTTCGCCAAGTGCGGTTGTCTATCCGTCTCACCACCAAACAGTGAAAGATTATTATGCGCTCACTTTAATTTATTTTATATAAATCAAATCAAATTATATAAAACGCTGTTCGTAGCAAATTATATATACGATTAATTCCTTCTCGTTCACTGATTACTGATTAAGCGTAGGAGTTGTTTTTCTTGTCTGCGGTGGTGGATGGGACGATTTGGAATTGGGAGATTAATTCAGCCTTGATCATGACTTTTAAACTCCTCAGAACAATAGCTGAAAAGATGCAGGGAGTCAGGTCTTGACCCCCTAATAATAATTGATAATAGTTTAGTTGTTTGAATTGGCAAAAATGTACGCAGTATAGTATACCATGATGTTGTTATGATAGATGATAACAGGTTTTAACAGGATTCAAATTTATTTGTGGGCAGCGCTCACAGTCTTAACTACTCATTTTAAGTCTTCCCCGTATACGGAGTGGAAGGCTTAGTGAATCTTATGAAGGTAGCGAACATTGAACCCTAGTCCTTCTTATCTTCAAGCCTGTGTGTTACTATTCAACCATAAGCGTTCGAGAACCATATGCTTTGATTGTGGTTTGGGGCTGTGAGATTGGGAGCGCCTCTGAGTTTTTTTTGTTGAAGTGGCGCTATTAAAATGACGATTACGATCACGATTACTTTGCTTGTCAGACGATGCTATGAAAGATGAGAAGCAAAATAATTTTTAATTAATTCTACTGAAGCTTCTTGCCTGGGGAGTTAATAAACTGTTATTGGCTGCAACTTCCGCTCTATCTATTTATATTTTGTTTCGTTTTTCCCTTATTATTCAATCCTCCTTCTCTCCTTGTCTCTCTCTCTCTTTCTCTCTCTGTCTCTCTCTGCCTCTCTCTGTCTCTCTGTCCCTCTCTGTGTCTGTCTGTGTCTGACTATCTGTCTCTCTGTCTCACTGTGTCTGTGTCTCTCTTCCTATCTTGTCTCTGTCTCTCTGTCTCTCTCTCTCCTGTGTGTCAACCAATATTCTTCTGTAATATTCTATTTCATCTGCCAAGTATCCCTCCATAAAATCATCAGTCATACCGTTGGACAGCACCATCAACTGGCTCCTCTGTGCATAGCTACTCATCTACGTGTCTTCATGTCTCTATTTATATATAAATGACCTTTTAGCGAACCTGGCAAAAGCAGTAAGATTTATTGTATGTTATATTTATGCTTCTTTTTATATTGCGCCATTTAGCCAGAAGAGAAGCTAGGATAGATAGAAATGCCTCTTGTGTACTGTAGTATTAATGCGATTTTACGCATGTCCTGAGTTTAATACGATTTCACACAGGCCTATAATATGCTGAAAGTGATTTTATTGTTAATAGCAACATATCGAAATAATAAACTTTTATGCTAATAGGGATGGTATCATTGCTATTATTATTATTATTATTATTATTATTATTATTATTATTATTATTATTATTATTATTATTATTATTATTACTATTATTATTGCTATTCTTATTATTATTATTAATATTATTATTATAATTATTATTATTATTATTATTATCATTATTATTATTATCATTATTATTATTTTTATAATTATTATTATTATTATTATTATTATTATTATTATTATTATTATTATTATTATTATTATTATTATTATTATTATTATTTTTGTTGCGCGCCAGTGTGCGTGTGTGTGCGTGTGTGTGTGTGTACCTTGATGAGTCATTTATATCTTGTATGTCTTTGTTCTGTCACTATGTGCATTGTTTGATTATCATTGGATGGAAAGGACCACAATAGCGTTTTAAAGACGGTGTCGCCCTCATGCGGTGGCCATCTAAGAGACTGAAATTTGCACGCTCAATGCAATTGGACTTGGACGTCTGTTTGACGACCCTTTAGAGCAGCGGTTCTCAACCTTTTTAGTGCGGCGACCCCCTTGGTAACATTTCTAAAGCTGTGACGACCCCAACAACAAAATTGATTGACCTTCCCCCACACCGCATTTTTTACCATTGTCCAATGTTATGCATTTCACGTCACACATAGAAAACAAGCACTGCTTGGAAACTATGTGAGGTTTCCTGGTTCTGAGAGCTACCTATTCATTAGTCTGAAGTTGAAGTTTCAAAAGTCTATTCAGCTTGTGAAGCTTCGACAGCTTTCTCTATTCATGCCGCAGCTATTTAACTTAAATAACAGGATATACTCTGAAAATTAGTCGATCATTTTTCTTTTCTTAACACTCATTTCACATAGCAGATTATTTTGGGAGGCTATCAGTTTAATAAACTTTACATAAAATTATGTTCTTTAATATGCTTGCGCCGAAATGGGGAGTGGTTTGAGAGGCGCATCCCATCTCCATTGTTGGCAATTTCTTTAATTTCCACACTGCAATGGTAACATTTCGAGATGTCATTTTAGCAAAATTGCTCATCATTTCAGTGCTGACAGTCGTGACTTAAGACTTCAAAAGTGTCTCCCTCCCATTGTTCAAAATTGTTTCAACTTCCACACTGCAATGGTCGCATTGATGTTTCTCACGAAAATTTCTCATAATTTCCGTGCTGAAAGACCTCAGATTTCAATAAAAGTCCCCTACTCATTGTTTAATTTTTTTATTTGCGCATTGTAATTATAGCACTTAAATCTGGCGTTTAATTAAAAAAATTTCATTATGGATAAACAGCGGATAACACTGTATAAATTTATGATGAATATTAGTAAACATTTTGGAAATATCGGGGGAATATAAGCAGCTTGGTCCCCCACCACATTTCGGGGACCAATCCATGTCTTCGCCCATGTGTTACATAGGCGTCACTAGCCAACAGCATAGTTTCTTTGAGCAAACCAGATATTGTTTAGTTTGTTAGATGAATGGTTTAAGTGGAATTTATATTTGAAAACTGAAATGGCAAATTTGAAATTAGCTGCTGCAAGTGTACGAATGAATCAGAAGAAAAGCACAAGTAAAATTTATTTTAGGTTGCTATAGTGTGGTAGCTAGATAGCGTTGAAATTTCTATTACATCTTTTGCAAATTTCTGAGGGCTCAGGCGACCCCTGGCAAATCGTCAAGCGACCCCCGTGGGGGTCGCGACCCACAGGTTGAGAACCGCTGCTTTAGAGTCTAGACAATCCCTCCGTTTCGATGCATCGCTCATGAATAAGCTGATGCCCTATGCACTACTCTAAAGTTGCACTCCAGAGATATGGAAATTTAAACAGTGACCATTCTGTCCTATTGCTGAGCGTGCCTCAGTCTTCTTGTAGCGGTACTGCATAAATAAATGCCTGAGCCTAAAGCATTCCATTACATGCAGGGAGAATGAGTTAGGCGGAGCTGTCATAAAATTAATCGAACTAATGTCGCGAAGGAAACGTTGTAAAAATTGATACTTTTTGTATCTTGCGGATTTTGCTTGATTTATGTTTTGATTGCTCGCTCCATTTCTGGATGTAGAGTCTAGACTTTACCGTTACGTCATTTTCATGCATTCATTCATTCATTCATTCATTCATTCATTCATTCATTCATTCATCAGTTCTGGCAATTTATGTAGCGGCTCTTCAGGATACCTACTCAGGAGCGCATCCAGCTTAGCCGCAGCTGACACAGTGTGTGATTTGAGTGACCTCAAAAGACGAGCGAATTACTTTAGCCGAGGCAGGTAGCGCAGGGGGTGGGGTCATTTGTTGGTTAAACCGTCGTCACCCGACGTGATCTCATAGTCCCCGATTTCGCACCGCCCCTGCTAAACATGCGCAATTGCGAGTGAAAGATTTGCCCTACACGGCGGTTTGAGGTGGATTCGAACCGACAACACTCCCGCTGCAAGGCAGTGAACATCCCCACTACATCACCGCGCCCCACAATGACCCCCCCTGCTGAGATTCGCATCACGGTGCTAACTATGGGCACGTCCTCTCTTTATAGCTTGCTGTAATTAAAACTGTTTGCGCGGTGGAAGCACCTCTGATCAGGTTGTACGGTTAGAGGTGTTTTTTAAATTGTTTTTGCGCAATACATGGCTTGCATGAACGATAGGATTCCAGAGTCGAAACTTAGACTTCCGTCTCCTCAAAGAAAATCTCAGTGGCACTCCTGACCTGACGTCGCAAGACGTCGATCAAACAGAATGGTATCAATTGTCTTTTTTGATTGTCTCATGATATGCTGTGTCGCCGTTGCTCAGCATGCCATCCCTAGCTTGCATAAAGTCTGAGCGTGTTTTCCGTCCAGCTGAATGGATCGTGAGGTGGGGTGGGGGTGGAGGGCATCTGCATGGTTTTCAATGGACGGGATCCAGGTCCCGATGGTAGTTTGCATAGACGGATTAATTTACACTGCAGCAGCAAGGTTCGTCATCTGCTGCAGCGCTTTGGGGATTTCGCTTTAGCCATCAGCATCGATGACAGCAGCAGCAGCAGCACCAGCACCAGCAGCAGCAACAGTAGCAACAGCAGCAGCAGCAACAGCAGCATCGTCGTTGTGTGTTCTGTCAATTCGTCGTCGGCTGATGCGTTTCCTCTCCGCTTCCTCCTCCCCATCGTCATCCTCCTCACCTTCCTTCTCCTCCTCTTTCTCATCCTTCTCCTCTTTCTCCCTCTTTTTTCCTTCTTCTCCTCCTTACCATCCTCCTCCTTCTCCTCATCATCGTCATCCTCCACGTCATCGTCATCCTCGTCATCCTCTTCCTCCACCTGCTTTTCTTCTGCCTCCTCTTCTTCATCCTCCTCCTCTTCTTCATCCTCCTGTTCCTCTTCTTTTCCTATTCTTCCTCCCCTCCTATTTCTCCTCCTCTTCGTTTTCTTCCTATTTCTCCTCCTCCTTCTCCTGCTCCTCCTCCTCCTCCTATTTCTCGCCATCCTTCCCTTTCTCTTCATTCTCGTCCTCGTCCTCCTTCTCCTTTTTCTCCTCTCCATCCTCCTCCTCCTCTGCATCCTCCTCCTCCTCCTGCGCATCCTCCTCCTCTTCATCATCCTCCGCATCATCCTGCAGCAGCAGCAGCAGCAACCGTTGTCCCTCGTCGACAGTTCTTCTGTTTCCGATGCGTACATTCTGTCTTTGTTCTGCGGTTCAATCGGTACAAACAACGCTCAAATAATATTCTAATCTCATGTACTGCATGTGTGTGTGTGTGTGTGTGTGCTCTTCTCTGCGCTTGTGTTTCTATGTGAATTTGTGTTTGCGTGTGTGTCGGTGTGTTTGTGTGTGCGTGTGTGTGTGCAGATGTGTGTGTTTGTGTGTCCATGCCTGTGTTTTGTAGGTATGCGTATATGTCCGTTTGTGTGTACATGTGCCTTGGTGCGTGTGCGTGTGTGCGCTGGTGCGAGTGTCTGTGTGTGTGTTTGTGTTTTTGTTTGTAATGTATGTGTTTACGTGTGTCTGTGCATGTGTGAATGTGTGTCCATACCTTTGTCTTTGTACGTATGCTTATGTGTTCGTTTTCGTGTGCGTGCGCGTTGTGTTTCGTGTCTCCGAGTGGCTGTGCTGGTGTTTGTGTGTTAGTGTCTGAGCCCTCTCCTGTATGACGTTCCATGTGTGTGTGTGTGTGTGTGTGTGTGTGTGTGTGTGTGTGTGTGTGTGTGTGTGTGTGTGTGTGTGTGTGTGTGTGTGTGTGTGTGTGTGTGTGTGTGTGTGTGTGTGTGTGTGTGTGTGTTGCGTGTATTTGTCTGATTCGAAAGCTACATAATCTCTGCGTCTCCAGACGATTTCCATACACCATGGCTCTCCTGTATGTTGTACTTGGACAATAGCAAAGACGGAAAAGTCTTCCTCTACCTTGAATCACGACGGACATGTTGCGTGTATTGTATACCCATAAGAAGCTAATTTTTATCCACTGGAAAGCATTTTTTCCATAGCGTCAGAACTTCAAGGTCCATTAAAATTGTCTAGGAGGGCGTGTTCTAAGAACTGTCGTGATATAATCATTGGGTGCAGTATTATACGTGTCGTGACGGCTCATGTTTTAGTCTAAAAATCTATGAAATAATAATTATGTGTGATAGGACGAGTCTGTGTGATTGATTTTGCAGTGTACATCCTGAATCGGACTGTTATTGCGTTTTTGTCATATGGGTGCGTTTTTTGTGTGGTTGTCGTGTTTTGTGAATGTTTGTTGTATTGCGTTTGATGTTATAGCCACTAGTTATATAGCGCTTTCTGTTTTGTTCATTGTTCTGTAAAAACGATAAGCTTGTATTCAAGCAATCAGTCATAATTATATTCAGGGCTGTTTTTAAGAAATATTTAGAACTGCACAAGCCCTTCCTTTCTTTCCCATTCTCCTTGGTAAATTGCTCCCAATTGGAGGACAATTACCTTTTTGCTAGTTTTAGGCTACCGTATAGGCTATTCTACAGCTGTTTTGTTTGTGAATGGTCCAACTGAAAGTGCGCAAGCACTGACTTGCATTGCAGGCCTACATACTAAGTCTTGTAGGTTACTCACTGAAAATACTGACACGTTATCCAGTACGATAAAAGCGTTGCAGTATCACTGCAGAGCATTGTTCAATGTTTCTAACTGACTTAATTAATTCCGAATGCGTTACTTTGCCTCAAGCGTTGCTCGATGTCTGACAATTAAAATCCTCTGACGTCTTTGAAGATGATGCACTTGAGCTCGGTTGTTATTCCCGGTATAATAAATAATAAGCTCTATGTATTGTAGGCTACAGTTAGACACTGCTAAATCATAGGCCTACTAATTGTCCAGTTTTAGACCCAACGTCCGCTGCCGTTGGGTTTTGACCAATATGAGTAACTTATAAGCTGAATTTACCTGCTCTGTGTGTGTGTGTGTGTGTGTGTGTGTGTTTATTCGGAGAGCCAGCCATTAAAAAGTGGGGTGATTATGAAATAAATTGTAATGACTAAAGATCTCTGTCACTTCTCTCCCCCCAATACCCAAATGAAAACTCAACGGATTTGAACAAACTGTGTGGGTCATATTTTGTACAGTGGGTGGGGGAATTTGGTTCAAACAACCCCAAACACCCTTTGGCGACGCCACTGTGTTTATTGGGTCTCATAGGGATCATTCGTTTTCTTTTGAATGCCTCCTTTTGTTCATTTTAATTAATGGATGACTTGACGTTACTTGATTAACCCACTTTCGGGCATGCATCTTAAATCTCTAATATTCTAGTCGGACCCCTTGTAAGCTTATAGATTAGTCTATCACAGGCGGACATCTTTTGCACATTCAGCGTTTCAGTGTAACTCACTGCGCCAGCGTGTGTTGTCAGGATTACGCTACCAGGACCGCCGACCGGGGCAGAGGGAAATTATAACCACGGACCCGGCGGCTTTTAGGGACCCGGACTCAAGGGCGAATACAGAAATTTTCGAAGGAGGGGCAAAGGCCTGCGAACTACTCATGGGGGTGGCACGTCTACTTTGCGAGCAAAATAGCAGGTCAAAAATAAAGAAATTTCAAAATGGAGGGGAGGCCATGGCCGGATTGGCCCCTCCCTGGATCCGCCCCTGCCCGGTCTAGGTAGTTATTATATAGATATAAAATGTATGATTTATGCCTTTTTAAATATCCTATATGCTTAATATTAACTACAATCAGTGTGAGCTTTAAATTACAATCGAATAAGATCATAATTCATACGTAAATATAAAATTGTAGGTCGTACCGGCAATTTCATCACTTCAATTTTTTATAAGAAATTGTTTTGGGGCCCGTTGCTGCTCGGAATTTCTCTCGTCAGATCTGTACGTTACGTTACCATAATTTATTCCTTCCTTCTTGTCACCATGATACCGCCTATACGTTTTGTCGTTACACGCACTCTCAGAATGGTGCGCCCAATATAATAGTGTAACATTCAGGGGAAGTAGGAAGGTTTATATATTAGATTTACTGCCCCTGATTGGCATGTATCGATTTGGACAACTGGAAATTTGTGGGTGCTCTAGCCGAAAGATATGGTCGCTTGCAATAATTCCTGATATCAATTGTACCATGAATGCGGCCAAATCATGTTTGCTCTTCCGTCTTTTTCCGATTGGACGCGTCGCATGAATTCTCGTTCTCGTGTTCATTTTGACAAATCGATGTCAATTGGAGATCTGCCGGTTAAATCAGTGCGTGCAGAATTCGAATGTTATCAAGATAAAATGTGACTTCCTGGGTCAAATGGAAAACTAGAAGCCTGCATGTTTTCGGGTTTTGTACGAGAGCTGGAATGCTTGTTTTGAAACCATGCTTGCTGCGTACATGTCTGGGACAAGTTTCTACGTTCTGCACAGGCAGAATAATCTATATACATGTATGTTAGACCGTTAGAAGCATAAAATTCCATGGCACGCTTTCCAATGCTATGGTCTTCACATATTCGTTAAATGGCTTTTGAGACCTCATGTATTCAAAACTGAACATGAACGCCCGCACAGTAGGCCTATATATAGGGCAAGAGGGACATTCACACCACCCATAGAAAGTTCACACCGATAATTATTTTAACAACTTAATTTTGGTTTTTAACAAATTTCTCTGCACTAGAGTAGGCCTACTTTAATGCGTAAACTAATGTAGGCCCTATACACAATGTGAAACGGAGACATTTACATTTAGATCTCTATGGATATCATATTCTCATGATATTCTGAATTTCCTGTTCTGCAGTTTGCATTCTCTTGCATGCCAAAAAATGTAACCGTGATCGTTGTGTTTGCACCTTCTGTAAAAAATAATGTCTGCGGGGTCCATGTTCTGTTCTGTTCTGTTCTGTTCTCAGCCATCCTCGCTCCGAGGTTCGGCCGCATCATGAACAATATTCCTCCAGCGTCTTCTGTCTTCCGCAAGTCTTATCATGTAGGCCAATGTAATTTCATGTGAAGCATGTCACACGATATTTGAGAACATAGCGATTAATATTTCTATGCCAAATCACCTGAGACCAGGATTCAGAAAGTCGTCCTCTCCGCTGCGAAATGTACTGGTGAATTTGGTGATTAGGCCTATAAATTTCTGTAGCGCTATTTTACTTCAGAGAGAGACTCAATAGGCCTAGTAAAGTCCTGCTCCAGACAAGGGCGGATACAGAAATTTTCGACGGGGGGGGGGGACAAAATTTTGGGTCTTGGGTCGTGACAATTTTTTCGTCTTGGTCGCCGAAAAATCTTATGACCTTTTTTAGTCATCAGTCATCCTGGTCGGAGTAATGGCCTCTCTATAGTATCCTGCTTTGTTGAAACCAAATGGGGGTCACGTCTCATGCACTTTTTAAATGGAGGGGCCATGGGCGGATTGGCCCTCTGGCTCCAGACTTATAATAAGAAAACGGGGATTTGATCTTTTTCTAAGCAATTGGAGGTCGAGCACTTCTGTGCGGCGGCCGAAGCTGCTTTGCATTCCAGATGCGAGCCCTTAAATGGCAATATAGAAGTTATTTGATTGGAATATAGGAATCGACGACGTGTCCTGCGAGTTGGCGAGTGATGAATTAGGGCGTCAGACCGTTCCTCTGGACTGCAGCAGCAGCAGCAGCAGCAGCAGCAGCCTGGATTCATGGATTATCCGGTTGAACTGAGCCGGTGCTCCGAGCGCCGCCGCCGCCACCGGCACCGCCACCGAGTCTCCTAGTGGGGCCGCATTTTATGGTCACCTGTCATCCAATCCTTTGTTGGGTCGTTGGATTGTGTTTGGTAGCGCGGTGAATTAAGAGCCGTTGAACCATCTGCTCGAATATTGTTGTGAGCCAGCGACGCTTCCCCCGCGGGACGAATCTCCTCCGGCCGTGAATTGTTGAAGTGAGTTGTAAGGTGAAGCGCGTCTGTCCGCTTTCCATTATCTCTCGAAAACTACGCAAGGTCCGCGTGCTTGACCGGCATTTATTTCAATCTGGTAATGTTCGGCGGAATTGCTTTAGGCAACCGCGGACCGTCCGACTGCAGTCGGAAGGCAGTCCTCCCTTCATTCGGATCGGGTTTTCCTTAATATAAGTACCGTGGCTTTCTTCAATGACCAATAACGTTGGCTCGACTTTCAAGCGAGTGTGAGGTTGCATAAAGCGGACTGAGGGTGAGGGTTGATGATTGGCTGATCTCTGTGTTTCCACGTAGGGAGCCTTTCCACGCTTAATATAGTGATGGAGACGCTGTCCAGTTGCGCGAAAATTCTTCATGCTAATATGGACGAGCCAGTTCTTTTAAAGCTCTAAAATTCGTTAAGGTTATGATAAATGCTATTTTAAGATCTAGGTAGAAAATGCTACTGGAACAGTAACTCTCGAACTTCTTCTTGCTCGCTGAAGAAATGCATTTATGTAAGAGAGACGAATAACATTTTCAACCCATAGCGGCTCACGCATTTTTAGACCTGCCATAGCCTAGATCCCCCATGCCTTGCACCTTTGTGAACTTCGAAAAGCATTACCTGCCATAGCCTATAGATGCCCTTGCCTAGCACCTTTGTGAACTTCGAAAAGCATTGGCAAATTGTGGTCCTAGATGCATATAGGGCTATAATAATACATGCATGCAATGTCATGCATACTAGATTCCTTGATCTATTCTCTGGCTTTTGTGGGCGCTGTAGAAATTTCGAGTTTGCGATTATACGATCACAATTAAACAAGTCCGGCTTTATATTCCTTTTTCTGTAGCCCTCCATGGGAGCCATGTTTATGAATGTTAATGACTAAAATTAATTTGTCTTATAGCCGAGTCTTAGTATTGGGTCGACGGGCGGCCAGTCCACCCCCTCACCGTCTCACCTTCCTGCTGACAGTGTGCGGCCAATGTACTCGTCATAATCTGAGCGGCACATATCTATAGAGGGCGCAGAGCAGATTGAACGGAAATCTAAAGACATATGCTCCGCGCTGCAGACTGCAGTATAGATGAAAGATTTGTTAGATAGATAATAATGCTATAATTATTATTATTATTATTATTATTATTATTATTATTATTATTATTATTATTATTATTTTATTTTTATTTTTTTAAATTTTTATATTTTTTTATATTTTTATTTTTATTTTTTGCCATGAGGTACTTTGTTCCCCCAGGGACTTATAAAAAGTTAAAAGCAATGTGCCTGGAACGGCTAAACCTCATCCATTTCGGGCGGGGGTCTTCTAAAGGAGCCACTAAATGCTATTGAGTTGAAACGCTGAATTGTGATTGAGAACAATGGTCGGTTAAAGTAAAGTTTTTAGCAAGAGCTTGAAAAATGCGAAGTGGGGTATTAAGAAGAACATGGGTAGGCTATTGCTTGCAAAATGTTTCTGCACGTAAATTTCTCGGTTTCGCTTCGTGTATTTGCGGAACTATCATCAGTGCATTAGCTCAAAGAGATTTGTTAAAACCAAACCGAAGTGCATCAGTAGACCTACATGTTAACTGCTGCAAGGTTATGTTAAGGTCACAAAGATCATTAAAAGGTCACTTCCAGCGGACAGGTGACCATCTGCTCCATGTCTGTTATTAGATACCTTATTACCTGTTTTGCACCTTTGTGAAGTTGCAATCAACACATATTCGAGACGGTTCGGAGTGCATAATTAATTGCATCAGTCAATAATGCTACTAGATTTCGCAGATTAGCTCTCTAGAAATGTGGCGTATACATACGATTGCCTTTTCCCGTTGTTTTCCTACCTTAATTGTTTGAATTGTTTTTCTTATCCAGGCGATTGGGACTATATGGGAGAGGAGGAGCTGACGCCGTGCGCGATGAGCAACGACACTGCCGGTGCTTTCTACTGTAATAACCCCTATTCAGAATGCAAGGACACCTGGGAGGGGCCGAAGTTCGGCATCATCAGTTTCGACAACATCGGCTTCGCAATGCTGACCGTTTTCCAATGTATAACGATGGAGGGCTGGACGACTGTCATGTATTATGTAAGCAATGCGGCAGCACACGTCACCTAATGGAAAATCGGATTATTATTTCATCTGCCACGGCAGGTGCTTCATTTGCGCCGATCGGGGCGAGTTCTCGTGTCGTCATCATACTAACTTAATTTCTAACTAAAGGTCACGTGATTGAGGTCATGGCTGCAGGATGTCGACTTTTTTAAAACACTTATATACAGGGCCTACGTATACAGACATTCACGTAGGCCTATATATATATGCCTACATGTTCGTAGCAGCGTAGAGTAGGGTGGAAAAAATTCGTCATCAAAAACCGGGACACTTTTGGGAGAAGACATCAATTGTAATTCCTTAATCACACGACTATAATAGACCTATAATAATATACAGTGGGGCCAAAAATACCCCTCTTTACGGTTTTGCCAATATCTTGATCAAAGGTAGGAATTTCGAAATGAAATTTTGCAGGCTTATGGACAATTTAAATATCTACACATAATAGACAGATTTCATCAAAATATTTGAAACAGAACAAAAGTTATATCACTTTTAGTGAGGCTACCCACCGTTTTTTGACGATTCAAAAACGTTATAAAAGTTGAGCGGAGTGACGGAGCGAGTGACGAATGAAGAGGTGTTGCAAAGAGTAGGAGAAAAAGATAACTGATGACAACTGTAACAGAAAGGCAACAGAACTGGATTGAACACATATTAAGAGAAGACTCCATCCTGAAAGAAATCATAGAAGGGAGATTGGAGGGAAAGAGAAAGAGAGGAAGACCTATAGGCAGGTGATGCTGGGATGGATGATGTCTGACGGATAGGGCCTACAATGAACTGAAGAGGAAAGCACAGCGGAGAGAAGAATGGCGTCGTTGGAAGTTGAAACCTGCCGAGGAGGTGCAGAGAACTTAAAGAAGAAGAAGAACAGTGGCGTCTGTGCTTTGAACTTAAATGTTCTTAAGAGAACAACATACCTTCAAGAAATCTCCAACGAGTACCTCGAGATCTGGCATGGTTATAATTATTGAGGCTATACAGTCTATATATGGATGTTAAGTTAGTTTTTATGTGATGTGACAACAGTTTAAACCCTTGGCTGCTACACTGACTTGCCAAAATGCTGATTATATTACTAACTTGTAGGTTAACTTAGTCTGTAGGCCTACCGCTACTGAATTCCATGAACACACAAATCTCCCAGCCAATAAGAGAGAAGAATCTCCCAGCCAATAAGAGAGAAGAATCTCACAGCCAATAAGAGAGAAGAATCTCCCAGCCAATAAGAGAGAAGAATCTCCCAGCCAATAAGAGAGAAGAATCTCCCAGCCAATAAGAGAGCTCTTATGCGGTAATTGGCATATTGCAGGTTTCAACGAACATTTGGCCTAATGCACATCTAGGAACGAACGAATCTGTTAAAGTTTTTAGCCGAGAATAGCTGAGTGTCGCTAAAAGCCCTACGTGGTCGTTTAGGTATAGACATGCCCAGTGCTAAAAGTGTGGGAAAAATAGGTGCCTGGACGCCCCCTATCTTTCCAAAAGAAGTGCCTGGACGCCCCTTACCTTTCTAGTCATTGCTGGCCAATAAGTGGCTGGACGGCGTTCAGATTTTAAAATAAGTGCATGGACGCCGTCCATGACCGTCCAGCCACACTTTAAGCCCTGGACATGCCTGCACAATTACCCGTTCAAGACTTATGAGTCCCTGGCCAAAGTTTCTATGTTTAACAGCTGCTGATCCATCTGTCCATTCGTTCAGCCAGCCATTCGTTGATTTCAAAGATTGGCTAGATGTGTTTTTTTGGATAAATGGACGGATTGGTTGTCAAATGCATAGGCGGAGACCTGGGCCGAGAATTGGGGGGGGGGGGACGGAAAGACGCGAGATTTTCCCAAAAAATTTCTGACGACCGGCGAAATCTCGAAAAAAATTGTTTTCGTCGCCAAAAAAGTTGATGACCTTTTTTTAGTCATCCGGCCAAATCTCGATGAAATTTTATATTTTCGCCGCCAAAAAAGTTGATGACTTTTTTTAGTCTTGACGCTTAACGATTGGGGGGGGGGGGTGACAAATGCATGGGCCATCCCCCAACACTTCCATTGGGGGGGACCGTCCCCCCTGTCTCCCCCTAGGTCTCCGCCCATGGTCAAATGAATGGATATAGGGATGAAGACACAATATCATGCAAGCCTTTCACTGACTTTGCAATTCAGTAAATAAATAAATAAATAAATGCATGGTAGATATCTCGATAAATCATTCGTACGTAATGATGCATATTATTATGATAATTATGCATATTATTATGATAATTATAATAATTATGATAATTATGTAGATGCTTTGTATTCAATAAAGAAGTTGACTAATTATTATGCTGCGGCACAAATTGTTGCTTCGATGTATACACAATTACGATTGCAATGAGCTAGTTTTCAGTCAGCATCAATAATTAACTAACCGGTTGACTTACTTACTTACTTAACCGCGCTGATTTCTTTTGCAGACCAATGACGCTCTGGGCAGCAACTTCAACTGGATCTATTTTGTACCCCTCATAATACTCGGATCATTTTTCATGCTCAACTTAGTCCTTGGTGTCCTCAGTGGGTAAGTAGGATAACGTATAATTACTGTTACAAACCTATGTAGACAATAACAGAAGGCAATAGCCACCATTTTCAGACAATGACTGCAGTAGACAATATAACTATAACTAACTGTTGTGAGCCCTCTATGTACCTCACAAAACGCAGCCAGCACCAGCAGGAATTATGTGAATGCCATTATATAGGAACAAGCAATGGACCAATATTTTCTCAGTACTCAGACAATTATAAATGCCACTAGAAACTTGTGTTTCATCGGTGTCTAATGCACTAGATATCGACTGATGTCGCACCTAAACGAAGCAGTGAACAGACCAAGATATATTCAGAAGGTCAGTCCGCAAGACAGTGCATGGGGGGAGGAGGTGAAAGGATCCAATGAAGGAAATGGAATTCAACGAATCACTGTTGAAAATATTCAACCGTTTGCTTAGGATTTGTGCTGAAATCAAACGTGTAAATTTCTGTTTTGTTTCTCACATACACAACACACACTCATAATATATATATAAATATATATATATATATAATGTTGAGATGCTTTGTTGTGAATTTGTAGAGAATTTGCCAAAGAACGAGAACGTGTTGAGAACCGTCGCGCTTTCCTGAAGCTAAGGAAGCAGCAGTTGATTGATCGGCAAGCAGAGGCTTATCTGGAATGGATCTGCAAAGCAGGTATACATGTGTATATATATATATATAAAGACGATATATAATATATATACATATATACAATTATACATATATACATGTTTACATGTATATATATATATAATTATATATGCGCTAATGCATGTAGGCGTTACTTTGATAAGATTCCTTGCACGGTGATATTATTGATGGCCTTTCTGCTACGGATGTGGACTGTGTCATGGATTGTTCTGATGTATATCCTACCTCTGATGCCTTGTGTACGGTACTATCTTTGTGTGCTACCTTTTGTAAGGTACTTAATAGGTGCTGTACAAATGACCACCGGTGCTTACACATGAACGTATATGTGTGAAGACATGCATGCATACATGCATAAATGCAAGCATACATATACTGTACAGTGTACATAATGTATAGTGCAATCATAGGGCCTACACAAATACATATAAACACGCATGGATAAATAGGCTACACATACTTGCAAACATGCATACTTGTTCACACAATTATGCATGCATGCCTACATTCACCAGAAGATGAATGGAGACATACATACACACATGTACAATAGCGCGTATACTATGCAAGCATGCATTTTATGCTTATACAAACATACATGCATACTCAAATTATTAGTTTTATTATTATTATTATTATTATTATTATTATTATTATTATTATTATTATTATTATTATTATTATTATTACTGCTTATTAGCAGATGTGACTCTCAGTCATGTGTAAACACCTAATAAAGTGGTAAGTATCTGAGATGAAGGATAAAATGTACTTTAGGTTTTAAGTACTCTCTAGATTCTTCCAATTTCTTGCTGCAGAGGAAGTGATACTGAACGAGGAAAAAACAACAGAGGAAGAAAAAATCAAGATTATCGAAGGTCAGCTTTTTTCATCGGTGCTTGTCACTCTTTTAAGAATGCTATTGTTTTTGTTTTCTTTGTCATGCATTTTTAAAAATCATTATCCACATAGTCAGCATGGTCTTCATCGAATTGCTCTGATTTTATACATCCTCTTGTCAGTCTTGTGGTATCGCTGCAGCCATTTTTTCTATTCTCTCATATTTTTCACTGTGTAATTAATAATAATTTTTATTTTTATTTTATCCGAGTCCATGTTCTTGACCAAAAAAAATGATCTAGCTGAATCTATTTCGCCTATATTTCTATTCGAAATGATGTTGTTTTTCAGCGAGGCGTCATGCAGCAACTCGCAAAATGAAGCAGATGAAGAACAATGGAAAGGATACGGAGGACCTCGACATGGAGGAAGATAACAATGACATGTACAACGAAATGGGTAAAAGCAATTCCTATTAAGCAGCGCCGTGCTTTCTCGGTCGTGGGGCCTATTGTCTGGAACGACCTCCCGGTTACGCTTCGCTCTCTACTTGTGGTCCGTCCGGTTGGATTCTACAAGTCTCTCAAGTCTTTTTTCTTTGTCCGTGGTTGGGCTGGGAGCGCCTCTGAGTAGTTTCTTAAAGGAGCGCTATATAAATGCTCTGAATGAATGAATGAAGAAAACGGAACACTCATTCCTATGTCTCCACTAATCACTGTGCATTGTATACAATGTGCTAAATCATCTGTTTGGATATTTTGTAGCTGTGACTATATAGTAGTCTACATTTAAAGTTTCCTACAATAGCACTCTTTTATTCTGAGAATTACCATAGACTTTACTCCGTGTAGCCTAACCCAGTAATTATTTAACTTTTATATATATCGTGCATAAATTATATCCCGTGTCAATTTCATATGCCACTAAATTGTTTGAATACTAAATAATAATAAAATATTATAGAATTCTGTGTTGCATGTCAGTGTCCTAATAATTACGTAACATGTAATTGGGAATATTATACCGTGGAAATCTAAACACTATAATCTGTAAACTTAACATTAAATTTAAAAATAAACCTAAAGTTAAATTAAAACGCATTCTTTTCAGTGTCCAATTCGTTTGGTCAGGATCGAAAAATTTCTCACAGTACGCTCGCTCCACTTTGGAGGACAGAAAAAAGGCTGAAGTAAGTTCAATCACTATACAGTGCTACACTTTAAAATTCTGGAATTACGATTACACGTCGTTGTCTGATTTTTATAACTTAAAAGCATGGTTTAAAGTGTGGCTGGACGGTCATCCATGGACGGGCCAGGACGGCGTCCAAGCACTTATTTTAAAATTTGAACACCATCCGGCCACTTCTTAGGTTAGCGCGCAACCTGGTAAGGTAAGAGACGTACAGTCAACTATTTTTCTACACTTTGAGCTCTGCTTAAAATGCTTCCTGTGAGTCTGGCTTGTGGATACATTTCAGCCGTGCTTAAAGCGTAAAAAAGAAGTGCCTGGACGCATTGGACGCCCCTAACCCTTTCAGGTGTGCTGGCCAAATAAGTGGCAGGACGGCATGGAGATTTGAAAATAGGCGCCTGTACGCCGTCCATAACCGTCCTGCCGTGCACGCTTTAAGCCCTGCATTGCAGTGAAGACAGTAAAATGAGTTAAGCTCTATTCCAGACCTAAGAGACTTATTCACTGCTGCAGACTAAAAGACTGCCATTATTGATGAAGACCTATAGACCTGCTATAGACCTTAGAATCTGTTGATGTAGCCTATGTATCATCTTGCAGTATTTTCCAAGTAATCAGCTTAAAAATGGACCTTAAAGGTTGCATACGCCTGCATATGATATGCCTTACAAAGATTGCATTGCTATTTGGCAAACTTGGAAATTTATTTGGTTGCATCTTGTGATTGCTTCCGTACATCAACTTGAGAATATTGCAGCTTTATATGCGTCTTATACCATCCAGTTGGGACGATCTTCCAATATATATATATATATATACACACCAGTACATGTCACATATATAAATATATATATAAATAAATGTGAATGTGTATATATATATATATGAGTGAGTTTGTGTGTGTGTTGGTTGGTGGGTTTGCGCGCTTATGCGTGTGTGCGTGTGTTTGCTCTCAGCATGGATTTCAGTTTATCTGAAGTCGTAACATTTCATATGATCTGTACTGATCATGGATACCCTCATATGCCGAGGCTGAGAAAATGAAGTCACTATAACACTTCATGCCCATGATTGCCTCAGGACTATATAGCTTGAGGGACTTCTTCTCTAGTTCTATAAGGTCTATACATGTTTACATACTTACACATATACCTTCATGTATGTATGTATTTATATAATTATAGAATAATATACATATCATAATTAGCCTATATGTTATTTTATTTTAAAAAAATTATTTATCCATTTTTATAGCGCCTCTTCAAGCTCTCTACTCAGAGGCGCTCCCGACTACAGAGCGGACACTGCATCGGATTTTCACACCAAAGTGCCCAAGCAATTGTGAGTGAAGGACTTGCTCAAGGTCCCTACGCGGTGACTTGAGGTGAATTCGAACCTCGAACCTTCCGGCTTCAAGGCAACTACGCCACCACTGCACCAAAGCAGCCTAACAGTTTATAATTGAAAATCGGTTTATTGCACGTTCAACTCTGGTTACACAATCATGTTACCAAAACCTAGGCCCCTATATATTACTTAATATACTGTTTCTTCGTTTTCAAACAATTGAAAACTCCTGATTTCCAGCTATCAGTGATTTTGCTGAGGTTGAAATAATTCACAAGATGTAAAATTAATGTCAGTGTATTATTATGTGCATAATTGAGTATGGGCCTGTACTGCACTTATTGGCTCAACGCTATTGCAGACTGCACAGCATAGGCGGAGACCTGGGCCGAGACTTGGGGGGACGGAAAGACGCGAGATTTTCTGATGGACGAATGGCTGAGTGTCGCAGAAAAATTTACAACTTTTTCCGGCAAAAATTTCTGACGACCGACGAAATCTCGAAAAAATTATTTCTATTTTCGCCGCCAAAAAAGTTGATGATTGTTTTTAGTCACCCGGCCAAATCTCGCCGAAATTTTTCTATTTTCGCCGCTTTTTTTAGTCGTCCGGCCAAATCTCGCAAAATTTTTAATGATTTCGCCGCCAAAAAAAGTTGATGACCTTTTCTTTTTTTTAGTCTTCACGCTCAACGATTGGCGGGGACCAATGCATGGGCCGTCCCCCCAACACCTTCATTGGGGGGACTGTCCCCCCCTAGGTCTCCGCCCATGCTGCACAGTTAATAATGCATATTACAGGAAATTCCTCAGAAGTAATTCGATTTCCTTTCTCTTTGCATGTCCTTTAGTTGTATTTCTGTAGGCACATCATCTTGCCGCACCGTAATGAATTTCTGTGGTGAGGTATTGTCTTTCTGCGATGATTCGATTCTCGTGTTGAATTTATTGCCTGTCATGAGATTCTGGTGAATAATCTTTTTGCAGAATCAAGATGCGTCATTTAGTGAAGTGCCAAGCGTTCTATTGGATTGTCATCATGCTCGTTTTCCTCAATACGGTTTTTGTCGCTATTGAACACTACAGGCAACCGATCTTTCTTTCCAAGTTTTTATGTTAGTATTGACAACCCCATTGTTTCACTGTTCACTTGAATTAATTTGTCTATTGTACACAGAAGTCTAATGATACAAGCGTGAGAATAAAAATACAGTGCATGAAACAGGTTGAACAGGAAAAGCTAATAGCTCATACTACTCTGACCCTCATCTTTGATTATTATGCATGCATACTTTCATTTAATTATTTAATAATAATTACGACAATTTATATGGTCAATTTTGTCGTTGGGGTCATCACAGCTTTCGGAATGTTGCCAAGCGGTCGCCGCACTAAAAAGGTTGTGAACCGCTGACTTAAATGAACTGCACTGACAGATGACTGACTAAGCATAAAATAATGAAGATAAGATTCAAGGAATGACAATCGATTCAATACTTACAGTATGGCGTATACATGTACCTGAATGAATGACGTCTGTACGTAGACCTATAGTGCAACTAAGTAACTTCTTCACACCTTGTCTTTATGAAAATCTCGTGTTCAGTTCACAGTATATGTACATGTTAATATAGACATACAAATATATACATATAAATTTATACATATAAATATACATACATACATATACATGCATATATACATATATGATAGACAGTTATGGGCTCGCATGTATTCCATGCCTCTAACGCCAGAGAAATGGACTCGATTGCCTCTATCTGTCTGTCTGCTTGTCTCTCTCTGTCTCTGTCTCTCTCTCTCTCTCTGCCTCTCTGTCTCTCTCTGTCTCTGTCTCTCTGTCTCTCTCACTCTCTGTCTCTCTGTCTCTCTCTTTCTCTCTCTGTCTCTTTGTCTCTCTCTCTCTGTCTCTCTGTCTCACTCTCTGTCTCTCTCTGTCTGTCTCTCTCTCTGTCTGTCTCTCTCTCTGTCTCTGTCTCTGTCTCTCTGTCTATGTCTCTGTCTCTGTCTCTCTCTGTCTCTGTCTGTCTGTCTGTCTGTCTGTCTGTCTGTCTCTCTCTCTCTCTCTCTCTCTCTCTCTCTCTCTCTCTCTCTCACACACACACTGTGCTCTTAGCTCAAATTCACTTCCTTCCTTCAGAACTCATTAGTTCTCCTTGGCTTTCAAGCACTCGGATATCAGACGGCGTCTACGTCACCTGGAGACGGCTGACGATCCACGCCCCAGGTTCACATATCGTCGGGTGTGACAGCGTCTGCATTACAAATTTAATTAATATTCATAAACATATCACTGTATAAAATTATATCATCTATACTGTGATGATGTGTATAGACTATGTACATAATTATATATTAATATATATATATAATATGGAGATAACTATACAATACATGTATATAGATTTATATATACACATGTATTTCCATTTGCACAAAGAAATCGTGATTATCTTTTTTTATATGGGACGGGTTTCTGGTTATCATAGGTGGGAACAGCCACAGTGCGCCTCAGATTCACACTTTGGTGTGACCTTGCGCGCGTAATAAATTTATGTAATAATAATAATAATATGTATATGCATGTGCACTTGTTGTAGCGCCCCTTCAAGCTCACTACTCAGAAGCGCTCCCGGCTACAGCGCGGACACTGCATCGGAGTATCACACCGAAGCGCTGAGCAATTGCCAGTGAAGGACTTGCTCAAGGACCCTACGCGGCAGCTTGAGGTGGATTCGAGCCTGCAACCATCCGGCTGCAAGGCAACGAACATACCCATTACACCACCACGCTCCACAGTGTATGACCCTTACACCAGATACGTTACCTGCAGAACTTGAAGCATGGTTGAAATGTGGATAATTATGGTTGAAACATTCGCCATTTGTCAGGACCAGGTCAGGCTAAGAGTGTTTTTGCACTGACAGGGCGTTGTGTCAAGAACTGACCACATCAAAGCAAGATGTTAACTTGATGGACTAATATTTGCACACCAGTGCAAATTGTGATTGCTTTGTGACTATGCATTCTGAATGCCTGCAGCCTGTCTTTGCGACTCCTACAATGTTGAACCTCTGGTCTTCAATAATTGTGGATGATGTGACATTACATGTAGATGATGTGACATTACATGTGGATGATGTGACATTACATGTAGATGATGTGACATTACATGTGGATGATGTGACATTACATGTGGATGATGTGACATTACATGTGGATGATGTGACATTACATGTGGATGATGTGACATTACATGTGGATGATGTGACATTACATGTAGATGATGTGACATTACATGTGGATGATGTGACATTACATGTGGATGATGTGACATTACATGTGGATGATGTGACATTACATGTGGATGATGTGACATTACATGTGGATGATGTGACATTACATGTAGATGATGTGACATTACATGTGGATGATGTGACATTACATGTGGATGATGTGACATTACATGTGGATGATGTGACATTACATGTGGATGATGTGACATTACATGTGGATGATGTGACATTACATGTGGATGATGTGACATTACGTACATGGCATATTGCATTGTGTTGTTTCCTTGCCATAAATGTTCTGATGTCTGTTTTCCGTTGTAGACTATGCAGAATTTGTGTTTTTGGCATTGTTTATTTGTGAGGGTTTGCTCAAGATGTACGGACTAGGTTTACATTTGTACTTTCAGTCTTCATTCAATATATTTGACTGCCTGGTAAGTATCTTTCTTAGTTGCAATGTTTACCAAACACCATCTTAGCTTTTAGATTATAGCCTAAGCAGATTTCTAGATATCCTTGTTACTTACATGGAAAGCAGTTTCCCAATCCTGATTCTCTGCATTAGTTTATATAACATAGAGATTGTAGAGCATTTATGTTTTTCACTACGACTTATTTCTTGAACGAATGCTTTTCTTAACATTGATTGGCTGGAGGAATTTTCGCTACGGATCGATTTGTTGAATAACCTTTGTAGAGCCATTTAGGCTAGCTTCGAGAGTGCTCGAACCATTTATAAGGCCATTGCTTCGAAAGTTTCCTATAAGAAATCCATTCCCATAATGTATGCAAGGCTTTTCACTTTTCAAGCGCAGTCGTTTAACAAATAGATGTTGTTCATTAATGAGCTAATCCTCCATTCCGTAAATGTTTTCCAGTGTTCTACAGAATTCTGAAGGTCTTTTGTTTCTTGATTTCACAGATATGATAGATTCGCTGGCTTCCTTGTTTGTCTCAGTTTTTTCTTTCTTTGTTTTTCTTGGCACCTGCTGAGTGCTTTAGCTAAAAATGCTTCTGTCCATCGTTTTTTAAATTTATTATCCTGTTTCTCCAATCGCCTTAGTTAGTGTCTACGAATTATCCCGATTACTCACTTACCGATTGATTCAAATCATCTGCTAGCCTAATTATTTATATTGCCAGTAATTCCTTATCTGTTTTAATTATTACAATTAATTCATCTGGTAATTCGTTCATATTGTCTTTCATTTATGTGGTCATTCGTTCCTGTTGTCATTAATTCATGTTGTCTTTCGTTCATATTGTCTTTCATTTATGTGGTCATTCGTTCCTGTTGTCATTCGTTCATGTGGTCATTCATTCATCTGGTAATTCATTCATGTTGTCATTCGTTCATGTTGTCCTTCATTCATTTGGTCAATCATTCATGTGGTTATTCATTCATGTTGTCTTTCATTCATGTTGTCATTAATTCATGTTGTCATTCATTCATGTTGTCCTTCATCCATGTTGTCATTCATTCATGTTGTCATTAATTCATGTTGTCATTCATTCATGTTGTCATTCATTCATTTGCAATTAATTCATTTGGTTATTCATTCATGTTGTCTTTCATTTATGTGGTCAATCATTCGTGTGGTCATTTATTCGTGTAGTCATTAATTAATATGGTCAATTATTTATTTGGCCATTCATTCATCACCCAATTCATCTGTAACATTTGTCAAACCATCTCTCGTTTGTTCCTTCCCCTTCCCGACCTCCTACCCAATAGCTCACCCATTCACCCTTTGGTAATTATCCATTAGTCAATTGTTTAACAGTTAATAATAATCATTCACTGTTAAGTAAGAAAGTATAGAGATACAAGGTTTTCGTGCTTAGTTGAAGATGGTCCGCTAAGCGTCTGTCAGAATCTTTGTGCCAATTCTAAAATCTCCAGGTCCCAACCAGAACCTGTTGGACCACACAGTACCTTTCAACCCTATCTTAAACTCAAGAACTTTGAATCCAAACCAGAACTAGCAAGCACATACAGGACCATCAGACCCATTTCACCAAGCCCAAGACCATCAGACCAAACCAGAACCATTAGACCAGACCAAGACCATCAGACAAGCCAGGACCATCAGCCCCAACCGGACCATCACACGCAACCAGGACCATAATTATCAGAGTCATACCCTTCTGTCTTCATATTGCAAAACGCATCTTAAAAAGGACAACCCAGAGCCCAGAGACCAGTATACCGTTTACGTGTTGTAGCTGTAAATGTATCACCTGAGCTCGATTAATTTTAGCTACGAAAATAATTTAGTAATAGTCTGTGGGTTAGTAATAGCTGGAGAAACTGCCTCTGTAAACAGGTTATTGCTGGCAGCTTGTTTGAAGTTGTTTGGGCCTGCTTCTACAAAGACAGTTCGTTCGGTATTAGCATTCTGAGAGCCATGAGATTGCTTCGAATTTTCAAAGTCACAAGGTGAGCAACTCTATAATATCCGCGTTACAGTACAGTACCCTCCATGAATAATTAATTATTACATTGATTTCAAACTTTCGAACGTCTATCCGTAGTCGGACTATTTCTGTTAAGTTACACCGTTCCAACCATCTATAGCTACTACCTTGCTACATCTGACCCTCTCTGGCAACGATGCCACTGGACTAGACCCAATTCTGACTAGCTATTCCTGACTCGACGCCGCAGCGCTCGTGAATAAGCTGGTGCCCTGCACTTGGTTTTCGAGTGACGCTTTGTAAGTTTGGAGTTTACTATTACGATCTTGATATCATGGACATGGAAGGCTTCCATGGAAAATTGAACCATAGAGCAACAAATAGCGTTTGAACAATGCGTTGAGTGCCACACCATATGGCACTCGCTCAGTCCTCCATTCATTATTGGAGAGGTGTGGTAATCACAGTCTTCACATCAACTTGTAAGTGTAAGCGCCTTGAGTATTGGTACATGACTACATGTATCTCGCTGTTGAGGAAATTCGCTGCTTGCCTCCACGTGTGTGTGTGTGTGTGTGTGTGTGTGTGTGTGTGTGTGTGTGTGTGTGTGTGCCTGCCAACGGTGACTCTTCCAGCTTACTGTGCAATGATTATTAACTGATGTAATATTATATTTGTTCTTAATAACATTTAACATCAAGTAGGCCAACGTAGAGAGCGCCTCTGAGTAGGTTTCTTGAAGAAGCGCTATATAATTTTTTGAATAAATTTTTCGGAATCAATCTTCAAGGGACCCTATATAAAGTTTATGTTGATTGATTGCTTGCTTGACTGATGAATTGGTTGGTGGATCCATTGATCGATTTATTTATTGATTTATTGGTTGATTGATTGTTTGAGCTGTCTTACCCCTACCCTTTTACCTTTTTATACTTTCGCTGAAGATACTACGTCAAAGTCAAAGTATAATAGCTTACAATAAATTTGTCATTTGACATGAATGATGGTTTTACCAAAACCAGTTAAATCAATGTTAAGATAAAAGGAGAAAAAGTTGAGGTGCATCACATAATCGATTCATCATGCATACTTTGAATGATTTCTCAAAAGGTTAAGGTGCATCACATCATCATCATGCATACTTTGAATGATTTCTCAAAAGGTTAAGGTGCATCACATCATCATCATGCATACTTTGAATGATTTCTCAAAAGGTTAAGGTGCATCACATCATCATCATGCATACTTTGAATGATTTCTCAAAAGGTTGAGTCGCATCACATCATCATCATGCATACTTTGAATGATTTCTCAAAAGGTTAAGGTGCATCACATCATCATCATGCATACTTTGAATGATTTCTCAAAAGGTTGAGGTGCATCACATCATCTTGCATACTTTGAATGATTTCTTGAAAGGTTGAGGTGCATCACATCATCATCATGCATACTTTGAATGATTTCTCGAAAGGTTGAGGTGCATCACATCATCTTGCATACTTTGAATGATTTCTTGAAAGGTTGAGGTGCATCACATCATCATCATGCATACTTTGAATGATTTCTCAAAAGGTTGAGTCGCATCACATCATCATCTTGCATACTTTGAATGATTTCTTGAAAGGTTGAGGTGCATCACATCATCATCATGCATAC
This sequence comes from Lumbricus terrestris, assembly GCA_949752735.1. Classification (NCBI taxonomy): domain Eukaryota; kingdom Metazoa; phylum Annelida; class Clitellata; order Crassiclitellata; family Lumbricidae; genus Lumbricus; species Lumbricus terrestris. The sequence continues at coordinate 37,171,437 of OX457047.1, forward strand.
TTTGAATGATTTCTCGAAAGGTTGAGGTGCATCACATCATCTTGCATACTTTGAATGATTTCTTGAAAGGTTGAGGTGCATCACATCATCATCATGCATACTTTGAATGATTTCTCAAAAGGTTGAGGCGCATCACATCATCTTGCATACTTTGAATGATTTCTCGAAAGGTTAAGGTGCATCACATCATCATCATCATCATCATGCATACTTTGAATGATATTTCTCGTAGGTACTGGACTTCGCTTCGTAACCTGGTGATATCTCTGCTGAGTAGTATGCGTTCCATTGTCTCCTTGCTCTTCCTCCTCTTCCTCTTCATCCTCATCTTTGCGCTGCTCGGCATGCAGCTGTTCGGAGGAGAGTAAGTATCCTTTTTCATTGTGTCAACACGCACGAGGTCTTGTCTTTGTTTGTCTGTTGGTGCAGCATCGTATCCTGCGATTAGGGCTGCCAACCGTCCCGGATTCGCCGGGACAGTCCCGGAATCGACCCTGTGCGTCCCGTGTCCCGGATTGATCTCAAATTGTCCCGGAATTTGGTCCAGAGATCCACTTAGCGCAATTATTGTTCCCGTTAATTGTTGCTGACTAAATTCAGCCATTTGTACAATGATTTTTACGTTCTGCTCTCTATCAGAGCATTACATTACATTACTCTGTTGGCTGAACATCGGGAGTTAAACTGTTAAAGTCTTCAAAACTTTACAAATCAATTACACTCTGTTTTCGGTTTAGCATAGGCCTATTGTGTCCAGTTTTAATGCTTTTTTGCGAGAGAGCGTTCAGCATTATGAACGATCTGTTGTCTAATAATCGCAATTACCTGAGCACCGGAGTTAACCGACATTATTAAAGCACAACTGTCAGCGTGCCATGTGCTGATATCTGCGATTTTGTGTCCAGTGTTCTTGAACTGCTTAACGCACATAAGCAGGCCATGTAATATATTAAGTAGGCTATAGGCCCTAAGTTTAATATAAATTCTGCTCTCCGGTCGCAGACCTATGACCCTACGATACCTATGAACTTCCCTCATTTTGGGCTCATAACTTCATAAGTCGTACTCTGATGAGCCTAGGTGACTGGTGTTTGAAATGCTTCTTCTTGAGGTTGATTCTTGTCTTAAATTTAGGCTATAAAATTATGTTTTTTGATGATTTGTCTGAAATTATTAAGGACTTTTTAGTAGATTGTAGATGTAGCCCATATTCTGGGCTGACTCAACATTTGTTACATTATGCGCTTCTGTGGATTGTGTAAATTGGTGATGGCACATCGAGTGGCTGAAGGCGTCCCGGAATTGCAAAATCAAAAGTTGGCAGCCCTACCTGCGATGCTGCGACATAGTGTATTGGTCGACATGTAAATACGATGCAATACGATTGTGTTTGATACAGAGCAACTGTATTCAGTGGCGACGCCAGCTATGCAATGTCAGAAGGTCGTGTCAGAGTCATGAGTTATCACATAGGTTGAAGAAATTAAAAGGATATTAAAAAGTCAAAAGAATTTTCGGCAGGGGTTATTGTGCAGGTTTGGAGTGATATAGGCAGATAGAATGACCTGCCGTCACCTACGGTGATGCGCCACTGACTGTATTGTATAATATTATGATACACAGCAAGTACATTTGATACAATTACAGCTGTGTTTGTTACAATGACGCTGTATTTGTTACAATGAAGCTGTATTTGTTACAATGCAGCTGTATTTGTTACAATGCAATAATAATAATGCAAGTATACAATAACACTAGCAAAAATAAGTTTATTGTATTGTATTGTATTGTATTTAAACATTTATAAAGCGCCTCTAGTAGGGTGAACCGTTCAGAGGCGCTCCCAGTGCGCAAGGCCCCGCGAGAAGAAGCAGATTTTGAGAAGAGACAGAGCAGAGGAGAGACTGACAGACAGAAGTGTAGAGCGAACAGAAAAGAAAGAGCATTCCAGAGAGAAGGACCAATTGAGACAAAAGATCGAGACTGAGCCATAGCAGTTCTAGACCGAGGAACCAAAAGGTCAAGTCTGTTGGATGAACGAAGTGGACGATGGGAGGAGGCTGAGTGAGGGCGAAGTAAAGCATTAGTCAGATATTTTGGGGCAAGACCCCGTTGAGACTTTAGGATTAGAGTGAGGATCTTAGTTTACTACTAATAGATCTAATAAAACAATAGCAATGATGATAATGATAGTGATATGCCGTCATCCTTTGATGGCGACCATGGGCGGAGACCTAGGGGGGACAGGGGACGGTCCCCCAATGGAGGTGCTGGGGGGGACGGCCCATGCATTTGTCCCCCCCCAATCGTTGAGCGTCAAGACTAAATAAAGGTCATAAAAAAGGTCAACTTTTTGGCGGCGAAAATAAGCAATTTCGTCGAGATTTCGGCGGATGACTTTAAAAAAGTCAGCAACTTTTTGGCGGCGGAAATAGAATTTTTTCGAGATTTCGGCGGTTGACTAAAAAAACAACAAAAAAACAGAAATAGGTCGTCAAAAATTTTGGTCGGCAAAAGATGGAAATTTTTCGGCAACACTCAGCCATTCGTCCGTCAAAAAATCTTGCCTCTTTCCGTCCCTCCCCCCAAGTCTCCGCCCAAGTCTCTGCCCATGATGGCGACACACACGTGAAACATTTCTCTTCAGGGTCTGTCTATTCACTCTATAACGCCATAAAACTGATCGCATTCAAAGCACCTTTCCTAGAAACCCTGAATATGATGAGACCCATCACTCCAGACAGATTTCCTGCTCATAATAGCAATTTTTGTCTAAATCCTGAGAGATCATTGATACCTCGAGTAAATTAAATGATAATAATAATAACTGTCCATTCCAGAACATTGCCACCATTTTTTTATAAATCCTGAAGAATCACAGATACCTTTTTTGTAAAATTTAAAAAAAAATTTTAATAATAAAGACAATTTACATGACGCCGTAAATCATACACGGGAGCCAACTGTATACGTAGTGTTGCTCTTCTTCCAAAGTTCCGATATAAGATAAGAATATTCTTTAATATACCAATTTCTATCCGCATTTTGGTGTACAGACATGGTATAATAAACAAAGGTACATCATTTCTATATCCAATCAATGCCAAAATGTTTTCAAATAGCACAAAATCCTGTATAAAATAGTTTGTGAGTGAAAGACTTGAACCCTCACTGTGCACACGACAGGCACTGCATCCAGGACTCGGCCTTAAAGGTTTTTCCTTCTGGTCTCCATCTCTGGTTCGAATCCAAGGAATCGACTCTAAAGAACTCCATTGAATTTACGAAGTGTCAACTTCCGAGTATTTCAAAGCCCACATGGAGAGATCCATTCCATGGTTAAACGCAGGACTACCGAGCTATTCTTATTACGATGAACAATTGAGATGATTACAGTTAGGCTATTATGATGGTGGATTTTCAGTTTCGCGTTCTTGTTTTAGGTGGAATTTTGACGATGGCAGACCTGCCAGCAATTTCGATACGTTCCCTGTTGCACTTCTTACTGTTTTTCAAGTGAGTCGTCGTTGTGCTATTGTTTCTAATTTATACACTTTCAATTGAGCATATTGAACAATACTCCACATACACATAGGCATGCTCAGACATGAACAGCCATGCCCTTTACTTGAAATATATAAATATATATTTATGTCAATCAAGCAATCGTAATTTATATAGCGCCCCTTTAAGGTACCTACTCTGAGGCACTCCCGGCCGAGATCAAGCGCAAAAAGCAGTCCTCAACAGTTTGTGAAATTGTATATATATAATTATTTATAAACATTGCAATATTAAGCAATATCATGTTACAGTCTGTTTACTTGATTCATGTTCTTTTTTCAGCATTTAAACTTTTAGAATAGGCCTACTCGAATCAATATTATTACAAGTTAGCAAGATTGATTAATATAACAATGTAATGTTTATTATGGCCATTTATATCGTGCCCTACTGGAAGTTCCATGCACATGCATAGATACTGACTTGTCCATGTACACGGATACATACAACCTACGTACATGCATGTATGCACAAATGCATGCATACTGCAGCATACATAGACACTGACATGTCCATGTAAAAATTGTACATGGATACATACAACCGTACGTACATGCATGTATGCACAAATACATAGTTATTGCAATAAAAGCAGCAATGACATGTCAACTTGCAGTGGACAGACGACACCCGAGATTTACTGGCCAGCAGTTTCATATGAATTGTTGTTTTAAGATGGCGGTTGCAGCAGCAGTGTAAGAAATGACGTCTTCATTTCGGGTTGGAATCGGACAGTTTTTTCTCCATTATTCCTATTGCTTATTTCTTTCCTCCGGGACGATGCGAGCGCACGGCATCAATCATCTACTCCCGAGGCGACCACTGCTGTCCTGCCTGCCATGGCTTCCGATTGCCTTATTCTGCTTCTCCCTGGAGTAAGAACGGTCCTTCATTAGGCGGACTTTTCAGCTGTCAAGCCAAATCTCTCCACTACTCAACTGTTGGTCATTTCGCTCGGCGCTCTTGATGTACCAGTAATTTTGATCGCAACTCGAGACTTTCGCATTTCAACAGCTTTTTTATGCGATCGAATGGCTAACGATCTCTCTACCCTGTCATTTGATTCAAGGCTTTTTTATTCCATTTTGATGATACAATCATGTAGGCCTAAGTGGCCGATGTCATTTGACCAGTTAGAGCCGCCATAGAAGTTACCGCAAAATGCATGTCAGGGATGCAGTCAGTTTGACCTAAAAGTCCTGCTGACAACAGTATGGATATAACGGCACAATATTATATTAGGCTAATAATATTATTATTGACCTGGCATATTTTATTTCCAAGAGGAACGTCGTTGGACGTAGATAAGTTTTCCATGTTGTACATGTGGACCAAAATCATCATCATCATCATCATCATCATCATCATCATCATCATCATCATCATCATCATCATCATCATCATCATCATCATCATCATCATCATCATCATCATCATCATCATCATCATCATCATCATCATCATCATCATCATCATAATCATCATCATCATCATCATCATCATCATCATCATCATCATTCTTCTTCTTCTTCGTCGTCGTCGTCATCGTCATCGTCGTCGTCATCATCATCATCGCCGTCATAATCATCATAATCATCAATGGCAGCCCTTCTAGAGCACTTCTGTTTCCACAATCATCTCAGAAGCCCATATTATATCAGAATGTTTTGATCATGGGTCATATGCTCTGTTTTACGGTGTATATGCATATGCATAGGTTATTGTATAATAGTATATTAATTTATAATTTATATATGCATACGTCTTTTGCAAAGATGTCTCATTAAGATTAAGATTGAGTTACGACCTTACCCGTATTTAATATTCTAATTGAAATCCACGCAATATAGATTGCCGTAATCATGTGTATATACGGTGAAGACGATTCACGCGATATTTATGTGATGTGAATTTTTCTACATCATGTGTGATGTGTTGCTCATCGATTCAGATCCTAACAGGAGAGGATTGGAACGAAGTCATGTTCAACGCAATTCGGTCTCAAGGTGGCGTCACTCGTTTCGGAATGTGTTACTCGCTCTACTTCATCATCCTTGTGCTCTTCGGTAACTGTATCCTTTGGCAGTGGATAAACAGAAGGAAGTTAGTTTTTATGGTTGTGCTTTAGTGCCAAAGTACTGGCAGTATGCAGCCTAAGACTTTTTGCCGTATGGATAATTGGATATTGCCTTCTTTTAGCAGTTCAGTATTGTGCAATGACTGCCGGTCTACAACCGAGTAGTATAGATTGATTGATTGATTGATTGAGTATCATTCAGGTGTTTTGCGCAGTGGCCAATTTGTTAGTGTTCAGCCTGAAATGGTAGAGTGCAGATTTGAGCTTTGCCCAAGACGGTTGCTCTGTTGAATACTTGAATGAGTCCTTCACTAAAAACTGCTCTCTGTGACACCAATGGTCTTTGTAATTAAGGTTAATTGTGCACTTAAAAACTTTTAGAGGAGGACGATGTTAACCACTGTTGTTTTTGTACTGCATCGTTCTAAAGATGCAGAGGCTTGGAAAGTGAAGCTGCTAGGATTTCACACCCATGGCTGTCATCTCTCTTCTTCTTCTTCTTCTTCTTCTTCTTCTTCTTCTTCTTCTTCTTCTTCTTCTTCTTCTTCTTCTTAATCTTCTTCTTCTTCTTCTTCTTATTTTTTTCTTCTTCTTCTTCATCTTCTTCTTATTTTCTCTTCTTCTTCATCTTCTTCTTCTTCATCATCATCATCTTCTTCTTCATCATCATCTCTCTTCTTCTTCTTCTTCTTCTTCATCATCATCTTCTTCTTCATCATCATCATCATCATCTTCTTCATCATCTTCTTCTTTGTCCTCCTCGTCCTCCTTCTCCTCATCGTCCTCGTCCTCCTCATCTTTCTCCTCCTCCTTCTACTCCTTCTTCTTCTTTGTTCTCCTCCTTCTCGTTCTCCTCGTCACTCCTCCTCCTGCAACTCTTCCTCGTTGATGAAAATTTACTGTAGCCTAGTGTGAGTCTATTGCTAATCGTAATCATGATAACCAAATCACTAAAGCACCACTCGAAAGCCAAGCGTAGAGAGAACCAGCTTATTCACGAGCCCTACCAGCATTCTCTTTTAGGAGAACTAGACTTTCTCTGCTTAGGTATAGGTCAACTCTAGTTTACCACCGCCTGTGCTTAGATTATTTCCATCCCACTCAAACCGTCAGCCGTGCTAATGCAAGCTGAGAAAAACGAGCGAGAAATCAGGGCTTAATAACTTGTGAAGATTTATCTTGCCAGTTATATGAACCGTCTGAGTTTAATCGGAATTGATGCGCCTTGACTTGCGGTTGCCAAGATACTCTGCTGAATGTGTTCCTGGCCATTGCCGTTGACAACCTGGCCAACGCTCAGGAGCTGACGGCCGCGGAAGAGGAGGCGGCCGAGGAGCAGAACGAAAAGGCAGGCGGAAGGGGGACGGGCGGGCGGGTGGGCCTGGGGTGGGCGGGTGGGCGGCAGGACCGCCTCGTCAATAATTAATGATAAATCATAAGTCATCGTGTCACTGTGCGAGGTAATCAGTGACAGGGAAATGGAGGAAGCGGGAGCAAACGGTTCGATGGACACGTGTTAAGAGTCTGGATGATTGGATGGACAGATGGATGAATAAAGCAATTGGATGGATGGATAGATGGATGGACGGATGGATGGATGAATAAAGCAATTGGATGGATGGATAGATGGATGGATGGATGGATGGATGAATAAAGCAATTGGATGGATGGATGGATAGATAGATGGATGGATGGATGAATGAATGGATGAATAAAGCAATTGGATGGATGGATGGATGGATGGATGAATAAAGCAATTGGATGGATGGATGGATGGATGGATGAATAAAGCAATTGGATGTATGGGTGAATGGATGAATAAATTGGATGGATGGATGGATGGATGGATGGATGGATGGATAAAGCAGTTCGATGGATGGATGGATGGATGGACAGATGGATGAATAAAGCAATTGGATGGATGGATGGATGGATGGACGAAGGAATAGCTGAACGGACGGATGGACAGAAAGTTGGATGGGTGGATGTTGTTACATGGATGGTTGCTAGATGGACGGTTGGTGGATAGATGGATGGATGGATGGATCAATGTATGGGTGGTTTGACGCAAGGAAAGATGGCTTGAAGGATGCATGGATAGATAGATGGATGAATTGTTGGTTGTGGTGTCGGACGGATGGATGGGGGGATGGTTGATGGATAGATAAATGTTTCTGTATAGATGGGTGCACAGATGGGTGGATGACTCAGCAAATAAATGGATGAATGAATGAATGAATGACTGGATGAACCCATACCGTGAAATGAAGAAGAGGCTGTAGCCTAACTGTTCTACACCACTTTAATTTCGAGAGTTATTTAATGAAGATCAGTGTGCAACAACCATAGAAAAATCACAGGATCTTCACTGCATTCCAATGTACTGTCTCACAATCCATCAATCAATCAATCAATCAATCAATCAATCCATCCATTCATCCATCCAGCGATCAATCCATAAATCAATCCATAAATCAATCAATCCATCCATTCATCCATCCATCAATCCATCCATTGATCTATCAATCCATCCATCCATCCATCCATCCATCCATTCATCCATAGATCAATCAATCCATCCATCCATTCATCCATCCATCCATCCATTGATCCATCCATCAATCAATCAATTCATTCATCCATCCAACAGTCAGAGATATCTGCGAATGGCTGAATGGAACAAATGGAGAGGCTGAGAGGATCGAGGCGAATCAAATCAAATCAAATCAAATCAATTCTATGAGTTACTGTCATTATTTAACTGGTTCTCTTTTTATTGCAGAGGAAAAAGGAAATGGAACTGGAGAACCAGACGATGACTGGAGGAGGAGGACCCGGAATGTTTGATCCATCAGAGGTCAACATCTGCTTTCCAAGTTCGCCGAATAACTTGGATCCAAAGACCGACAAATTCAACATGTAATGAGTTTTTACTTCTCTGGAATCACGATTATAAGACCAGTCTCTATAATATCTAGTATAAGAGTTTGACATAATTATTATCATGAGATGAGTTTAGAGTTCATACATTGTAGGGGGAATGTTCTTGAAGTCTATCGGAGGTATTTTATTGTATTGTATTGTATTGTATTGTATTGTACAATGACCATTTATAAAGTTATATAAGTTACTACAAACAATTGTTCTGTTTTTTTATTATTTAAGTGGATAAATAACCTTTTAAAAAGCTTTTTCCTAAGCCAATGGGGGTTTTGACCCCTGAAACCTCCTCTTGGCTACGCCACTGTAATTTGATAACCGAACTTTGTCAGCACTGATGCGACGATCTTAGAGGCGCCATTGAGATTCTTGTATGAATGAGTGGATATTATATCAATGATAATTACTTCATCTTGAAGATATCATAATTTACGGGATCCTGGAAATCTATTCTCACAATGCTCTTACAAGATAAGGCGCTAGATTCATGCAAATTACATTGAAATGATTATATTTCTGTATTGGTTTCTGTCACCTGTTTCCTAGTAGTAGCGAACTCACTTTGACCTCTTTTTACCTCCACAGTTATTGACACACACACACACGCACACACACACACACATACATATATATATATATAATTATCTTTCTATGCAGCATTTCGTTTAGCAGCGGGAACCTGAAGAACAACATGGCAACAACTCTCAACTCTCAAGTGACCTTTACTTCTGATGCCATGAAAGCCGACTCAGCCAATGGTATAGTTTATTATGCAATGATTGTATGCATGTTACATCTGCGTGTGCATACATGCAGATGTGCGTGCAGTATGCATAATTGCATATGTATATGTATGTGCATATGTTTGCACTTAGGTATGGTGTGTTGTTGCGTGCTGCTTATTTGTGTTTGTAGTACTTTTGTACGTATATTTGTGTATGATGTGTGGGGCGCGGTGGAGTAGTGGTATGTTCGCTGCCTTGCAGCCGAAGGGCTGCAGGTTCGAATCTGCCTCAAAGCCACGAAGGGACCTTGGGCAAGTCCTTTACTCGCAAATGCTCAGCGCTTCGGCGTGAAACTCCGATTCAGTGTTCGCGCTGTAGTCGGGAGCGCTTCTGAGTAGTAATCTTGAAGGGGCGCTATAACAAGTGCACATACAAACAAATGTATGTAACATATGTACATAATAATGTACTACATATAGGTGTACAGGGTGATCGGATTATTTGGAGCCGGACAAGGACCTACTTTCAAGATCCTTATCATCCGTTTCTCATTTGTTCCATTCCAACTGTCTCCTCATCTTTGAATAACTCTCCAAATCTTAAGTCGTATACCTGTGAGGCAGGGTACCAGTAGCTTTTGGTTAGGCCAGTCGACCTGTTGTGCACAAAAAATACAAGTTCGAGTCGCCACTGTGGCGCTTGGTGTGTATGGAGTACTTGCTCTATTTTATTTTATTTTAAATTTATTTATTTCTACATTGCTTAATTGTTTCATGTTTAACGACACTGCCATATCAAGGATGATTAGTGTCGCCCTCCTCCTTTATCCAGGCTTGAGACTGTCGCTGGCTGAGAACAACCAGTGGCGTGGTTCCTCTTTGTATAGAGTACTTAGAAACGTTTGACCTTTTATAGCAGACTAGCAGTGATGCTATGTATACGCCCATCATCGTCTAACTTCGCAAATTTTTCTTCGATAGACTCCCTGGAAAATACAATCTACGCCTATAGGCTTCATCCATTCGAACTAACCAATAAAAACAATAAAAACTTCATAACGCGGATGCTGTATAAAAACATTTACTAGGCTTTATCCGCTGCTCCTTTGTGCTTGTTAACTGTCGCGTTATGTCGATCGGTTATTTTGTCAATAAAACGAATATATATAGGTTCTATATATATAACTGCAATGCACAACAGCGCGGATCTGTCGGTTGTAATTAAACATTTGCATGGCATTACTCTGAAACAGTATTTGTATGGCGCTGCGTTCAAACAGTCGTGATCATAATATTATCTGCGAGCTTGTCTCTTTGTGATTATAATTATAGGAACATGAATTATTATCGTGTTTGTGGGAAAATATTCCTATTAATAGTCTTCAAGAGAAATTAAAGTTAATTGCACGTAATTCTTGGCAATTCTGAATGTCTTTGCGACAGTGCTTACTCACTCTCTCTCTGTCTGTCTGTCTGTCTGTCTCTCTCTGTCTGTCTCTGTCTCTGTCTCTGTCTCTGTCTCTGTCTCTGTCTCTGTCTCTGTCTCTGTCTCTGTCTCTGTCTCTCTCTCTCTCTCTCTCTCTCTCTCTCTCTCTCTCTCTCTCTCTCTCTCTCTCTCTCTCTCTCTCTCTCTCTCTCTCTCTTTCTCTCAGAGTTAAGTACTTTCTTTGCAATAGCAGAGTACTACTATACAGACGTATATTACTATATAGACTACAGGACGAAATTTCTTTTGTATCATCGCTCACTGTTCATGGTTTTGTTGTTGTTATATCTTTAAATATTTTAGCCAACAAAGAGGAAGAAGAGGAGGAAGAGGAGGCTAGCGGTTTTGAGGGAACACCTAAGCCCATGCTTCCCTACAGCTCCATGTTCGTCTTTGGACCGACGAATCCGTATGTAAATGACACTATTCTACCATTACACAATCTGCTGTAAATGACACTATTCTACTATTACACTATTATTGCTTTCTGTTACAGAATAATTCAATAAGCTGTGCCCTGCTACGTGTAGTACCTTATCTACAAAACTACTGTTTTGGTGTGATTGGAAAGCAGGTTACTTAAATTTAATCTAATTTAAAACAAAGCCTTCACTAACGTTAGGATTAGCGTTGGTATTTGCCATCAGCTGGTTTCTTCTTTTCTCAATTGTTCATCAGTCAGAGTTTCTCTTCTGACTTTGCTGAACAGGATTTAGTTGGCCTAAGCACGATGACCGGAATAGACGAAAAACAGTGTTGCTCTGAATTTGTAGACGAGGAAAGAGACGGGGAAGCTGCCAGGAGCTGAATCCAGAGCATAAATTAGGACAGAAATAAGGACAGAAAAGGACGAAGTGGACTTAATGAGATACCTCCGATTACTTGGATTTAAGATTAAAGCAGTGTAAGGAGATATAGTTGGACATACATGTAAGCCAGCAGCCCCAGGCGCTGCCTTTCCCTCTTCTGCCTTTGATACAGGGAGCGGATGACAGAAAAATTGTCTGCGTTCCCCCCTCGTTAGCCGAGCCTTTGATTAATGGACCGGTCAACCTTCACATTGTCTTTGGGTTTGCTTCCCTCCTTCGCTCCTCCTTTAATTAATGGATCGGTCCAACAGATCGATTGCTTTAGTTATTTCACGGGTTAGTAGTTCCATATCTCGCGCTGGTGTACCGTGGCGGAGTTCGGCCACAGGAACAGTGACCAAAATTTAACCAAATTTGGAGTAGGGCCTATTGATTCGACTCCGAGTCTAATCAATAGAGAGTTAATTAGCCTAAGTGCTTCAGTCAAATTAACCAAATTAGCGGAATTACGGCTCACACTTAATAAATATTGTAAGTCGTAAATGGGGGAATTATTATTGGATATCAATAATGCACTTAATTCAATAAAAACTGGATGCAATGTAAGTTATTTTAAAGATGATTCATAGCCAAATTTTAGTAATTCTTTTGCTTTGACGAATTATTACTCGGATGTATGATAGAATAATCTGATAGATGAGATAGGCTACAGTCGCCTTTGGTTGGGAGCAACTATGTGACTGAAATGTCCTACACAGAACAATGCACATGCTAAATTGAACTTAGAGGACCTACCTACACACACGCACGATCACCTCCCTATATACATAATATATATATATATATATATATATATATAAACTTGGCTGTGTTTTTGTGTATTAAAGAGTCAGACGGTTTTGTCACTTTGTGGTGAACCTGCGCTACTTCGATCTCTTCATCATGATCGTCATCTGTGCCAGCAGCATCGCACTCGCAGCTGAGGATCCAGTTCGTGACCTATCGCTGAGAAACTACATTCTCAACTACTTTGATTTCGTCTTCACAGGCGTCTTCACCATAGAGCTGATTCTAAAAGTGAGTCTATGCTACTCTTTTGACCACCATTTGGTGCTACCATGTGGTTCCCGTGGTCCACCATTTGGCGCTTCAATGTGGTACCATAATTCGGTACTACCATTTGGTGCTACCATGTGGTTCCCGTGGTCCACCATTTGGCGCTTCAATGTGGTACCATAATTTGGTACTACCATTTGGTTACTATAGCATGGTACCACCAGCTGATTCTACCATGTGGTACCGCCATTTGGTACCCTGCATAATGGGTGGTATGTGAATCTTGTGGTACCGGCCACTATACGAATCACCTGTTTTTGCGCTATAATCAGCCTATATTAAATGGATTTCAAATATTAGAGTTCGCTAAGTAGAAATAGTCATGTAAGTGAATACTAAACTTTATACGAATAGCGTTACAGGCATGCAGTACGTGCTGTGAACATTGTGCTTGCTAAGTTTGATGAGAGTGGTTTGTTGCAGTAGTTGTCCAGTGGTTTGCCTGTTGGACTGACAACTCAAAGGATGGGTGGGAGGGTGGTTCAGAAACTGTGAGAGCAAACATTTTATCAATGTCTTTGCTCCACCGGTGCCTCGTAGTGAACTCTGCAGCAGCGAAATATGTGCATCGACCACACTCTTAGTGGAAATATTCTTAGCCTCAACGCATGTTGGTGGGTGACCACTCCTCCTCTTTACTGTCTGATCTAGGTAAGAAAGAAAGAGAGAAAGAAAGAATACTTACTTACTTACTTACTTATTTGGATCAGATAATGAGGAGGAGCGGTGACCACAGGGCTACATTCATAGGTTGAGGCTAAGATATTGAAGTCACACTTACGTTTCATGCTGGTATAGTCAGTAGTCATGGCTGCCTTGTCCCAAGACTGCCCTATGCTGCTTCTTCTTCTTCTTCTTCTTCTCCTTCTCCTTCTTCTTCTTCTTCTCCTTCTTCTTCTTCTTCTTCTTCTTCTTCTTCTTCTTCTTCTTCTTCTCCTTCTTCTTTTCTTCTTCTTTCTTTTTCTTCTTCTTCTTCTTCGTCTTTTTTTATCATCATCATCATCATCTGCTTTTTCTTCTTCTTCTCCTCTTCTTCTTGATGATGACATGATCGCTATTTCATGACGATAGAAAGAGAAATGATGATGACCCACGTTGAATAGAATCATACGTCGCATGTTTCGTACCCGCGGTACGTGGTGTTTATTTCTTTATATAATTTATGAACCTGACAGTGTCTCTAAAACTTCTTCATTCCCTTATAAATTAGCATTCTGTCGTTAGGATCATGCTTCTCATCTCTGTAGTTGGCCTCCTCCTCTCCTCCCCTCTCCTCCTCCTCCTCTCAGTCTTACTCTTCAGCATCGACGCGATCGATCGCTCATTCCTCATATTATTAGTCTGAAGTCGTTGCTGTTTCGTTTTGCTGCCTGATCCTCTCGCAGCCATTTCGGATTAGTTCCATTTTGTGAGGTATTAGTAAGTATGATGGATCTCATCCCAAGTCGAATTCTACAAAGCACCGACAGATAACGTCACGTTCGTGTCCGCATGAGTGGCTGCGCTTTACGGACTGCAGCCATAGTCTCAGAGTCTCCATCAGTTCTCTTCCTCCTCCTCCTCCTCCTCCTGGTTTATCCGTGCGGCTAAATTTTAAGCTCTTGTTATTATCTGTAATACTGTGATTCTTCGTTGTTTCGATGTATTATAATTATCATGGTCAGTCTCAACTTGCAATTGAGTGGTATCTCCGCGGAGTTTTGCTTCAAAGCATATTTGAATCGATGAACAGTGTTGAAGTGTCGTGAAATTAGATTTGATGTCATTGAATATAGTTGAAAGGAGTTTTGAGGTTAGGTTTTATGTAGTGTCAGCCATTCAGTGCTTGTGAATAAGCTGGTGCCCTCCATGCACTTTGGTTATGAGTGGCACTTAATTGAAGTTTGGAGTTTATTATTGTGATTATGATAGATTAGAAGTGTGAGATTAGTGTGGATATGTGGTGTTTGATGTAGGCATCTCAGGAGGGGATTTCACTAGTCATTAATTCCCCCCCCCCAAAAAAAAAAGTTGGCAAAGTGACTATAATATCTTGATAATTTAGTTTTAGTTGCTGTTTACATGCATGTATGTGTATTACATGGACTGATATAATATACCGAGATATTTACTATTATATGATTATTTATTTGAAAATAATAAGAGCCTACTATGACAATTATTATAACGAGTGTAATTTACTGTTAATAATTAATAATTGCACAAATGCTATTTTAGTACAACTCGGTTGTCCCCCGCTCCACGCCCCAGAAACCTAGATTAACACTGGTGGATATGATAGGACGGTCGCACAGGTTAGAGATTTTTGCATTGGTCCATATGCCATCTGTGTTACCAGTCCTGCAGACAATTGATGGCGTTACAATTTATCTATACTGTTAATATTGCATGCTGTTCTTGTTTGGCAAGGTACAGCTAGGATCAGCTGTTATGATGAAGGCAGAATGCCAAAGTAGAACAAACAAAACAAAGTTAATGTAAAGAATAGGTTTATTGGCAATTTAATATAGCGCCGTTCCTTCAAGGATAACTACGGTACTCAAGAGCGCTCCTATAGTACAACCCCGGTCGAATAAGACAGAGAAAGAAATGAGGCAGAAGGACCAATAGCCTAGGTATTTGACGAAGGATAAAAGGGAGCTCATTCCAGGTCGCAGGACCAGCCACCGAGAAAGCACGGCATGCACTGCCTGATTGCATAATCCGTGAGCGGGGAAATAGTGTGTGTTGCATTCATGACTGTATTTCTTTCCAGATTGTTGACCTTGGACTGATCTTCCATCCTGGATCGTACTGTCGGGATCTCTGGAATATTCTCGATGCCATGGTTGTTGTCTGTGCACTCGTGGCATTCTCTTTTACGTACGTGTAGGTTTCTGGATGCGATTGAGTGTCTTACTATTTATATGTTTGTTCTGTTTGTTTGTATGTGCACTTGTTATGGCGCCCCTTCAAGCTCTCTACTCAGAGGCGCTCCCGACTGCAGAGCGGACACTGCATCGGAGTTTCACGCCGAAGCGCTGAGCAATTGCGAGTGAAGGACTTGCCCAAGGTCCCTATGCGGCGTGTTTGTTCTGTTTGTTTGTATGTGCACTTGTTATGGCGCCCCTTCAAGCTCTCTACTCAGAGGCGCTCCCGACTGCAGAGCGGACACTGCATTGGAGTTTCACGCCGAAGCGCTGAGCAATTGCGAGTGAAGGACTTGCCCAAGGTCCCTACGCGGCGACTTGAGGTGGATTCGAACCTTCCGGCTTCAAGGCAATGACGCTACCACTACACCACCGCGCCCCACGACGAAGTATAAAAGGGAGTCATTCTATCATGGTTCCATGTGCCACTGTGCATGTTAAAGGGTAACATGAGGTGGATGCAAATGCTTCGTGTGCTTAAAAAAGTGAGCGTGTTACTTTTTTATAGAACCTTTCAGCACTCTAACGTCAACAGTGTTCTTTGTGATTTTGTGATGCATGGGGAACAAAGGCAGCGCGTTTTTAAAGAGTTAGACATCTGTTGTATTTGTTTGCTGCTTTTGATGGGCATCTCAGAAATTGTGCTAAAAAATGTTACATTTGATTATGAGCCGTTTATCAGTGTCCTTTTTTTGTGCTGGTCATCGTTTTTGGCGGCACTTT
Organism: Lumbricus terrestris; assembly: GCA_949752735.1. Taxonomy (NCBI): domain Eukaryota; kingdom Metazoa; phylum Annelida; class Clitellata; order Crassiclitellata; family Lumbricidae; genus Lumbricus; species Lumbricus terrestris. Next base: position 37,187,785 of record OX457047.1, read on the forward strand.
TCACTACTATCTGATATAAAGACTGAAACAACAGTTTTTCCATACGCCTACTTATTAATTCAATGAAGTTGTTTAAAGTGTAATTAATATTAATGATAGTTGGAGACCATAAAGATAGAAAATTTTAGGACGACAACAGTTGATAGAATAGTAGTAGGCCTAGCCTTTTGCAACTACAGTAGGCCTAGATAGATGCAAAAGGCAACTTTAGAAGATGGAAGAAGGTAAAGGAGGTAAAAAAAACTGGCAAACGAGGATAAGGAGAATGGATGATAATCATCATGGGCGGAGACCTAGGGGGGAACAGGGGGGACGGTCCCCCCCAATGAAAGTGCTGGGGGGACGGCCCATGCATTTGTCCCCCCCAATGTTTGAGCGTCAAGACTTTTTGGGCGGCGAAAATAGACAATTTCGTCGAGATTTGGCCGGATGACTAAAAAAAAAAAAAAGTCAACTTTTTGGGCGGCGAAAATAATTTTTTTTCACAAGATTTCGCCGGTCGTCAGAAATTTTTCTGAAAATCTCGCGTCTTTCCGTCCCCCCCAATTCTTGGCCCAGGTCTCCGCCTATGATAATCATGGAAAGAGTAGAAAAGATTTATAGGAACAATCGATGGAATGAAAGAGGTCAAACGAAAAAAAATCAGCTGTGGAATCAGTTGGCCATTGAAAATCGCTGAACTGGAACACTGATAAAAAAGATAGAAAATCTTCTTTAATGTGTCAAGTATTAATTTTGTGTCTTTGCTTTTCTGTTATATTATATTTATTTAAAAACCAGCGACAGTCAAGGAGCTGGGAAGAATCTGAACACGATAAAATCGCTGAGAGTGCTGCGAGTGTTGCGACCGCTAAAGACCATCAACAGGGTGCCAAAGCTCAAGGTAGAGTTTCTTTGACAATATTCATACCAATACTGGATTTTTATTTGTTATAATGGGGTTGGGGTGGTGCATATTTTGTTTGTTGCTAATTGTATTTATTTATTTCTGTATTGGCTTTGAAAGTGTCAATTCATTGCTGGTTTTTCAATATCTCCCAAACTACATATAGGCCTACAGGATATCCCTTCTTAGTGGGATTTGTCTCTTTGGTGGACCTGTTAGCAACAGGCTGTTGCTCCCCAATAATTCAATCTGACATTATCTGCTGCCAAGGCTGTTTTTAAGGAATTTTTAGAACTGCACAACTCCTCCTCTTTTCCTTTCCGATCTGACGTGGTAAATTACTTCCAATCGGACCTTATTGCTAGTTTTAACTGTACAGAAATGGTTATGCAACAGCATAAATCCATTTAGAACCGCACATTTTGTGTACAACTGCACGTTAAAATACCCGGTAGCCTGTCTGCTGCGACTGCTTCCCACTTGATAAATTGCTGGCTCACATTTCTTAAAAAGATTTCTTCCGGATAACATGTATGAAACTTGTTAGGCTACTTGATTTTTGCGGTCGTATCTTGTACATTGTTGGGAAGCATAAAATATGAATTTGAAATTGAATTTGGTTGATTGCGCTTGGTGCTTTTGTAATTTCATTTGAGCCGTTTGAATAGCGTCACTCGAAAAGCAAAGTTAATATCGGAAGCGCACTTTTGCTTATCATTTAGGACTGCTCTGTTATCGGATGCGCACTTTTGCTTATCATTTAGGACTGCTCTGTTCTGGTGATGTGCAGAATGTTTTTTTGTCTTCTAGGCTGTGTTCGATTGTGTTGTGAATTCGCTGAAGAACGTTCTGAACATCATGATCGTCTACATGCTCTTCCAGTTCATATTCGCTGTCATTGCCGTCCAGCTCTTTAAGGGAAGATTCTTCTATTGCACCGACGACTCCAAGAGCACGGAGGATGAATGCATGTACGGTACTATCGTTTCTAATCACTTCTATAGGTGGTGGTGGTATTTGCAGTTTAACGTCACTGTGTGGCAACAAAGACCATTAGCGACGCCCTCCTCCTTTATCCAGGCTTTGGACTGGCACTGGCAGAGTGCAGCCAGTGGCGGAGTTACTTCTATAGGTAATCTAAGCTAATCTAGTGATCTCAAAGCACATTAATGGACCAATTGCTTCAATGTGTATAATGCACTTTGTAACGGAATATGTCAATGTTGTATCTTAAAAATTCTATTCTTTCTATTTTGTTCTATTCTATTCTGTCTATTCTGTTCTCTTTATGAACCTACAAAACTCCCCTCGCAGTGCAATGTAATCAGAAACAATCATTGTTAGAGACGTCACCAGATTAATTCTAAGTTAAAGTAATAATGACACTGACATACCTTTTAATTAAATCGAATGCCCTTGATAGGTTTTAGTTATCGTTATCGGTAACAAAAACTTCCCTACGTAGCCTACAGGCTACATCTGGTGTAGTTTCTAAGTCCCGGCCAATGACTTAAGGCGGATGATGTGTATAGTCTCTTCCTATGAATTGTTCCTGCACAGTATAGTTCCTTCTGTTTTCCAGGGGAGACTACTTTGAGTACAAGGATCCTCATAAGCCACCGATGGTCAAGAAACGCAAGTGGGAGAAATGGGAATTCCATTATGATGACGTCGCCTCAGCAATGTTGACACTGTTTGCTGTGCAGACGGGAGAAGGGTGGCCGGCGTAAGTGATGGTCACAAGTCACAACTTCTCACTTCCCGTTATAAATTATAATTCTTTCTTTGATGCTGACCAGTTCTTGATGTTACTTTAACAAAAAACAGTGCATTCATTTGAGTGCTTGATTTTGTATGTGTAGGCCTACGTCCTGTGGACGAAGAAGAAGAGGAAGAGTGTGAATAAGAGCATGGGCGGAGCTTGGTTTCCGTTCTTGGAGGGGCTAAGGCCTTCTTGGGGGGGGGGTGGCTAAGTCCGGGAAAAGATACCATTTACACGGCAAAAATGAATCTGGGTCTTCTTGGTGGGGGCCTTAGCCGGGTTAGCCCCTGATAAACTCTGCCCATGAATAAGAGGAATGTGCGCATAGAAAATGCTTCAGTGGCAATATAAAGTGCAATATTAAGTTGCTGTTACTTATATCTTGCTTATTTTATTTGGTTCAATCTATACCCAAGGAAAGTGAAAACTATAGGATGAAAAGTAGGATGAAGTAGAGTTTTAGAGTTCTGCGTCACTCACGATCCATGGCCGACTCAGCTTTAATGAGCACACAGGACGCACACTGGGGGGAGGGGTGAGGGACCCGGTAGAGTAGCCCTAATTTTATCTGGATAACACCCTGGCATAGAGAGCAAGAGGTAACGAGTTCGAGCCCCCGTTGGGCGGTTATGCTTTGTAGGCTGCTTCTTTGCGCCATATATTGCAGGCTGTCTGTTCTGTTAGTATAGTTAAGATTTGTGTATTCTGTGATCTAGGTTCTTGTGAATTGTTTAGGCTGTGTAATTGTAGGTTGCGTTCTGTCAACCGGATTGTTGAATAAACGAAAATTATTATTATTATTATTACTGTTGGTTGGAAGATCTGATTGCAAGTTAGAGGACTTGCCACCCGTCTTATTGTATTGTATCTGACCATTTACAAAGCGCTTCTCGCAGCAAGAGCCTTTCAGAAGCGATCCCAGTGCGTTCAACCCCGAGAAATACGAAGCTGACGCACTATAGTGTGTGCGCACGATAAAAGCAACACATAGGGCCTACATACATTATATACATTACAGTGACTTATGCCCATCTGAATACTTTATCCGGATCGTTCAGCATCATTTTGTTGGCATATTTTGTATCCATGTTTAATTTTGTTTATGCTATTCACGTTCAACAGTGTTCTGATTCATTCAATGGATTCGACAACAGAAAATCGTGGTCCGCAGCCAAACTATCGGATGGAGATGGCCATCTTCTATGTCGTCTACTTCATCGTCTTCCCATTCTTCTTCATCAACATCTTTGTCGCTCTCATCATCATCACCTTCCAGGAACAAGGCGAGAACGAACTCGTCGACCACGAACTCGACAAAAATCAAGTAAACTTTCACATTAATATGATGTGGAAAAGCAGATAATTCTAACCATAAAGTAATCGTAGCTGTGATCTCAAATTTCTTTGGGTGTCAATCAAAAGCCAAGTGAAGGGCACCAACTTATTCACGAGTGCTGTGTCCTGTCAGAGGAGTTGTCCAAAGGAGTGGCTCAAAGGAGTGGTTCAAAGGAGTGGTTCAAAGGAGTGGTTCGAAGGAGGTTGTAGTCAGGTCTATACCAAAGTTGTTTGGTTTTAATATAGCCTAGCTACCATAGTTTCTGCCTCCTTTCTTGATCGTTCTTAAATGTGGTACCAATCATCTTAATTGGGCAAAGCCAACTTGCTTCCACATCTTCATGTTCACATCTTCATGTCGTACTCCTTTTTCTTGTAGTCCTTTTCCATATATCCCACTTGTTCTTCTCCTCCTCTTCATGGTTTCCTCCTCCTTATCCTCATGTTAGGCCTACTCCTCTTAGGGATATGTCTGATTTTGCTCTTGTACTCCTCATAATTTTCCGTTTCAAAATTGTTGTTCAAACTAATTAGCAAGATTCTGATTAATTTATCAATGACTGGCAAGAAACATGCGCTGAAGCTGGCTCAAAAAATTAATCATTGATGAGAAATTTCAGCAGCATTTTAATATGAATGAATAAGGGGTGAGGAAAAATATGCTTACGCATAAATGGATTACACACATTAGGCATATACAGTATGTAAAATACGTACATGCTCAGGTCCTTTCTGTTTAGCCGTGGCTGGGCTGGGATCACCTCTGAGCAGACCTAGACCTATTCTTTTCGAAACGGTTCAATATAGATTTCCAGAATAAACATATGATTGAATGTTTTACTTAATTAACTTGACCCATTGGTTAGCCTATAAAGTTAAATTTACATATTATTTTACAACCTGAATTGTGGCGATTGAAGTGAACGATTTTCATGCATATTCAGAAACAGTGCATTGACTTTGCAATCAACGCCCGACCGACGTGTCGATACATGCCGAAGAACAAGAACTCGATCAAGTATCGCATCTGGAAGTTGGTCGTTTCACCTCCGTTTGAGTTGTTCATCATGACGATGATTGCGCTCAACACCATCATTCTCATGATGAAAGTAAGGATGATCCTTCTAACGACTTTCAGAAGACCTTCGACATTGTTAACTTTTATATCTGTCCTTGAATAATTTGTCCTTTATTCCTGTACGTTGTTGACTTTTATATATGTTCTTGAATAATTTGTCCTTTATTCCTGTGCATTTGTTAACTTTTATATCTGTCCTTGAATAATTTGTCCTTTATTCCTTACATTGTTAACTTTTATATCCGTCCTTGAATAATTTGTCCTTTATTTCTGTACATCGTTAACTTTTATATCTGTCCATTAATAATTTGTCCTTTATTCCTGTACGTTGTTGACTTTTATATCTGTCCTTGAATAATTTTTCCTTTATTCCTGTAATCAGAAATTCTCTTTCCATTTTACTCAGACTTTTACAATTCACTCTGACATTTTTCATATAGACACCTTCTCCATTATTTTCTACTGTACTTCTGATTTTCTTTTTCTGGTCGTTTTGACTTTTGTTTTGATACTTCGGACATAGTTTCACTTCCTCTCTCCTGTTTTATCATCTTATTTTCTGAATTCTCCTTCGTATAATGCAAATTCTATAGTTTTTCCTTCAGGTATCTTGGCCTTATCTTGTAGTATTTATAATATGTATCAATTTACTTTGGTCTCTTATTATCCATCTTGTATTTTTCATATCATTTGACCTTTTGTCTCCTTTGGGTTGGCATTAGTGTACTATTATATAACTGGCTACTTGCTTTGGTTCATTTATGCATTGTTAACACTGGCTCTTTTGCAAGTTCTAACACATGTAAATAACAAATTATGCGACCAATGATCACATGCATTCATATATACTATTTATATAGGCTACACACATACTCACATTCCCACATGCATACATACATTCTTACATGCATACATACACGCATTATGCGTATGTTCTTTCATGCATATAATAATATGGTACAAAGATGCATGCATGTATATATTTTGCTCACCATTGATATGAAAGCGCTGCTGCAATGTCTTCCTTTTACTTATTTACTTTTTGTAGGCAGCATCAGTGTTTGTTTCAGATTGCCAGTCACTGATCAGTTGATTAATTGTCTATCGGCTGATGTAACTTGCTGGTTATTTGATGATATTGGGATGGAGGGCTGTAATTGGTTTTATATGCAACCAGCAAGCAGCTGAAAGATGACACTGAACGTTCATGTTGTTGCTACTTTGTCTCATAGAATTGAAAAGATTCTGTCGTTCGATGTTGTTGGATGTTTTTGTTGATGAATTTTTGTGGCTAATGTGAATGTTCGATACATTACTACTAATTTGCAATAATTTTACGTGCAGTTTCAGAACTTCTGCAAATGTTGCACCCAACATGTGATCTTTATGTGATCTTTATGTGATCTTTATGTGATCTTTATGTGATCTTTATGCATTCTTATTAGATTTTTCACATATTTCTCATTTGATGGTTTCATAGGTTTCTCTGATGTAGGCCTATCTGTTCGTCATGTACCTGTAGTCTGCTGTTGACTGTATTATATGATTCTAAGTGTGACATATTGCACCAAAGACTTCCAATACCATAGGTCAAATAACGTAGTAATAAATTTAATCTTTCAGGAGTCAAATTACTTGGTAATAAACTCTTATATATTATATACTCTCAATTATATATTTCGATAAACAGGGCTCAAAATTTAAATTTCATATGCGCTAGCAGCAATTATCATTTATTCAGGGCTGAATAGCACAATCAGGATATGACATTTCTTATCATTCATTTGCGGGAAGCAACTCAATTGTCAACATTAAATGGATACTAAGTATTAGTATGTAAAACGCATCTCATAGTGTCTTTTAAGGTGATGAGTTTCTTTGTATTTTTATTAAAAACTTCTGATGTCTTTTTGAAGTTTTTTATCATCCATTTTATGAATGAATAAAATGTGGAACTTTTTAAAAACAGATCTATTCTGAATTTTATTTCTTCTAACACGTGTCAGTTATCTATCGGTTTTTTCTGGAGAGAGCATTCTGTATAAACCTCGAGAAATTTATCTGTGCTTCATCTATTTAATTTGTACATCTTACGGGAGAGAGTTATGTTTAGAGTGTAAGAATCTTTGTATCTGCACCCTTGAAGAAAGCATAGGAGAGCAATTATTGAGTATCGTAGGCTAGTTGTTGTTCGTATACATGTACGTGATCATCGTTTCTATTTCGACAGTCTTTGTTTAGCCGGTGTTTTGCTGTCTTCAGTTGCACAAGGCTTCCGTACTGTATCAATGGGTTACACGCCAGCTAAACTCAGGACTCACGTTGCTCTTTACAATTGAATGCTTGCTCAAGATTGTGGGGTTTGGTCTGAGGGTAAGATCCGCTTCTGATTCAGCTACCGTACTACCGTACTATAGCGATGCGTGCGCATGGTCGATCGCTCGCATTTGACACCTCTAGTAACCGCACCGAACAAGAACTTAGACTGATGGATTCTTCACGTGTGTCTATTTTTTGGCACCATGTGTAGGCTTTGCCAATCGGTTGTGGAAGGGGTCAAATCTTGATTGGCATAAATGTCATGTAGCTGTGAAATTAACCATTGCACTTGAAAGGATAAACATTTAGCAAAATGACCTAAACTTCCAAGGTAAAATTATGCGGGTGAACTATGCACTGCTCTAGATTACTGTAATGCCATTTTTTACTGAGCTATTGTTGTGTCCACTGTAGCCTATTTATGGATGTTGTGCCAATTCTGATGTTGTAAAGAGCTAAATCTATTTTACTTCTCTGAAGCAAAACCTGAATTTTCACATTGCACTATGATTGCCAGGAACTCAAAACCAGCAATAATTGTTCAATAATAATTGTCGACTCTTGTGCTGACCACTATTTATAAAGCTTCGAAATTTGTGCAAATAATTATATTAGGAAATTTATTTACATCTTCATAACCCCTTGGCAGTTAGAGTGAGGGAGGGTTATAAGACACTGCATTTTAAATTATCTCAGTAAACATTTCTTGCAGTTTTTATTGAAGAGGAAAAGAGAAAAGGATTGGCAAAGGAGTGCACTTTTTAGGGAACAATACACTTTTTAGGGAACAATGCATCCTGAAATTGATCAAGAACTGACAGATTAATTTTGTCTGCAAATACCATCAATCACAGTTTTGACAACGGTATCTTGCTACGCATGTTATGGTCAAACATGGACGATACTGCATCTTCAGAGTATTCCACAGTTTATAATTTTTAGAGGCTTTGCTTCTTTTAGGAAATTTATAAACTCTCAAAACATTTTGCCACTTATTTGTCAGCTCTTAGAGTGGCAATGTATTAAATTTATAATTAAAAAATCATGATCAGTAAGAAAATTGCAGTTCATGTTTGACTCCTTGTTTATCGCCCCCCCCCTCAGCTTTCACTTAGACACACACTGCTTTCTTGTTGGCTTCCTAACTAGTGCAAGTTTTTGCTACAGTTTTAAACGATCCTATGAAGTCAGAGTAAGTATATTATATGCAAGGGACACTAGAGAAAAATTTATTTGTTTTGGAGGCTAACGGTTTCAGTTGAAACAAAGCATGCAGCATCTTAATCATCTTTTGGTGAATTTGTTAGAATTTAAATCTTAGTCCAAATTCGAAAATTTTATGTAATTTTACTGAAATTCTGCTTAAAGGTGGAAGAGCATGAAAAACGCGTCTTCGGTTTTAATTGCAGTAGGTGGATGAATAATTTTCTCTCGTGTTCCTTTTGCAGCTTTGGGAGTTTATGTTGTTTTTTCACATTCTTTTATGGCAGACCTGTATACCTGGTTGTTGGAGATTTCTGCTGGTTTATTTTGAGGCTTGCTCCCTGGCGGTTCTTTGCATTTCTGACGGCTGTGATTTTATTTTACTGCACTTCAGTTTTACCAGAGAACCTCTAGTAGTCTGACATACCGTAACTACAGCGAATCACTTGGCTACCTCAACATGTCCTTCACCGTTATCTTCTCCATCGAATCTGTCCTCAAGATTTTGGCGTTTGGACCAAAGGTTTGCATGTCTCATGTACACTTCAATTGTTTTGGCTTTTGGTTTCATTTTCTGTTATCATAATGGGTGATATTAAGAGCTGTAATGATTTTGTTCTCGTTTGATCCCATTCATTCTGCGTCTTATACACCGGTAGATCTTGTTAGCATTATAGACGAGACTGTTTGGTGGGCCTATTCGGGTTCATAATTAGGGAAAGATACCTGGAGGGAACTATGTGTTGAAAAGTGCTTTGCCATGCAATGAACTGATGTTTTGGCAATTATTGTGTATGACAATTGAATATATGTGCGTTTGCGTCATAACCTGTGCTTCAGAAGTCCAGATTATAAATATACAACAAACGGGAATTAAACAGGCGAGAAGCAGCATTGAAGGTTAACTTAGCAGTTGAGAGCACTTTGACCGAGTCCAATTTGATGTGGCACTTTAAGTTAAGCTTGAGCAAATGAGTTCAAACAGAATTTGGTCCTTCAGAAAACATAGTATTGGGTTTGAGATGATCCTATAGTGGTTGAGAAAAGACTTTCGTTAGAACCCATCTATGGGTGAATATTTTGGACTTTAAGGGTTGAAAACAAAGTTTTGCAGCTGAAGCTCGTGGTTTTTTGAGCAGTGTATAGGAAGATTGAACAATTCAATTGCATAGTGACTGAAAAGCTCTGTGGTGAGACAGTTTCATAGTTAGGTTTTGCAATTTAGAAACTATTTAGATCCTTGACTTAGTAATTAAGGAAATGTGTGCTTGTGGCCGTGGACTATTATGCAGTTGAGAATCGAGAGTTTTTGATGCTTAGGAGTTTCCTTTCCACCGCAATTAGGTCCACTTAATGGAACTGGAATGCTGAGATTCAATATTTATGATTGGTTCAGCATCAGGTTCATTCAATCAATCAATCAAGAAACTGTAAATATGGCTATCTTCTTGTATATAACATCATCATAGCAAGTTGCCGTAGTTAGGCTACGTCTACGATTCTTTACAAAAACTCTCTACTGTCAACACTAAGTCTGATGCAGTGATGCTCAGTGTTATCCAGCAGGTGGTAGGTCCCTCAACCTGAAATGGTTTTCCTCAGACATTCCGCTCCCTTTCTAAAACTCATCAGGCTTTCCTCTCTCATCTTAAGACAGTTTTATTTGGCCACGCTGAGGTTGGGAGAGCCTCTGAGTTACCCTTGAAGAGGCGCTACATAAATGCACTTAATGAATGAATGAATGAATGACAGGTACAGTTTTAACTGTCTTTTAAAGCAGAAAGACAATTGCTTCCCTGAGGGACTAGCTGACTACTCGTGGGATGTGCATTGTGCACCTGCGACCTGAAAACCCAATCACTCTTTTAGAGTTAGTAGGTGAAATGAAACTGTAAGCAGGTATTGCTGGAGATGTGGCATATTCCAGAGGAAGATTGTAGTCCTTCAGTTGAGAAAACCATTTTTAGCAAATCGTGTGACTGAAAAATTTGCTGTAAAGTTGACCCTGTGGCAATCAGGTTCGTTTCTTGTGCACTTAAAAATTATGCAAATCCTATCCGAGTAGGCCTACTTCCTCGTGTCTACTACCATCCTAACTGGTCTTACTGCCTCGCCTTGCCAATGCCATTCCACCACATAAATGGGGGAACATAACTCGGAAGAGATATTTTGGTATTGAGAAATGGATGCTGTTGGGTCTTTTCGGTTCCAGAGACCGCTACGATGTGGTACTGGAAAATGTTCATGCTTTTTGCACTGTGTGCGTAGTGGCTAGTAGATAAAAGGTTGTCTAGTGCACTATTCACAGTTAAGTTGGTCTGTTTATAGAAGATATGCACTAGGCTCTCTGCCTAGTCTAATTCTGTAGATTTAGATTGATTTTGAATACTTCAGCCGTTGACTCTATTAAAAGTTTGATAATGCTGATTTCTCTAAACTGTTGTACACATCAATTTAAACAATTCTATCTAGATCCTTGTCAGAATTTATTATTATAATTATTGTAATTGCTATCGTCATCATCTTAATTACGACCTTCTTCACCATCTTCTACTGCATAGAAATTGTTAATTTTAAGGTTTTTATTGTTTTAGAAATGTCACTTGCTTAATCGTATAAGTTCAGTTGAATAGTAATTGCCAAGTAATTTTTTAGCAGGGCCGTTGTCTTGTGTTCCGTTTACCCTTTAGTGACTAGAGTGACTACTTAAATCGATTGGGTAACCACTAACCAATGCAACTCCTTGTTGAAGAGTTAATTATATGATTGAGGCATGACAATGCTTGAACAGTTTAAAGGAGTTTGAAAGAAGTTTTCCGTGTTTGTGGCAGTGAATCCGATTAATTATTTGTCAGTTATCACTATCATGCTGTGACAACTTAATTGTAGCTTAGGGATTATGTGGTCTCATCAGTGATAGATCTTTAATTTAAGTGTCTTAACTTTTGGACTGTGTTTGTGTAAAACAGACATGCTGGAACTTTTCTTTTTTACCGTTACCAGATTGATGTTGTCATGTTGTCTTGCCAAGTTTTGCAACATGATAAAATGGCTGATTTTTCAGAACTATTTTCGAGACTCGTGGAACGTTTTTGATTTCATCACGGTTGTTGGCAGTGTTACTGATGTGCTTGTCAGTGAAATTAGGGTGAGTTTAAACAAATTAATTATCGTGATTTTTAATAACCATTTTTGTGTATGATTGTGGTAAGTGTTGCATTATCAAACAGTCATGATGTACTTTTGAGAGATCACTCATTGCCGATCCTAATAAAAAAGAAGAAGAAGAAGACGAAGAGGAGGAGGAGGAAGAGGAAAAGGAGGAGGAGGAAGAGGAAAAGGAGGAGGAGGAAGAAGAGGAAGCGGAAGAAGAAGAAGAGGAAAAAGAAGAGGGGAAAAGAAGAGGAAGAGGATGGACATGGGAGGGGACGGTAGGGACAGGGGCAGGGGAGGGGACAGGAGGAGAGGGGAGAGGGAGGGATAAAGAGGGACAGGGGCAGGAAGAGGGACGGGACAGAGACAGGGAGAGGGAGATATCAGTCCATGAAGCCAGTGTCTAGAAGAAGCATCGATGGATATGCTGTTGAATGTATGGACAATAGAACTGATATCTTATCAGATATCTTGTCAGACATCTTGTCAGATATCTTGTCAGATATCTTGTCAGATATCTTGTCAGATATCTTGTCAGATATCTTGTCAGATATCTTGTCAGATATCTTGTCAGAGCTTATACTAAAGTGATTCTGGAATAATGTTCTGGCTTTACTTTACTTTTGCTTGATAGCAGATTAGAAAGTTTTATGGGACTGCGGCCTAGTGAGTTCACATTGGCGGTACAAAGTAATTTTCAGGGGCGAGTATAGGACACAACAAGGTTTGCCTAACTCGATGAGATTATACTCGGTTTACTCAAGTAATAAATGCACTTTAAAAATGATCAGAAAAAAATAGGTGCTCATTACTGTTATAGTTTTGCGAAATGTCTGAATCCGGCATGGGTATATTTGAGAGGAGGACTACGAGTTCTAACCCCAAAATAAGTACCTGTAATTGCCAAACTGGCCCCACTCTCTGGGATCATGCCCAATGAAGACCTCTTAAATGGAAACCCCAAAATTGATTCCTGACTTCCCCTTGGATTAATTAATTACTGTATTATGCCTTTTCAATTCACAGGAACGTTAGACGTTTTATGAGAGAAACAGCGATGAGATTGCAGTTTTTATTCTTTGCATGTTTTATGCTTTAGAGCAACTTCATCAGTCTCGGGTTCCTGCGACTTTTTCGGGCTGCTCGCTTGATCAAACTTCTTCGCCAGGGATATACGATACGAATTCTTCTGTGGACGTTTGTCCAATCGTTTAAGGTAAAAGAAATGCTGCATGATATGCACGTATGGAAGATGCAGAAGAGAAAATGTAGAGGTGCAGTCTATCACTTATGCAAATTTATAATGCCGCCAGTTATTCAAGGTTAGACAGATTCTGCTTATGTGAGGCTGATGGGGGGAAAACGAGGAGAAGAAATGGAGGAACAGTCAGTCTCTTATACAAACAATGCCTTGAGACTTTAGCCACAGCTGCGTTATACATGCGCATTTGTGGTCTTAAGAGGCCTTTGAAGCAGTCACATAGGCTAATCGTAATCGTAATCGTAAACTCGAAATTTCTAGAGCGCCACTCGAATGCCAAGCGCGGGGCACCAGCTTATTCACGAGCGCTGCGTTGCGTTAGAAGGGTTGTCCGTGAGAATAGTCCGTGGTGGTCCGGGTCGAGTTACCATAGGATCAGGATCAAATGCGTTGTGTTAGAAGGGTTGTCCGTGAGAGTAGTCCGTGGTGGTCCGGGTCGAGTTACCATAGGATCAGAGGCTAGCCGTACATGTACTATAAAAGCAGACATTAGACGAAAGAAGAGGAAGAGGAGGTGCAGGGAATAATAATCTTCATTTATTCACTAAATCTGACACACCGCAGAATGATTACAATGTCATGTTATACGAAATACGGCCCACTATAGCACGACACGCAGAAGCTGGTAGTGTTTGCATTTCTGGCATTTATTTTGAAAAGTTATTCAGAATGCCTTGAATTTCCACCTTGACTTTTTTTCAGGCCTTGCCGTATGTCATACTACTGATTGCCATGCTATTCTTCATCTATGCCATCATTGGCATGCAGGTGAGCAATAACACTACTGAGTCCTCGCTCCAGCCATGGGTCCTGTGACCTCCAACTTTAGTATTACAGTGCACCTTTAAAGCCTATCTGTACGCTTCTCTTCAATGGTGATGGCAAAGAAGTATTTTACAATGAAAGCTGTTTAAACTGTTGCTTTTGTAGGGCTCCGTTTGTAGGCTACTTAATGATTGCTGGTTTTATATGGTGTTGATATGAGTTCAAGTATAATGAATACTTTCTGTGGTTGTTGGTGACCTCTTTTGCAAATTCTGGTAAAGGTTTGGTTTCTTCTTACACAAACGCTGAGCTTACAGTTGACATCAGCTGCAACTGTATTTGTTTGGACATGAAAAATAGCTGTGCACTTCATAGATAGCCTACGTTGCTTTTATCAATTAGTTATCATACTCCAGTGTTGCAACGGTTCGTTTTAGTAATAGAAAAGAATTCAGTGCTTGCCAACAATAAGAATGTAAGGCAGGTTCTTCGCTATTGCTTGTTGTTTTATATTTGTGGGGCGCGGTGGTGTAGGGGTATGTCAGAGCCGGAAGTTTGCGGATTCAAATCCACCTGAAGCCGCCACGTTGGGACACTGAGCAAGTCCTTCACTCGCAGTTGCTCATGCGCTTTGGTGTGAAATTTCGATTCAGTGTCAGCGCTGTGATCGGGAGTGCCTCTGAGTAGAAATCGTGATGGGGTGCTATATCAAGTGCTCGTACATACTTCATATAGATTCATAATAATTATTACCTGTGGAAACCATCGTTTCTAGTAACTCACACTGGATGAATAAGTTTAACATTTGGTCGTTTATTCCTTCCGCTGCCAATGTGTCATCAGGTCTTTGGGACAATTCGCCTAAGTTCAAAAACTCAAATAAACCGCTACAACAATTTCCGAACATTTCCACAGAGCGTCATGCTGCTCTTCAGGTAGACGAAGCATGTCGTGATTTAAATGCGTGCTTGCTCATCCGTGACCCTATGCCAGTTCCAGATCCTATTGCACTGGTGATGATGATACCTGTAGAAAACAATCATTTAGATCCAGTTGGTTTGCTCGTTTTCCCAATTTCCGTTTCCTTAGTTTAGCAATGGTACAGCATGCATTCGAAACCGATTTCTTCTCTTGGTGACTGATGTTGAATGAAAATAATGGCTGCAACATATTTCTGTTTTCTGTTCACACGTTTTGCAGACTTTCGATTAGCAAGTTTAACCCTTTGCCATTTACATGTACAACACTTTAATCGGTGAAGGGTTAAGAGCACATTTCCCATTCAGAAGTGATTTTCCTTGAAGTTTAATTTCAGTTCTCACCAGATCTCTCTCTCTCTCTCTCTCTCTCTCTCTGTCTGCCTGTCTGTCTGTCTGTCTCTCTCTCTGTCTCTCTCTCTCTATTACTTTTTACTTTTACTGTCTCTGTCTGCTGAGGGCGTACAAAGCTGAAGCTATTTTTCTGGTTACGTTTGCATCCTTAATCCTTATGAACACATGCCACATATAGTTTTACAATAACCTACTTCCATGATATTTAAACTATTGCTCATATTTTACTTAATGGTATTATTTTTATTTAAATGTATAATTGTAATTTATTCTGTTTTCATTTTGCCCAATAATATTAAACACATTTTGCTGGTGTTACTGTTGTAACGATAATCTGGATAGATTCCTGTCACTGCAGAACCACCGCTTGGGAAAATATCTATAAATAATTATATTCCTATGATGACAATCATGCTTTATTTCCTCAACATTATTTTATCTCCCACCAAAACAGAATGGGCGAACGGGACGAGCAGCTTTACGCCAGTGCCCTGTGATTGTTATGCCCAGCATTGTGGAAGAATCTTTATTTATTGCTGTACATTTATATTTTTTAAATGGTTGTTTAGATCTTTGGCAACATCAATCCCCTTCCGAACCAGAGCATAAACCGTCACAACAATTTTCGAACATTTTTCGAAGCCCTCATGTTGTTATTCAGGTAACCAGCGCGTGTTATTCAGGTAACCAGTGTCTGTCGTCCCAGCTTGTCGTCAAATGTTGTGCGTGACAGAAACGATATTTTTGATCAGCCGTTTTTCTGTTGTTCCAGTTTCTTTTTGTCGGTGGCAGAAGCAGTCAGGAAATTAGAAACGGTTTCGGATGGGCTTTAAAACAGTGTCCACTATCAATTAGATCATTTGAATAATCTCGACTAGATTTCCAATTGAAGCTGGAGTGTTCTGGTACTCAGATCATTTTTTTTAAGAGTGGTTAGATACTGGATTTGATCTGCAAGTACTGACTTAGATCCTTCTACTAAATGAGCCATTAATCGTGATCATCAGCTCCAAATTTCTAGGATTAGTATGCCTGTCTCTACCTTTTGAGCCACTTCCTGTTCAGCTGGGTACTGGTGACATCTGGATACTAATGACAGTGCAATACTGGTGACATCTAGATACTAATGACAGTGCGATACTGGTGACATATGTATCGTTGCATACTAATGACGTCTGCATAACAATTACCACCAAGGACAATGACCCTAAGTACCTCGGGCAAGATCGGGACTGCTGCTTCAAAATTTTACTGTGGTGTCATTGGAATTTTATATGGTGCTTCTTTTGTTGAATTCCTCAACATAGTCTAATGCTAAAAATATCAAATCACTGTTGTTTGGTGTGGATTAAGCTATGAATAGAATTAAGTTAATCTTTTAAGTTTCTTGGTTGAATTTTCCACACTCGTGGAATCAGCTAAAGCAAAGATCATCTAGAACAAATTGACTGATGCTCTGAAGATTCTTTTTTGTTTACTGTAACAAAAGCAAAGCATGTGGTCACTTGTGAACTTAAATATTAAATAACAAAATTACCATAGATATGATCCAACTGATAATAATAATATCATGATGTTTAAAAATAAAAACTATTACAGATGGACTTCTTGCATTTTACAAGCATTTGCATATTTCAAGATAAAATTAACTGAAATTCTGCCTTTGTTAAACCCCCCCATGTTTTTCACATTACGATTGCTCTGGAAAATATCTAGATATAGAAAAATAACATGATAGATAAATTGAGCACCCATCTCTCTTTATTGGGTCCAAATTTTTCACTTTAAGAATTGCTCTAAAAATATTATTTGAAAAGTGGCATACTAACTACAGTATGTACTGTTTATTTAAAGGTCTATGAAAACCTTGTTTGCCTTGTTTATTATTCGATTTTGTATAGAGTTTGTTGAGTTGTTGTTGTGTATGTATTCTGCAAGAGTTGATTGTCATAGCATCACTAAGCATCTTGAAGGCATGTCTTCCTCTGGTTTATGTATTCAGACCTAGTTGCACGGTTAGATGTTTAGCATGCTTATAATATTTATAATATTATATTAATTAAAAACTGTTTATTGTAGCTGTATTGTCGGTTTAAAAGTTCTTATCCACTAAGGCTCTCTCTGTCTGTCTGTCTGTCTGTCTGTATATCTGTCTGTCTCTGTCTCTCTCTGTCTGTCTGTCTGTCTCTCTGTCTGTCTGTCTCTCTCTCTGTCTCTCTGTCTCTCTGTCTGTCTGTCGCTCTCTCTCTGTCTCTCTCTCTGTCTCTCCGCCTCTCTCTCTCTGTCTCTCTGTCTGTGTGTCTGTCTGTCTCTCTCTCTCTGTCTCTCCGTCTGTCTGTCTGTCTGTCTTTCTCTCTATCTCTCTCTCTTCTAGTAAACTGATCCATCTGTAGAATAAACTGATAGGTAATTAGATGCTGGTCATGCTGGCACTATAGAAGCTACACATTACACTTACTACTACACTTGTTATTAGCGTCCAGTAAGCGCCGCATGCTGAGCGGAACGGGATATCATTAGCTTAAATGTGGGGTGTGTGCTATGAATATACATGTATGACCCTAAAGATCAAATATTGCGGTCAAATGAAGCAGCAGGCCTACAGCAATTTTCTTTGCCTGAATCTGCTCGGTGTTCAGGTTGTCAGCAGGTCTAACATGAGAAATTCCGGGCCCCTAGCCACGATTAGCATGCACAAGCCCCTAAACTATCTTAAGGTTCAACGGAGAAAATAGTCTTTAGAAAGAAATTAAAATAATAAAAGTGCGATTTTATATTTAGATATAATTAAAATACTTTTATTCACTACTGTTGTTGATATTGAAGTTTAATGTTTAAACTGGTTGTAGTTAATTCGTTGTAGTTAATAAATACCTAGCCCGAGCCATTAAAAGTCGCTGGGCCCTGGGTATTTACCCCTCTGTCTCCCTCTCGACAACCCTGGTTGTCAGTGTTGTTGCTGTTGTTTTGTTGTTGTAAAATAAACGGATAGATTGCATGTACACTACATTATTACCTATGAATGCTTAATATTTTATTTTAAGTGTTTGGCTTTTTTATAAGGGTGATAGAAGACTTCAATTACAGTGATTTTTGTGAGAAGATAATTCAAGTTTTGACAATGACGATTTGAAACAATCTCACATAATTTGCAGAAGATTTATGTATTAATAATGATATAAGATTTCTGCCTGCCTGCCTGCCTGCCAATGTGCCTGCTTTCCTTCCTTCCTTCCTTCCTTCCTTCCTTCCTTCCTTCCTTCCTTCCTTCCTTCCTTCCTTCCTTCCTTCCTTCCTTCCTTCCTTCCTTCCTTCCTTCCTTCCTTCCTTCCTTCCTTCCTTCCTTCCTTCCTTCCTTCCTTCCTTCCTTCCTTCCTTCCTCCCTTCCTTCCTTCCTTCCTTCCTTCCTTCGTTCGTTCGTTCGTTCGTTCCTTCGTTCGTTCCTTCCTTCCTTCCTTCCGTCCTTCCGTCCTTCCGTCCTTCCGTTCTTCCTTCCTGCCTGCCTGCCTACCTGTCCCACAAGAGAGGAGGTAATAGCAGTGACATCATGGGGCACGGTGATGTAGTGGTAAGTTCGGTGCCTTGGAGCCGTGGAGCCGGAGGGTTGCAGGTTCGAACCACCTCAAACCACCGCGTAGGGACCTTGAGCAAGTCCTCACTCGCTATTGCCCTTGCACTTCGGCGTGAAACCCCGATGCCGTGTCCTCGCTGAAGTCGGGAGCGCCTCTGTGTAGCAGGCTTGAAGAAGCGCTATAGCAAATGTGAGAAATAAAATTTATAGGTAAAAGAAATCCTTAGCATACACAATATACAGGTACCTCTATGAGAGTTGATTGCTTTAGGTGTGCAACTGGAGAGAGTTGGCAGCAGATCATGTTGTCATGCATGAGTGGTCGAGAATGTGAT
The DNA here is from genome assembly GCA_949752735.1 of Lumbricus terrestris. Lineage (NCBI taxonomy): Eukaryota > Metazoa > Annelida > Clitellata > Crassiclitellata > Lumbricidae > Lumbricus > Lumbricus terrestris. The sequence goes on from OX457047.1 coordinate 37,206,784, forward strand.
CCACTGTCCTACCAGAGATCAGGTCACAGCAGCGACAACAGCTGTGGCCTTGACATTGCCATTCCGTACTTCGTCTCATTCATATTCTTCTGCTCGTTTCTGGTGAGTGAATATCCATCTTAAGTAGAGATTTCAGTAATTTTTTTTATTATATAACACGCACCCGATTATAACACGCATGCATTTTCGTGAACGCTGACCTTAAATTTACTTTAAGCCTACCTTAAAATTAATAGTTTCTTACTTAACACAATTGCTGTAAATCACTTTTTATTGCAAACAAATTAAAGTAATTTGAATGAGATCTGTTTCAGATGCTGAACTTATTTGTGGCTGTCATAATGGACAACTTCGATTATCTGACGAGAGATTCGTCGATTCTTGGTCCGCATCATCTTGACGAATACATCCGAATCTGGGGAGAATACGACCCAGCTGCAACGTCAGTCTATTATTCGTAGATAATCATCGGCTCTTCTTTCTCAGTTTAAGCACCTTTGTGATGGTATTGTACAGTGGTATAAAAATGTCCTTGTGCAGACACACATGCATATATAAATACATACATTCATATATACATACATACATACGTACGTACATACATACATACATACATACATACATGTTCTAAATAAGAATCACTGTGTGAGAAGGGACAGTATGTGAGTGTATGAATATGCAGGCCGTATCAAATAGATAAAATGATTGTCTCCACAAGAATTCAATAACGTGACCAATGTTAATGTGAGACTCCATATAGATTGTATTTTCCATTACATGCCGCATGTTGTATTTCAGAGGACGAATTCAGTACACGGACATGTATAAGATGCTGCGGACAATGGAACCACCGGTCGGCTTCGGAAAGAAATGTCCATACAGGCTGGCCTACCGAGTAAATACAAGTCTGATTTTATGAATTGCATACATCTAGTTGTATACATATGTTTATGCATAACTGTATCTGTGGTGTGTGTGTATGTGTGTGTATGTTCTTGTATATGTGAGCACTTCTGAAAGGCTCTTGCGCTTTATAAATGGTCAGATAAGATAAGATGAGATAAGATAAGATAAGATACATGTGTGCATATTATATTTGTATATACGCATAGATTAAGCATACAAATATGCACACGTTATAGACACACACATTTAGAGATCTTTTAAGAGTGCTATGTAAATTCTGACTCAACCCTAGTGCATATATCTATCAAGCCGGTCAAAAGGGTGCGACTTACAGGGGTTGTAAACACATGGGTACGTTTATATACCTGTGTGTGTGCTTGTGTGTGCTTGTGTGTGCTTGTGCTTGTGTGTGTGTGTGTGTGTGTGTGTGTGTGTGTGTGTGTGTGTGTGTGTGTGTGTGTGTGTGTGTGTGTGTGTGTGTGTGATATGACATTGTGAGTGTGCATAATTGATACCCACGTATGATATGATACCGTTAGTGTAAATTTCTATTTATTTATCGGTGAATTGAAGGGGTGCTATATAAATTCCGATTGATTGATTGATTGATTGAATTGAAATGCCTAGGTTGGCATGGATTCACTTCGCACTTTGCATTGTTGTTGTTCCAGTTTAAAGACAGGTTGTGATGACAAAGATCATTAGGGTTACCCTACTCTTTTATCGAGACTATTGTCTGGCACTGCCATTGTCTTACATTGTCTTTTACTGTTTGTTTTTGTTGTATAGAAACTGATACGTATGAACATGCCAGTGACGGCTGATGGAACGGTTCACTTCAGTACGACTCTTCTAGCTCTGCTTCGGGAGTCGCTGGACATTCGAATGGGACCAGGTTATTACGCATGATTTCTTTAAATAAAATGATAATAATAAATGATATAAGTCGACTCTTCTCCACTGCTGTGCCGATCAGTATCAGTTTACTGGTGTAAGAAGTGACTTTCATGAAGGAGCAACATGTGGGCCATTAAGGACGCTTATACAGCTCCACAGGAGTTCCTGTTGCATCAAATGTCTGTGGGCATGTGTGTGTGTGGGAAGAAGCCATGCGCTTATTTATAGAGAAGAGGAAGTCTGTCACTTGCGTTTGCAGTAATACGGTAGAAATCTGTTTGACGTTATTTGAAAACAGTCACAGTCTTTCGGTTGCTTTAAATATGTTTGCAGTGCTTTTTCTGTTTTTACTCTGCATGGTCTGTCATTACATCGCATAGACTTTATGTTCTTTCGTTGCATTTCATTTCCATTGACAGCTCACGAGATGGACAAGAACGATGATGAACTTCGTGAGACAATTAAATCGCTCTGGCCGGTCCAAGGACCCAAGATGGCCTTTCTGCTGGTGCCGCCTAACGAAGGTAATAAATATCATCTGGTGATGCCACCAAATGAAGGTAATAAATGTCATCTGGTGATGCCACCAATTGAAAGTAATGGCATCTGATGGTTATGCCACCAGATGAAGAGAATAACGTCTGATTTGGTCCATATGAAGCACCTTCGTGAGGTTATTAAGCGCCTTCGTGAGGTTATTATACGCCTTCGTGAGGTTATTATGCACCTTGCATCAAATGTCTGTGGGCATGTTTGTGGGAGGTTATTAGAATTAGGTGCTATATATTTTTGGGAACTCTGACGAGTTCATGCCGCCCTCCCCTCACCTATGGTCCTTCTGCATAATAATGATGAAAGCAGTTTGATTGGTGCTAATGATTATTTTTCTTCATATCTACCTCCCACATGATTATTTTTATTGTTGCCTGTTGACTATGTTGTTTTCAGGTGGACGAGGTTTTTATTTTTTATTGCTTAATATTGTCTTAATACTTGGAAGGAAACTTCTTCCTTTATCAATCAATCAATCAATCAATCAATCAATCAGCCCAATCAATAAATTGATTTAATGGTTGATTTATCGACTGCGTTGATTGGTGCGTTAGAACTGACGGTGAACAAACTGACTGTGGGCAAGATCTACGCGGGTCTCTTGATCGCTGAGAATTGGAAGTCGTTCAAAGCTGCAAAGGTGACACAAAAGAAGAACAATGGAGGAGGAGGAGCAGGAGGAGGAGGAGGACCATCAGGTGGTGGTACTGCTGCTGTTGCTACTGGTACTGCATCTGTGAGTTGCTGCATCATCATCATGTCTGAAAAGTATTTTAAAAGTCATCAATAATCAATCAATCATTCAATCAATAATTAATAAATAAATAAATAATAAATGAATAACTCAATCAATCAATAAACAATCAATCAATAAACAATCAAACAATCAAATCAATCAATTCCATTGTTTTAAGAAATTAGGCTGACACAGAAAGGAGAACCATCAGGTGGTACTGCTGCTGTTGCTACTGGTACTGCATCTGTGAGTTGCTACATCATCATCATATCTGAAAAGTATTTTAACAGTTGCAGTCGTTGGGTCATAATTTGCCTCTTGGTCGACCCGACCGATCGCCAGAGACGCGAGTTTGACCTAACGAACGTCGCTGTCATGGAGTGGCATGATTCTGTGGTGATGAATCTGCTTTTAAGCTTTTTAAATTGCATCCTGGCGACACGTAGCGTCAATTTTTAACAACTGCGGAAGAGGAAGATGAATGGGCAGGCAACCGGTGAACGACCGTCTGATGTATGGCTGTACGAGAATAGATGTAAACATACGAATTTTTAGGCTGTTGTCTATAAGTATATAATGAGTGGAACACGTGACTTCTCATTACCTGTTAGAGATCAGCAGAATTTTATTTCGCGTATTTGTCATATTGAACTTAACAATGTGTTACTCCTTCAGTTGTGTCTGTGTCAGCTTAGTTTCTTAAAACAATGGAATTGATTGATTTAATTGTTATGATTGTTTATTGATTGATTGAGTTATTAATTTATTATTTATTGATTGATTATTGATTGATTATATATTGATGACTGATTGATTGATGCCTGATTGATTGATGACCGATTGATTGATTCATTGATGATTGATTGATGACTGATTGATTGATGCCTGATTGATTGATGCCTGATTGATTGATGACTGATTGATTGATTGATGACCGATTGATTGATTCATTGATGATTGATTGATGACTGATTGATTTATTGATGACCGATTGATTGATTTTTTGATGATTGATTGATGACTGATTGATTGATTTATTGATGACCGATTGATTGATTTATTGATGATTGATTGATGACTGATTGATTGATTGATGACTGATTGATTGATTTATTGATGACCGATTGATTGATTTATTGATGATTGATTGATGACTGATTGATTGATTTATTGATGACCGATTGATTGATTTATTGATGACCGATTGATTGATTTATTGATGATTGATTGATTGATGACTGATTGATTTATTGATGACCGATTGATTGATTTTTTGATGATTGATTGATGACTGATTGATTGATTTATTGATGACCGATTGATTGATTTATTGATGATTGATTAATGACTGATTGATTGATTGATGACTGATTGATTGATTTATTGATGACCGATTGATTGATTTATTGATGATTGATTGATGACTGATTGATTGATTTATTGATGACCGATTGATTGATTTATTGATGACCGATTGATTGATTTATTGATGATTGATTGATGACTGATTGATTGATTTATTGATGACCGATTGATTGATTTATTGATGACCGATTGATTGATTTATTGATGATTGATTGATGACTGATTGATTGATTGATGACTGATTGATTGATTTATTGATGACCGATTGATTGATTTATTGATGATTGATTGATGACTGATTGATTGATTTATTGATGACCGATTGATTGATTTATTGATGATTGATTGATGACTGATTGATTGATTTATTGATGACCGATTGATTGATTTATTGATGACCGATTGATTGATTGATTGATGACTGATTGATTTATTGATGACCGATTGATTGATTTATTGATGATTGATTGATGACTGATTGATTGATTTATTGATGACCGATTGATTGATTTATTGATGACCGATTGATTGATTTATTGATGATTGATTGATTGATTTATTGATGATTGATTGATGACTGATTGATTGATTGATGACTGATTGATGACCGATTGATTGATTGATTTATTTATTGATTGATGACTGAATGATTTATTGATGACTTATTGATGAACGTGAATGATTTATTGATTGATTGATTAGTTGTAAAAACTGGATGTTTCCAGCATTTTTTTGGTGACTTACAAGCCCAAGTGATCGTATATGTAGCATATTAGTCTTTGCCATAGATTCCACATTTGCAATTGGGTGTGATGATGTCCAATGGGTATATGTAAGAGAAGACCAACGGGAATGTAGGAATTGCAGCATTTTGTGCGAAACTGTTTTAGAAACCAACGCTGTTCACCAACCTGATCGGTGTGATGAAGGCTGGAGAGGGACGGTCGAGGGAAAGTCTCAACTACCTGGACAGGGAGGATGATGAGGATGAGGAGGACAGAAGGTCGGTGATGAGGAGCGACGATACTCTCGACAGAGGATCCTCATGGAGGTTTGTTGCGTCCGTCGACTTATTATTATTGTCATCTGTGTTACCTCGAGCATCCTCCATCAAAAGAAACAGAGATATATTATTACTATTAATATTATTATTATTTACATATATATATGTGCATATATTTAGATATAATTATATACATACATGTGTGTATATATACATGTGTGTATATACATACATGTGTGTATATATACATGTGTGTATATACATACATGTGTGTATATATATATATATACAGTTATACATGTGTTGAACCCTTCTTGTTTGAGGCATTCACTGCCAACATGGCATAGCATATTATGTAGTTTATTAGTGGAGCTGGGCCATTGTGGAGCTCAATGCCTCGTTTTTTTTGTGAACTGCCTTTATCAGGTGCCTCTCTGTATTGACCAAGCTGCAATAGATGAATGACTTGGTCAAGTTCTTACTCGCTGTGTCAGAGGAACTCTTGGTGTTTCAAGACGAGTTCTCTAAGTATGCAAACAATTGTTTGGTTATTCAGTTGCAATGGTTATTCTTACGTCACTAGTTTGCACTCTTATTAACTTCGTGAATAAACTAATTTATGTGTTGAATGCATTTCTGTTGCACTGCATTTCTGTTCTGGAATTTCCGTAGCAGCGAATATTTTGGTTTTAAAATTTGGATTTCCAATGCTTGATGGATAAATAAGAGTGAGGCAGCTCAGTTCTTTTTATCTGTAGACGTTTAATTTATTAAGGTGAAACTTTGATTTGTTAATATACAACAGCATCAATCGGAATCACGCCGACACCAGAGGTCTCCTGGAGAAGGAAATTCCAAGACGGAGACATTCCAAGGGAAGCCTGTACAAGCCGGAGTCAAAGTCTGAAACACTACCAAAAGCACAGGTCGGGGAAATTATCCGGCGACTAACTACATCAGCGCTCGCCAATAAGTCGTTTTAGAAAATTACTGTCTGTTTTACTCTCAACGCTTTACTTTGACATTTCTTCATTTGGACAATAAAATAAATTACAAATTTGACAGCTGTCTGCTGCTTTCTGTCCTTTGTGTTGAGCATAGAACTTTTCATTCATTCATTCGTTCATTCAGAAAATTTATATAACGCCCCGTTGAGAAGCATACTCAGAGGCGGTCCCAGCCAGTCTATGGCTAACGAGAAAGACTTAATCTCTTCTGCTACAACGGCCATTTGATTAAAAGTCTTTGAAGCAGCAAATATATAAAGTAGCACTTCGTTTTCTGCCCTTCAAGCTGTGATAAGAACCAAAATAATTTCTGCAGTGCAAACATCCTTTGTGTCAAATTCAATTGATGTCTTGGTAGCTTGCTTCTGGCTTTATTTTTGCAAAGCGTGTATATCCAGGTTGTCAGGTGTGAACAAAGGCTCGCTACTTATATATCACTAGCTTCCACGTATCGTTTATTTAATTATTTTCTATTTTCTGGTTTGCTGTTTTGTTCATTGCGTGTCAGGCCCCTTCGTTGCACGAGGCTTCGGGAAGACGTGGAGAATTTCCATCGGAGATCAGATCTTTTGACGACAACAACACATTCCAGCGACAGAACTTTGCGGTCATGAAAACCTCATCGAATGGATCTCGACCGATGATCATGGAACATGAAGTGCTGGAGAATAGAGACGACATTGGCTTTGAAGCAGAGGTCGGAACATATATATACGTGTATTCTATGGTCTATGAATGTTGTGGTGTGTTACGGATACACAACCATATGATGGAATGGGTGGGTGAGTGGGCGGGTGGGTGGGTGGGTAGATGAATGGATGGATGGGTGGGTGGGTGGGTGGTTGGATGGATGGATGGATGGGTGGATGGATGGATATCTGGAGGTGGGTGGGTGTATGGGTGGGTGTGTGGGTGTATGAATGGGTTGGTTGATGTGGGTGGATGAGTGGATGGATGGATGAATGGATGGATGGGTTGATGGATGGATGGATTGATTGATTGATTGACTAATTGATTGATTGATTTATGAACTTCAAAAAGAAATATGTATATGACCATAACTTCTTTTAACCCTCAGCTACCGAAACCCATTGCAAGCACCATCGTTCATCCACCGCCACCGCCAATGACAACATCATCCGTTCGATTGACGCCATACTTTGCTCCTCTTCCCGCATCCGCTGTGCCAAGCCTCACTCAGCAGCACAGTCTTCCGTCCACCATCCAACGACCTGGAGCAGGCGCAGGAGGAGGAGGAATGGGAGGGGGTCGGCAAGACAACATTGAAACGATCAACGTGACGAACATCATGAGCTCCCCGTCGATCAACCGCCTCGGCTCACTCTTCTCATCCATAAACAAGTCCGTCGGTAGTGCCATCAGCAACCTCATGGCCTCCCAGCATCCTGCCCAGCAGCAGCCAGGAGGCAGCAGTCAGCGACAGCAGGAGCGCACCCCGATCCTCATGGCCGGCTCCTCCTCCGTTCTCGACTACCAAGGCGTCGGCGGGGGTCAGCCGCACTTCGCCTACGGAGTTGGACCACCTCCAGTTAGTCCATCATCTGTCCAGCTCCATGCAGGGTATCCACCGCCTCCGTCGTCGTCTGCCATGGGAAGTAGGATCTATCCGTTGAATCATCCACCACCATCCGGACAACAAGGTGGTGCGGACGAACGCGACAGACCGGGGACGTCGTCGTTCGCGCAATCCGACGCCCGGTCAAGGTCAGTGGTGGTTCCCGGTGAAGGTCATTCCACCACCACCACCACCCTAGCGCATCCCCCCGCCGTTCCTGCGCTGCTTCTTCCTCCGTTTGCTCCGGTGATCGTCACGCGTTCGAACGATTGGACGACGACGGGCAGCCCTCCGACGCCCACCGGTGCCCCTCCTCGGCCACCGTCTTCTGTCCACCGACGACAGAACGGCGACCTCCAGGTTACAGTGCGCCTCCACTCACCGTCGATGCCTAACGTTGCCATGGCAACCGATCAGAATCTGCCAGGCGCTGGTGGTGGCGCTGGTGGTGGCGCTGGTGGTGGCGCTGGTGGTGGTAGCAGGCAGAGCCACCTGGCGGTCAGCCCTCGAATGCGTCGAGGTCAGTCGATGATTATGAATTGTTAATCATCATCTAATCATCTGATTATGAATGATATATTAATCATCTGATTATGAATTGTTAATCATCTAATCATCTGATTATGAATTGCTAATCATCTAATCATCTGATTATGAATTGTTAATCATATAATCATCTGATTATGAATCATTAATCATCGGATGATGACGCTCAGATTTGATTTGATTTAAATGATGTCCTTCTGGATGACTTGAAGCACCTATTGTCTGGCAAGTGCATAGTGCTGATGCACAGTGTGACATACAGTAACTGGAAGCAATGCGTGCATCGTAATGTCTCTGTTGATTAGTCTATGTTATTTTTTAAATGTCATAAATCACAGCTGTATTATGTAAATTACTGCAAAAATTAGACAGTCTGATACAGATGTGGGCATTTAATTTAGACACATGTGCGTGCACACACACATAATATACAGGGTGGGCCAGCATAAATGTCCCGACTTTGCACGCGTATAACTTCGCCAATTTTTAACATTTATTTATACTTTATGCATCAAATTAAAGGTATTTCACTCTAGTATTATCTCTAAAAAGGTCGAACTGATACTAGTCTCGGTTTTAGTTATATGCCCGGAACAGCGCTAGCTACCATATTTTGCTGTCATTTGTGACGCAACCTGGCGCCGTTGACAGACGATGATCGCGTTTCGATCTTAATTTTACGAACTGGCAAGGGATTTAATTCGTTTGAAATGATTAACGAATATTCTAACAGAGGATGGAATAAACAATACCTTGTATTATCTGCTACGGAAAATTAATAAAACAGGACTTTCTACTTGCAAACCATGGGAATCGGAGCGCACGGCGCTCACATCCGCTAACATTGCTCGTGTGTCCGCGTACATTTGCAGTCAAGACAATGACCAGGGCAGGCCCTGCATGCAAATTCAGCGCAAAACAGGCCGTCTTAGAAGCACTGAATAGCGTATTGGAAAAGATTATAGACCTAAAGTTAAAGTAATTTGTCGACGAGAAGTCCCACGAACTTTCCAGCTCTTACGCAAAGAAACGACTGGCAGCGTGCAAGCGTCTGAAGCAGCGCATGGCAGTGCACGGCTGTTGGCAAAATTGAAAGGACGCGGTTTTGCGATTAGAATATATTCATGGTAGGGACCCTACAAACACTCAAAATGATCGTGTCTACGCGCGTTTTAGCAAAAAACGATAGAATTTTCCCGGGAAACGGCGTCATAATGCGTCAGTAATGACAAAAAACGGTAGCTAGCGCTGATCCAAGTATATAATTAAAACCGAGACTAGTATCAGTTCGACTTTTTTAGAGTCAATACTAGAGTGAAATACCTTTAATTTGATGCATAAAGTATAAATAAATGTTAAAAATTGGCGAAGTTATACGCCTGCAAAGTCGGGACATTTATGCTGGCCCACCCTGTATGTATATGTAATATATATATATATATATATATATATATATATATATATATATCAGGTATGTGTGTTTATCAATCATTAAATGCCATCATTTTCTTTCCGTTTTCATATATCATGTTACATAGGTGGCTATTATAAATGGAATTCTGGTCACTTTTAGGTCTTTCTGTTGTATCCCTATACATTGCTGTTTACTATGTTATTGTCACACGCCGATTGTTTGAACGGGGAAGCAATAAACGAATTTAATTGAATTGTATTGAATATATTTATACTGACAGTGGATGTATCATATGTGTTCTTATTTGTCCTAACAGGCGGCTCCCCACATCACACCGGACGGATGCTAACCCAGTCGCGCAGTCAGTCACTCACTCATCAGCAGCATCAGCATCAACATCGGCCTTCAGCATCAGCAGCAGCAGCAGTCCCTCGCATGCCGCCTTTCTCCTCATCGATCCCCCACCAGGGAGGCACGATCGACCGACCAGGGGGTCACCCTCACCCTCACCCACACCCTCATCCTCCACTCTACAAGACGACATCCCTCGAAGCGCGCTCACGGAGTCCCTCCCCGCACCCGACCCTGCCTCGACAGGCCGCCTCACCACCGGAGTACTACGGCACTGCCAACCTCACCGACCGTTCACGCAGCCCCAGTCCAGACCCGTCGTCCGGGGGCGGCAGGTGGGACGCAGGTGGTGGCGGTGGTCACCGGGGTCCACGGCGACCGCCCGGTCCCGCCCGCAAACCGAACGTGCTCAACTTCTCGAAACGGCGAAGTCACGGTGGCAGCATGCCGCAGGTTCTACCATCTCCGACCGTACCACACGTCCACAAGAGTCCGGGTAACATCAACTTTCCACGCCTCAACGCCTCTCCCACTCGCTTTCCGGTCGCAATAAATTCTCAGCCTGCGCCGCCAAACGCCATCGGACCTGGCCACGCCGTCGGTGGGACCGGGGCCGGGGGCAGGGTCTCTTCGGCGGACGCTCTGCACCACCATGAGGGCACCGAGAAGAGGAGACCCCTGTTGAAGGCATCGAGCACGCAGCAGATCTGGCTGCCGGGTGGCACTGCCGACCACCGATCGGACATCGCCAGACGAAGTACAACACGGCATCTGTCTCACACTGACCTTCCGCGCAACTACGGTTCGATGGAGGACGGAGAGGTGGAGGAGGGCCAGGCATGGAGCAGCGTCGTCCAGGGAGGGCAACCACAGCCACCGTCATCCTCCTCCAGTCGTCCCAGACCTCCTCCTACCACGTCGGCGGCTGCTGCCTCTCTCCCTCGGGGCTTCAAACAGTCGCAGGTGCTCGACGTCGACAAGATCTTCGGCCTGCCTTCGTCGTCGTCGCCGTCGTATGGGAAACCGGAAGCGGTCGAACGGACCAGTGACTCCGACGAAGATGACGAGGACGACGATGGCGAGTGGTGCTGACAACATCCCTCTCAAGTGACGTTCCTTGTTGCCCGTGTCTTCTTCTACGGTCGTTTGACCCGGCGCCACCCACGCGTTTATCTCGATGTGATAGGATTTTCTTGGTCCTTCGATGGCGGAAGCAACAACTCACTTGAAATCAATCTGGCCATGGATGATGGTCGTTGCTGCAAGTGGAGCGCCGTTGTTGTCACGTGATATTCTATCCCTCCCTCCCCCGTTATAGATGGGGCGATACGATTAATACGGGGGTTGATCTGTCAGTCGTCTGTTTTGTGTCTTTGCTTCTTCTTCAAGTTCGTAGATCGCTGCACCTGTTCGAACGTTTTCCGTCTTCGTTGCGCAAGAACGGCAGAAGAGGAGGAGGAGGAGGAGGAGGAGGAGAAGCGGATGAGACTCCTGAAAGGAAATGCCGACAGGAAATGCCGACAGGAGATGCCGACAGGAAATGCCGACAGAAAATGCCGACAGGAAATGCCGACAGGAAATGCCGACAGGAAATGCCGACAGGAAATGCCGACAGGAGATGCCGACAGGAAATGCCGACAGGAAATGCCGACAGAAAATGCCGACAGGAGATGCCGACAGGAAATGCCGACAGGAAATGCCGACAGGAGATGCCGACAGGAAATGCCGACAGGAAATGCCGACAGAAAATGCCGACAGGAGATGCCGACAGGAAATGCCGACAGGAAATGCCGACAGAAAATGCCGACAGGAGATGCCGACAGGAAATGCCGACAGAAAATGCCGACAGAAAATGCCGACAGGAAATGCCGACAGGAAATGCCGACATGAAATGCCGACAGAAAATGCCGACAGGAAATGCCGACAGGAAATGCCGACATGAAATGCCGTCCTGCTGCTCTGTCCGATTATCTTCTTCTCTTATTGTTTACTTGTTTACTCACAACGTTCCTACGTTGCACTTTGTGTGTGTGTGTGTGTTTCGGTCCTTAGAGTCGCTCAGTATGTGATGATGACGACGGTGGAAAAATTATTGTAATTGAAATCGTAAACTCCAGATTTATGTTTAGAGTGCTGCTCTAGAGCTGCGAGGCACAAACAGGGCTCCAGCTTATTCACGAGCGCTGGGTCATGTCAGAGAAGATGTCTAGGAAATTTGATAGTGCGGGTGAGAAATTGAGAATGAATCAATGTGGTGGTAAGCGATAGACTGACTAGATGTGATTTACAGCTCTTGCTTTCTCAGTACTCGGTTTCGGGTCGGTGAAGATTTGTGAAGATTTCTTTGCTGAAAGGTCTTTGATTAGTGAATGTATTTGAAAGTACGCTGCCTGTGACTGTGAGGTCTCTTAGTTTTGAGTTTAGACACTGCAACAATGGTGGGAAAGAGTCGACTGGAAAGATGGAAACTGGAAAGAAAGAATAGCAAGCCCCGTGATAGCAGGATAAAGTCAAGGGCAGGGGAAGGTCAACCCATCATGGTAGCAGGTCAAGTAGATAGCCCAGAATATGGAAAAACCACTTGAAGGAGGAGTCTGCCTGCACTTCGATTTTTCTTGATGCCGCTGCATGGTGTAGCCCATGCATTGGCTGTGCAGCGGCTTTAAAAGAAATTAATCATATTTTTTTGTTGAATACCGTATTAAATTGTTAATTGTTTTCCAGCAAACGAGTCGAAGTGGATACGTCACCCACCAAATTCCCAGCAGAAAATTCATAGTGAGATATTTTGGTGGATGGTCATATCCTCTTCGGCCCATTGCTTGTCTCTTTCCTCGGAGTGGTGCGCATGCTGTAAGCGCCTCTGAATGGTCACTACTACTACTTGTTCAGCACTTTTATCATGAATGCCCAGATGCAGTGCACACACTACTATATTTGGCAGAGATGACAAAGTCACTTGAAAGCCATTTTATCTGATCAAATTAGAAGATTTAGATGACATAATTATGTAGGTGCTGTGTAATAAATGTCTGGTTTCATGCCACTCTACCTTTTCATTCTGCAAGTCTTCTCTAATCAGCTGATGAAGACGTTTCTAATCACCGCACAATCCAAGATTTAAAAGTATTACACAATACACATCGATTCTTTTTTAGACCATACATGTGGGAACTCTTGTGTAATGAGCAGGCCTACTATACTCTGGCTAAATTAGACAGATTTATATCATCAGTTTGTCCATGCACGATTGTCTGAAGTTTGGAGAACTTTCTGAATGTCATGAGCTAATGGAGTCGGTCCAATTGACACCATGCACTTGCACTGTTTCTGGCACGTTTCGCTAGTAATTCTAGGGAAAATTTTAAAAAATGCCCTCTGTGCTAAATTCTTCCTATGGGACAAAACAGAAGTGTTCAAGCGACAGTGTCGTCATAAGACTGATGGAAGATAGCAAAGAAAGATGTTCGAACAGATGAACTGAAAGTTGCGTGGCACTTGAATGAATTTATTTATTGCACACTAAAGTATAAGAGTAATATCGTGAGACGCTAAGAACAGTGCAACAGGAGCCAGGAAAAGCTTACTACTCTGTCCCTCTTCTTGAATGCTAAATAGTTAGCCGACAAAAAAAATTATGACACCAAATTTGTTTAAGGTGACAATAATAAAGCTTTGACAGTTGAAGTGAACAGAAGTAGTAGTGAGGTGACTGTATCTTCTGCCGCGGTCACGTGGGTTACGCTGGTCCCTGTTCTAAAAGTAGCATGTAGCATGGTTTCTCAAGCCACCGATACGAGGATTCTGTCTACATGGTATTTTACGTGTCTCGAAAACGGGATGGCTAGCTTCGGTTAGAAAATGAGATAAAATATGGACATTGTTTAGGTGATTTTAATAAAGCGATTTGTTACTTGTGTTGAAAGTTGAAACCAGTGCATCTTAAGATGTATTGGCGATTTATTTTAATGTTGCTTTGCTATTTGAAATGTACTCAAAGCACACTTGCACTGTTAATGTCGAATTATCCATATGTTAATTATTATCTACTCGTGTATGAAGTCCATTTTTAGATGATTCAATTCAATTACCGGTAGTCTTTTTGTAGATGCCAAGTTTTATTCAGCAACAGCAGTATATTAGATCATTAGACAGATATTTCTCGTGTTTGATTAAACTATATGACTTGAACAATCTGCTCATTGGCTATTATTGTAAGCAAATCCTAGTTCTCGAATTGTTGCATTGTCACTTCTTAAAGACTGTAGATTGTTAAGCATTTTCCTGTTTCTGAATTACACGAAATTTATGCACGTCGATGTGTACCGTACGTACTTGCTGTGGTAACTGTAGCTTTTCTAACCCTTCTCCTAACTGGTCTAGTGATATGTTTGACTCTGCACGTTGCCGACCTCAGTACTCAAAATCAGCATGGTTGTACATGCGCCATGTGTAAGATACATGCAACACAGGGAAAGAAAGAAAATTCCATTTCCAACTTTCATTCAAAATCTTGGTTTTGAGAAAGTTTCGAATATTTTGAATCCTACATCCTTACATACATGCTAGTATAACTATGTATTTGCCGTTATCTGAATTTTTACAACCAGGCCTATAAAAACTTAATATTATAGTTTAAAGCTGCTAACTCGTTCGGGCCTGGCTACAACTGAACTGCCTGGTTTCTATAAACTATGTCACTGCCATTAACATAAGTAAAATGTATTATAAATGCCAGTTTCACTAGCCATGTATTATTCGCTGGCGTTTAGATTCACATTGCATCATCGCGTGTACAATGCTTGTACAAATGTACATCGTATGATAGGCCTATTTATAATAGTCTCTGTACACGTCTGCGTCTAAGCTGTACAGTTGAACGGTACAATCTAGAACCTCGTGCACAGTTATTTTCTCTACATCTGTCTATATTATATAATATTATAAATATAAATATCTGTTTGTTTGTTATGTCTATTACGACTGCTTGAAAGTTTGTTTAATTCTCTGTGTCTAAGTTCGTGTTTATTTATAAAGAATCAGGTGAAAACAGTTTCCTCATTCAGACAAAAACAGTTTCTTTGTCTTCGCCCAGCACGTTAATACGAGTAGGGATCTTCCGGAATTTCGTTAAGATGCCGATAAAACGGAAGCAATAGAGTGGCTCACTTTTTCCCAACGTTCTGGAAATTTTGAGGATTTGGTCGTGCGGGAAAGATGATGCTGGTGGTGCTGCTGCTGCTGATGATGATGAGAAGGAGAAGAAGAATGATAACAAGGATGAAGATGATGATGATGTTGACGACGAGGACGACGATGATGATGATGACGACGATGATGATGATGGTGGTTGATGACGTACGATGACGACGACGATGATGATGATGATGATGACGACGATGATGATGACGATGATGATGAATATTCGTGTCTATGGACAGGCTAGCTCACATAAGGCAATGAGCAATATTCTTATCTTCATGGGCTTCACATGACTAACTTGACGAAACCGTTGGTAGGCCTGAGGGTGAGAATTGCTGAGGGGCTGGAGGGCTCCAACCCCTTATTTTTTTCTTAAGACCATATAAGTCTTCATAGCAAATCTCAACTCGATGTGGATCATACATAGTCTGGCCCCTCCCCAGTTTGTTTTCTGCAATTCTCATAAATGTAGACCTAAATGTTACCAGGTCAACCGGAATGTTGCACAGCCAAAGCCAAGAGATAGGACTTAGGCCTAATATTAAGTCTATGTTAGGCCGTAGACAATATGCTGGACATCCACAACTAAATTCTCTGCGACTATAATCAGAAGTTAGGACCGTTATTACCTCATTAATAAATTGAAGTTTAGGTGACGTTCAAGTTATCAGATGGAAGAGTAATATTAATCACATAGCTAACTAAAAACAGATGCCTGTGACCTGTCGTTATAATAATAATATTCCAATCGACATTCTTCCGTCAGTAAGTGATAGTTGACCAGTGCAGCAGCTGCTTCCACCTATCCTCTAGTTTTTACGCTAGCAGACGAAGTTCATTGTGCCGAGCAAACAGAACAGTCTTATAATATTATTATTCGAACATGAAACCAAATTGTCTTTTCCGCAGTAATTAATTAACACATGTAACAAAGTCGAAATGAGTCTAGATTGTACGTCATTTAACCGCGAAGTTCAGGCAGCGAAAGCAGACGATATGAATTACCTCCAACCGATTGTATGGCTATGTGGTTGGCTAACTTACTCACTCACTCACTCACTCACTCGCAGGCCAGTTTACAATCGAAGCAGGACAAGACGACGCCAAAGGCCTGGACGGCAGACAATGGACGCCTGTAATCCATTGTAAAGGAGTTCGCTCCCGTCCGACCAAACTGCATCACTATGTCATTGTCTACAACATGCATAGACAAATTAAGACAATGGTCATGACAATACAATACAATTAGACAATGACATACGCGTAATGCTTTATTACTACTGCCCGGGGCTTTTCTAACGTGCAGTTGTACACAGAATGTGCAGTTGTAGAAGCATTCTGTACAGTTAAAAACTAGCAAAAAAGGCCATTGTCCTCCGATTGGAAGTACATGTAATTTACCATGAATGATGGGAAAGGATAGAAGGAGTTGTGCAGTTCTAAAAATTCCCTAAAAACAGCCCTGCTACTGCTGCTGCTACTACCAGTAGTCTACCACTGCTACTTCGGCTACTATTTCTACTGCTGCTGTTGCTGCTGCTGCTCAGCTGATGCTATAGGCCTACTGCTACTGTTAGCGACTTTTTATTGTCTTATCCTGGGCATATTGATGGCGAGTGGTAGGTCCTCTTCCTCTCCGTCTGATCATTCATGCAACATCATACTCTCATCGCTGCCATTATTGTTGAGCTGACTTAGGAACTCAAGCGGAACCAAGATTTTGAAGTAAATAAACAAATAAAATATAAAATAAACTGAATTACATGTAACTGGAAAAGAAACGATAGGGCGAACAGTGAATAAGTAGGCCTACTGTCAACGTTCAATGTGAAATGACTAAGATTAACGTATTTACGTTGTAAAGGCATGGCTGTGTTACTGCGCCGTATAAATTGTCGTAATTATTATTATTATTTATTATTATTATTATTATTATTATTATTATTATTATTATTATTATTATTATTATTATTATTATTATTATTATTATTACGGACTGAGAAAAGAGTGAAAGCAAGAATTATTGAACGTACGGTCATCGGGAGGAACGAGCTGAAAGTTCTTCACCGACGGCTGAGTGACTCGACCGTGAAAGTTCAGCACATAGGAGTTCTTCGCTGGAAGAAAACATATCAACAAATACATTTACGGCATAGGCTCATATGCGCTTCACAAAAGGCTTTTGTATAGGCATACCGTACTGTGATAGAAGTTTGTTAAAGGGAGGCTAGGTCTGTTACAAAGAGCTAAGATTAGACCGGCATCAGTTAGCAAAAGCAATGCACAGTAAACTGGAAGAGTTACCAGAGGTTGGCCCACGCACGCGCATAGAACCGAACCGATGTTGAAGGATGGTATCGTGTTCAGGATTCCTGGACCAGCCCGGCATCGTGCCTTTGCCTCTGTTTTTCCTCTGCTGTGCATTGTGCAATGGCCTTCCTGCTGTAACCCGTGCTGATATGATTATCTGGGGTAGGCTATTACTGCGCATTGTCTTAGATGGATCCTCTTTTTCGAGAAGTTTCTTGGGCTGGACGCGCCTCTCATTAGGTTTTACCAAGGTAAGAATTGACGGCGGGTTCACCCCCCCCCCATGCTCACATTGATAAAACAACAACCCCCCCGTTCTTTTCTTACAATTCTCATTATGATACTACTGGGTTAAGCCTATACTGTGAGAGGCGCCGTGTAAATTCGTAAATTCGTAAATGGAGCAGAATACGATATGTTAAGTATATTTAAATCTAATATGCATTTTCTGTGTGGAAGGCCTATTTGTCCATATATAGGCTATATGTAACATTCTCACATAATATAGGCCTAAAATACATAGTGTCACATTGTAGTAAATACCTCTTTCCCAGACGGGAGGTTTGTTGTGCAGAATGATCAGATCCCTGAATTGCCTTGCTTTGTATCGACCCAGTAGCGTTTCCTCTTGCCCCTGCGCAATAATCAGATCAAGAAAATCAGACCAATAAGAGAAAATCGATCATCATAATGATGTAGGCAGATCGATACAGCGTGCCACTTGTTCTGTACACAACATATCTCTCATGCACCATGACACACTGTCCGTCCCCCAACTGTGTGTGACAGTGGCGGCGCCAGGATTTCAGTTTGGGGGGAATGAATCAATCTTCCATTTTCATCCGCCAAAATTTCTGACGACTTTTTTAGTCATTCGGTCGAAAATCGGCTAGACTTACTAATGAACTGACGATTCTTCGAACACAACACCATCGTGAAGCGAGTGTCAGTAGCGCTGATTACAGCTGCTAATAACTGACGAGCCGTTTTTGGCTTATCCTGATTCAATGACAGTAATTCAACATCATCTGTCTATTTTAATATCAACAACGTAACGGGCGGATGCCAACCCATGGCCGCCGCAACTTTGTTTCAATACTATTACCATAAGCTTTATTATTACTTCTGTGTATTATTTTACATCTCTGAACTGTAACTTGGTGCGGTGTGTCACCCTGTTTGTCTTACTTTGAAATTAAACGAATATACTCTTTAGACAACCCACTGACTCGACGAAGCGCTCGCGAATACGCTGGTAGCCTGTAACACTGTGCTTAGCTTTCGATGAGCGTTTCTGAAGTAGAGAGTAATTTACGATTGCGAAGTAAATGATAGCACACGATTAATGGTGGGCCTCTGTTATGCCATGACGACTTGTAGACCCACCAGTATTTTACTCAGTGATGGGCTTTGGAATGTTTCCGAACAAGTGACGGTCGCAGTTAGAGCATGTAGGTAATTATTATTATTTGTGTTTAAATTCGAATCGGTCTTACAGTCTGAGAAGCGATTGGAATTCGTTCGCCGGTCTCGGTGATGGCTGGTAAGATGACAGTCATTCGTCTCGGTCCATAAAAGCCCAAAGGATTCGGAGCCTGTATAATAGGAGAGAACACAGAAACCAAACATTCAGTTCAACAGAACATGTATACCCTATGCGGCAGAGAAGCGTTCAATGAAAAGTTCTATTAAAGGCTCTAAATAAATCTTAATCTTACCACGGATTCTTATATGCAAGTATCTACAGGATACGCGTGGCTACGGGTTAGGCCTGTATTAAAAATCTAAGAGCAATATACTCCTCAGACTGTTGATGATGCAGACTGGTCAGTGGTTTTGTCAGGTCGCCATACAGGCCAAGAGTAAAATAGGTAGGTCAAATATAGCAGAGATGCCACCATATAAATTATGTCGCGGTAAGTCGTTAAGTTTTGACAAGCCTATTTTACTCTTGCCCTGCCTAATGACCTGCCAATAATTCTTTCAACTTTTTAATATCTTCTTCTCATTTAACTTCTTCCATCTACTGAATAGATTAAATTAACCCTGACGCGACCTATAGCTTCGCATAAGCCCAGGGTTTTTCTGACGTGCAGTTGTACACAAAAATGCCCAGTTCTAAATGGATTTGTGCTGTTGTAGAAGCACTTCTGTACAGTTAAAACTAGCAAAAAATGTCATTTTCCTCCGATTGGAAGCAGTTTACCATGGAAGATGGGAAAGGAAAGAAGGAGTTATGCAGTTCTAAAAATTCCTTAAAAACAGCCCTGCATAAGCTATGGTCAACTTACCTACCGCGAACTACGGTAACGCCGCCACTGAAGGCCTAAGCTTCGTCGGCCTGTGCTAAGTAGGGATCCTGAAGGTGCGCTATATAAATTCCGATTGATTGATAGGCCTTCTGTATGTATAGGCTTACGTAGATGATAGACGCCAGTTCCTCTCTCTGTCGATGCTTACGACGAGCGCCACCAGCTCTCCTCTCTTCGTCGGTCGAAGGCGAGGTTTCTGCCGCCGTGTAATAGAGAGTAAACTTCGTTCCCATGTAATTCGATCTATTCGACAGATCCAAATATTTATTTATTGATATGGCTAAGCATCGAAAAGTCTAGATTTTATGCATGATGCATTAATGAACGAATCTAGACTTTACCATGAACAATTGAACATATATGGATGAATGAATTAATGAACGCATGAATGAATGAACTCACAGAAAGAATGCGGTAAAAAAAATGGAGTTACAATGATCCAGTCTGGGCAAAGCAATGGCAACAGCAGTAGAGATAGCAACATCTTCAGCGACGATGGGGATGTGACTCAAAACTCCGCGGCAGAATAAAGCAGATTACAGCCTTCAGGGAACTGTAGTTTAAAAATAAAAGGTGGAGTCAATTGGCTTAAAAGTAAAGTGAAATCAAGTGGTCTAAAGGCAAAAGTGGAGTGAAGTGGTTTAAAATTGAAGTGGAGTCAAATGGCTAAATGACTCAATAAGAGTATACGTATGACTGAAAGAGTCCTGCCTTAGTTTTCCGACGTAAGCATCGCAGTCTCTTAGCAACCGTTCTCGGTCGATTGAGATGACGTAACTGGACGATCGACTCTTCACTCTCTTCCGACCGGCCAGATAAAATATCTTAACAACAGAAAATACAAGCATCAACGACAATACAAGCATCAACGACAGTCCAAGCATTAACGGAAATACAAACATCAACGACAATACAAACATCAGCGACAATACAAACATCAGCGACAATACGAGCATCAACGACAATACAAGCATCAACGACAGTCCAAGCATTAACGGAAATACAAACATCAACGACAATACAAACATCAGCGACAATACAAACATCAACGACAATACGAGCATCAACGACAGTACAAGCATCAATGACAATATAAGCATCAATGACATTACAAGCATCAATGACAATATAAGCATCAATGACAATACAAGCATTGACGACAATAAAAACAACAACAATACTCACTGGTTTTAGATTATAGCAAAGGTTACATGCAAGGTAAGAGATATAAGCAAGTAAGCATATCCTCTTAAACTCTTGCGTGCATACGTCCTATAATTAATCTTCGTTTAATTTAAAACTGAAACAACGCAAACTGTGTACAATATTATTCATAGTAGGCTTATATAAAATTATGTAGGCTATGGATCATCGCAAGTCAATACATAACCACAAAAACCCGACAGAAGCCGCAAAAACCGAACCCAAACCACAAAAGCCAGGCCTTAATTTTTGACGCCAAAAGCCAGGCTCTGAAGCAAATGCCAAGCCTTAATCACTAAAGCCAGACCTAAGTCACAAAAGTCTCGCGTTAAACACAAAAGCCAATGCGTAACTACAAAAGCCCGGTCTTAACCATAAAGACCATGCATTAAACACAAAACCCAGACCGAGTCTGAGCCTGAGGGGAGATACCTTTTCTCCGCCCAGTTCGAGGTGTGCGTAGTACTTCCGATAGAATCCGACTTTGTCTCTGATGATCTGGAATAGAATTCGGGTTCTTGGAGGCGCAGGACTGTACAACAGATTCACCTTTGATGGCCGAGTAGTCAGAATCTGTCCAAGGGACAAGAAAACAAATATCAACCAAAAGACGTTCATAAAATCAATAACAAATGACTAACAAAGAAAGAGAATAAATAACATTCATTCATTCATTCATTCATTCATTCATTCACTCATTCATTCATTCATTCATTCATTCATTCACTCATTCATTCACTCATTCATTCATTCATTCACTGAATTCAATTAAAGAATTTATAAAGCGCCCCTTCAAGAAGCCTACTAAGCGGCACTCCCAATCCAATCGCGCTGATACAAGTAAGTCTTAAGAAGTTGCTGCTCTCAACGAGTTGAGACATCGGACAGATACGTTTTTCGTCCTCCTAAGCTTACCGTGTCGTCGGTATATCTTAAGTTTGCCCCGGGGAGAATGTAGACCGGTGCAGGCGTCTCTTGTCCGTCACACTCGCCTCGCTCCGCCAGGAAGGCCTCATCTAAAACGACACCAGCTATAATAGTCACTCAACAACGCACCTCATCACACCACACTTAGCACCGTGCCATATATACACCACCTCAAGCCACCGCGTAGGGACCTTGAGCAAGTCCTTCAAATATCAAACAGACAATAATGCAATCATAATAGTACACAGAGTGATAAATTGCCGTTAGCAATTGCGATGGTATAGCTAAGTGTACCGGGGTCTATTAATTTTACCAAAGAAAACAATTCTTCACTACAATATGATAGGGGAAGATCATTGAGTTGTGATGATATATTATGTAGCTCAAGTTTTACTTTGCAACCGCTCACACTTGACACAGCGGACTTTATAATCACGATCTGGTGCACTTACCTTTTATGTAGCGCGTAAGAATAATTATCTGCTTTCTGTTTACGGTGAATTCTGATTACTTTACACGGCTCATTGCGCGCTTATAATTTGCAAACAAAACGAGATGCACCTATAATGTAGTATACTAGTATCAGTCTATCAGGTCATGCATGCTGTTAGCCGTCTAGCCACTTATTAAAGCAGTGCTAGCAAATAGGTGTCCCTGTTAGCGGGATATTCATCCCTAAGGCTTAGGGTCTTCCATCTTACCATCCTGTTATGTGAAGCATGTTATACTGTATATTAATTGGATGATGGTTACAATGAATTGATTGATTGATTAACTGACTTATTGATTGATTGATTGATCGATTGATTGATCGATTGATGGATTGATTGATTGGTTGATTGATTGACTGATTGATTGATTGATTGACTTATTGATTGATTGATCGATTAATTGATCGATTGATGGATTGATTGATTGATTGGTTGATTGATTAATTGATTGATTGATCTGTAAAGCGAACTCTTACCTGGTTCA
Organism: Lumbricus terrestris; assembly: GCA_949752735.1. Classification (NCBI taxonomy): domain Eukaryota; kingdom Metazoa; phylum Annelida; class Clitellata; order Crassiclitellata; family Lumbricidae; genus Lumbricus; species Lumbricus terrestris. The sequence goes on from OX457047.1 coordinate 37,230,066, forward strand.
ACTCTGGCGAACGGCTCAACTGGATTCCGCAGCAGACTTAGATCGGACGAGAAATCTTGCTTCAGGGACGAGGTCCTATCAAGAGACTGGCTGGACGAAGACGACCCCGAACGGGGTGGATTCTCAGCACCACCAGCAGCACCAGCACCAGCACCAACAGCAGCTGAGGCAGCAGCAGCAAGGGAGGCAGCAGCATGAGTAGCACCGAGTGTCATCCCTCGAATCCCCGTTGCACCACCGTCCAACTTCTTGCCAACAGTGTCTGCGCCGTTTTCTTGTAACATAAAATTAACGTGACTCAGTGAGTTTTAATGTGGCTTCAACCGTTTGTTGATTTTTCAATGCTAAAACATGCAGTGGCTGGTAGCGGCAGGTCATTTGACGAACACTGCCTATTTTACACTTGAAATGCTGTAATGCCAGCCAAAGATTCTATAGATAGACGCGTTACAAATTTATTTAATAACGACGAAATAGTTTTTGATCATTCGACGCTGAGATGGGACGAGGAGTAGGGTGGAGTCCGGGGGGCAAGGTGGGGCATGGTGGGACGAATAACCAAAAATTTCAATGGCAACGTCTGGTAACACACGGTTAGTCTGTTTAGTTAATTGATAAAATAATTTTTTGGTCGTTGACGCTGTGTTTGAAGCGCATTGGAAGTAAGACCAGAAAGGAGCTTATAATTAATTATTATTACCAGTGCTAAAAGTGTGGGAAAATAAGTGCCTGGACGCCTCTTATATTTCCAAAAGAAGTGCCTGGACGCCCCTTACCTTTCTAGTCATTGCTGGCCAATAAGTGGCTGGACGGCGTTCAGATTTTAAAATAGGTGCATGGACGCCTCTTATATTTCCAAAAGAAGTGCCTGGACGCCCCTTACCTTTCTAGTCATTGCTGGCCAATAAGTGGCTGGACGGCGTTCAGATTTTAAAATAGGTGCATGGACGCCGTCCATGACCGTCCTGCCACACTTTAAGCCCTGATTATTACTAACCATCGCCGTGACTTGGTACTTCGGTAATCTCCGGGATTGTAGTAGGCGCCCGATTGGCGTCACCCGCTGCGGCCATCGGATCGTGACGAAGGTAGGAAACGGTGACGACAGGAGCGGAAACCGGTTCCACCTCCAGGGGTTTGCTCGGATCTTCAAATGCTGAAAGGCAACAGGACAATTATATGCGTTTCAATCCGCGCAATAAATGCAATATGAAATAATGAGCAATTGTCAAATTTATCGTACTCGTGATCGTAAACTCGAAATTTCCAAAGCGTCACTCGAAAGCCAAGCCCGAGGCACCAGCTTATTCACGAGCGCTGCGCTGAGTTAGAAGGGTTGTCCGTGTGAGTAACCGGGTTGAGTTACCATAGGATCAGAGGGGCGGAACAGCTACCAAGGTGGGTGTCGTCTGGGCCGGGAATTGGATGGTGGAGGATTTAGTGCAATAATACGATCGTGTACATTTGATAGACTACGTCTTTCTGTCCAAACATCGAAAGTACTGTCCAGTACCAATTGTGTAGTAGACCTACAGACCAGTAACAAATGTGTAACACTGACCAGTACCAAGGGTCTTACTGATTAATAAACCTAAACTTATTGTCGTACTGACCAGTAACAAGTGGGTAGCATTGACCAGCGCCAAGTATCATACTGGCCAGTACCAACTGTCGCATTGACCAGTACAAAATGTCGCACTGATCAGTACCAAATGTTGTACTGACCAGTACCAAATGGCATGCTGACCGGTATCAAGTGTCATACTGACCAGTACCAAGTGTCGCATTGACCAGTACAAAATGTCGCCCTGATCAGTACCAAGTGTCGTACTGACCAGTACCAAGTGTCGCGCTGACCAGTACCAAATGTCGTAAGTGCCAAGTGTCGCACTGACCAATACCAAATGTCGTAAGTACCAAGTGGCACACTGACCAGCACCAAATCTCGTGTACTGACCAGTAGTAGGTTTCGTGACGTTGATCGTGCCATTGAAGTCGGCGAGGAATGATTTCGGTTTTGCATGGTCCGGACCAGAGGAGGCTCTGACGGCATCGACGGCAGAAGAAGGTTCGTTGACACAGCGATGACGACGACGACACTCTAAGCCAGTAACAGCACACGCGTCCGATTCTGTCAAATGAATAAAAAATTATACATACATGTTTAAGCATCTGCCGAAGTAACGGTGCGTAGAGGTAGTACCGATAGTGGTCTTAGTTTGGAGGAGGCACTGTGATAGCAAGGATCATTAACGTCGCCCTCCTCATTCATCCAGGCTTGGGACTGGCACTGGAAGAATGAAAATTGGTCTATTGTTCCGTGTGCGTCTATTGTTATACTATATATACAGCGATGGTGGAACCTTACCGAGGTCAATGACAGGCAAATCGGAAAGAATATTCGACTTTGGAGTTGCGACGTCTTTGCTGACTGCTGCATTCTTCTTAGTTACTCGAGAGGCGACTGAAAAGAGAATTAAATAAAATGCTTTTATAAACCGTGGAAAACATTTGTATGCATGCATGAACCAATGCTTTAAAGTTCTTGCTGCGTCTGCTATACGTCATCATAATATCCTATGTCACAGTCTCAATCGCAGTCTCGTTCCTTGTCACTGTCACTGTCTCTCTCTGAATCTATCTCTGTCTGTCTCTCTGTATTTCTATCTGCCTGTCTATCTGCCTATCTGCCTATCTGTCTATCTGTCTATCTGTCTATATGTCTATCTGTCCGTCTGTCCTTCCGTCCGTTCATTCGTTCATACATCCATCCATCCATCCATCCATCCACCCATCCATTCATCTATCTATCTATCTAAAAACACACACGCAGAACGCAGACACACACACACAGACGGTATAATCGGCAATCGGAGTCGGTAGATGAAATTCGGCAGAGGACTGTTCTCATACCGCACTACACGCGTTTCACTCAATTCTGCATCTATTCTAAAAATCATTTTCACATAGAAAGCAGTGTTCGGTTACTTTTTGTGGAAGTCGTGATTGAAGCGACGTATCTGCGGCCAATCAGCTTCTTCAAATCGTCATCATCACCAGCATTGTCGTTATCATTATTATCGCCATCATCATCAACACGCTCCACCCCATCATCTTCATCATCAGAAGTTTCAGCGAATGGTTTGACGGAGATGAGGCGGTGTCCAGACATCGGCAAACCTCCCCCAGATCCTCCCTCAGATTCTCCAGATCCTCCCCCGGAGCCCTTTGATCCTCCTTCCCTTCCTCCTTCTTCGTTACTCCCTCTGACATGATCGGCTTCGATTTCTATAAAAAGAAGACAAACATGTGCGGAGTTTATCAGGGTCTAGGAGGGGGCTAAGTCCCCTCCCTGGAAGGTCCATATTCATCTTTTTTACCGTGAAAATGGTAGCCTATCTTCACCCTGACTTAGTCCCCACCAAGAACTCTCAATCGAATGACTAAAAAAAGGTCATCGACTTTTTGTCCGGGGAAATAGTAATTTTCATGAGATTTCAACTTGACGACTAAAAAAAGGTCGTCAATTTTTTGGGCCGAGAAAATATTGTCGGCGCGCTCGTTCTGGACCCAGTTTTTTCAGCCCCCCAAGAACGGAAACCAAACTCCGCCCATGAAGACGAATGCTAAAAGAAATTAGTCTACGATTCCGCGTTACAGTTAGGCCTATAGTTAAACCTGATCGAATTGCATAACTTTAGCGATTGCATTGAATTGTATCATATTGTATCTTAGCATTTAGAAAGTGTTTCTCGCGGAAAGAGCCTTTCGGAAGCGCTCCCATTGCGTGAAACCCCGAGTGAAAAACGCAGGTTTTGAGACGAGAGAAAGATGAGGAAGATAGAATCCAGCAGTCAGTGAATGTTTGTGAAGCAATTATACAAGACAGTTCCAAGTCCGGTATAGAAGAGGAGGACGACACTAATCATCTGTGCATACTGACACGGCCTACTCTTGTTACATGTTTAACGTCACCGCTATATCAAAGATGATTAGTGTCGCCCTCCTCCTTTATACAGGTTTGGGACTGGCACTGGCAGAGTACAACCAGGGGCGGAGTTAAACAACTAATACGACGGTATTAAACAGATATTTAAACACGAACCGATTGAATGTTGTCTGTCGTCTGTTGCGTTCTGTTTGTTGTCGTCTGCTCCTCCTGATTCATCGGTCAACCAGTGAACGTGTCTCGATGCTTTCACTGAATCGTCGATTTGACCATTCTGTAATGTATTGTATTGCATTGCATTGTATTTATTTATTTATTAGCAATTTAATATAGAGTCCCATCAAGGTTGCCTATTCAGGAGCGCTCCCAGTCCAACTGTGGTCGAATAAGACAGTCTTATAAGGACGGTGAGAAATGGGACAGAAAGACCAATAGGTATTTCACGAAGAATAGGCCTAACAGTGAGCTCATTCCAGGTCGCAGGGCCAGCCACGGAGTAGGCATGGCGCTGCGTGAGCTGAGAACAATAAGCTCCGCTTGTGCAGCTGAACGTGGTGGAGCAGCAGAGCTTCTGCAAGCATGATATAATGGGGGTCATGCAAATCGCTGCTATAGGTATACCTCATGGTTTAAAGTGTGGCTGGACGGTCATGGACGTTGTCTATGCACTAATGTCCAAATGTGAATGCCGTACTGCCACTTATTCGGCCAGCACACACTGAAAAGTAATGAGAGACGTCCAGGCACTTCTTTTTTCAACTTTAAGCACTTATTAGATTAGATTAGATTTAGATTGGAATTACATATGATATTAGATTTAGATTTAGATTAGATTAGATTAGATTAGAAGATTGAATAATTGCCTACGGAGGAAATGGAAATAATGAAACAACTTGAGGGAAAGTGGGAGGAGGAGGGGGCGGATACTCACGGCTGTAAGCGCCCGACTACACTTGATGCGTCTGGGGTCCTGCTGCAGACATCTTGTCCCTTCAACAGATGGACAAGGAACGACGACTTCATTGCTGTTGCTGCTGCTATCGGTGCTGCTGCTGCTGTCAAGAACCAAAACAATTAACCAGCATTTGTAAATTAAATGGTATAGGCGGAAGTCTCACGAACACAGTGTCAGTGAGAACAGCTCAGGAACCGGCGCTATATAAACTCATGCTCCGCCACAGGACACCTCGTGGGGTGGCCTGTGCCTGTCCCAAGCAAGAATAAAGGAAGAGGGAAGGACTACAAGGTCGAATGTAAGCTACATAAACTCAAGTGAGAAGGGACCTCGTTGTTTTTAGTCCGCTTCTGTTGCATGCGAAAATCTGAGGAGAGTTCAAACCGAAGAGAGGCATATAGCATCGGGAATAGAAGTATATCTAACGACGACATTAAACCTAACCCTAATCGACCCTCACGACACCTAGCCTGACCCTAAACGACACCTATAGGTTTATGGTCATTCTGCATACAGTTAGGCCAGGTCCCTTCGGTTTCACAAGAATGACAATTCCTGAAGAAAGAATAGTTTTGACCAACGACCCATAACTACATATATAGGATGAATTATTGCGTCTCCCTGCTACTTTCTTTGTACCCCCTCCGGAGTATGACTGCAGTATCGGGAACCCAAGCATAAGTTAAGATCAGGTCAGACCAATGGTCGGTTAAGGATAGGGTTAGGATCGTCATATATACTGCCCATATATATTTTTATGAGGCTCGGTGGTGTATAGCGGGTATGCTCGTTGCCTTGCAGCCGGAGGTTTGCAGATTCGAATCTACCTCAAGTCCTTCATTCGCAATTGCTCAGCGTTATGGCGTGAAACTCCTATGCAGTGTCCGCGCTGTAGTCGGGAGCGCCTCTGAGCAGAGAGTGTGAAGGGGCGCTATAACAAGTGTACATAATATAGCCTACATGATGTATGCTGGTCCCCGATACTGCAATTATGCCCGGCTCGGCTCAGGCACCACTGAACTATTATACAGCAGCCCCATAGTGACTGTGTCGCATATAGCCTATGCTCTGTCCTGCTTACCTCTGTTCTTGTTTCCTTTTCGCTGACATTCTGGTCTATTAATAGATCGCCTGTCGAAGAAAACTTCCGTATATTATATCCTTCGATGATCGAATTGCACGAACTTTGAAAAAGATTCTAATGATATTCGTATTTTTTTATTATGGACCACAGTTGCTGCAAAGCTTTCGTTCAATGTTGTCATCACTTAGACGAAAACGACATTCATATATATGTAATTACGTCATTGTAATTATGACGTCATCGTAATCACGACGTCATTACGATCAAGTCGTTTAATTTGTTTGGCCTTGAGAAGTTTAAGCAAAGAATTATTTATATCTTTATCATAGATAGATATTCGTTTAATTGACAGAATAACCAGTCGACATAACGCGACAGTACTGTTAACAAGCACAAAGGAGCAGCGAATACAGCCTAATAAATAGACGTTTGATTGCAACAATAATGATGGCTATGCGTTATTTAGGGCCTTTAGGCGTTCGTGTCGTCTTAAGACTAACTGCTCTTATTTTGGGGGTCAAAGTTGTGCTTTGCAAAATAGGAGGATGGGAGGGAAATGCGTTTAATATATTATGAACCTCAGGTTATATGAGGCTAAGGTCGTTGTTGTCGCTGTTGTTTCTGCTATACTCTTACTATCAGGGCTTAAAATGTGACTGGATTGTCATAGACGGCGTCCAGGCACTTATTGTCAAATTTGAACGCCGTCCTGCCACTTATAATTATAGGCCAGCACTGAGTGGAAAGGTAAGGGGCGTCCATGCACTTATTTTTCTACACTTTAAGCACTGCTTAGTATGCTATCCACTATGCTATATATGCTATGTTGCTAATTTGTTATGCTATCAATTATTGTGTTAGCAAGTATTGATACTTCCAGTTATCGGATGAATTATCTTACCATTGTGCGTTTGCTGGTAGTCTTATAATAAATAGTCTTATACTTACGTAGCCTCTGTATTATTACTTTATTGTTTAGCCTAATTGTATAGCAATCACTCTTTTGTTTGACAATATGTCTTGCTACTGCTGTTGTTGTTAGGAAGTGGAGAAATGGAAGGCAGACAGGAAGGAGGGAATGAAGGAAGGGTGGATTCATGGAAAGATGAATGGAAGGAAAGGTGGAAAGACGGAAACGAAGATGAAGACCGATGCATGTTTTGTTCGGGTGAAGATTGTCGACCAATTTCACTTTCGCCGTTGAAACTTGTCTCTGAACGTTTTGAGCGATGTTCGGACGATATTTAAACGATTTTACCATTTTTCCTATAATATGCTGAATGCTGATACCATGCACTTCTCTAATGTTAGTCGACTGTCTATCAGTAAAACTGTACTTTTTTGCCGTGCTAGAGTCTGGAGCGCTTCTGAGTAGTCCTCCTTGAAGAAGCGCTATAGACATTCTTGAACGAATGGATTATAATATCGCACTAAGGAAAATACTTGCACCAACATTAACTATAGATGTTCCATCCACTAATCTCCTATACTATACGCGTCACAGAGTTTCCTAAAATAAAGTTGACACGAGTGGAATGCAGATAGTTTTAATGCAACGGCTACAACAACAACAACAACAACAACAACAATGCTATTAGTCCGAGCGACGATTGAGAAATCAAACAACCGTCAAATCGTCAGAGGTCCGAAGACATGAGATCAACCATTGCAGACATACACCTCTCCATAGCCCTATATGGAAAGTACACATCGCCTATGTGACTATGCACATGTTGAAACATTGCAGATACTACACATTTTACATGTACACGGTAACAGTCTGCATTTAGCTTTAATGTTTAGAGTCCTATAATACATGTATAGCGTAGCTAACGATATCTAAGAAGGGTTGTAGCCTACTCCTAAAGCGCTGGGCTGAGCGTACAAGCAAATGCTTTCAAGAAGTCTAAATTGAAGAATAACATCTAACTAAACGAATGGAATTACTGTTGAACCGGTTTCGCTTGGCTGACAGTCCGAATCCGAATCGACTAATTGCGTGCTTTCACTCTTTCTCCTCCCTTTCCTTCTCTTCCTCTTCTCTCGTTTCCACCTTCTGCTCCTCCTCCTCTTCTGCCTGGTGCTGATCCCGGCGATCCGGAGCCTTGTGCCTCTGCGCCAGACCCGTTATCTTCGACATCATCGTCCTTGATGTCCGGGATAGTCAGCTGGTTGCTGCTGCCCGGCTTCTGAAGAAAGATCTCCTCTATCTTCGAGTCCAGCGATCCCTGCTTCCCGGTTCCCTGGTACAGCCGAACCTTGTCCCCACCACCGTGGACCTCCATGGTACCGCCTGGGGTCTGGCGCCGGGACTGGGTCTCTGAAGCTGGTGGCGGCGGCAGTGCTGGAAGGAGGCATTGATCGAAGCTGCACTGCCTCTTCTGGTCCTCCACCATCCTCTTACGGGGCGACATCCTGATGGGGCAGCCGTTGAGGTCAATGCTGTTGCGACTGATGTGCTGCGTGTACTCGCTGATGATGTCGCTGCCGACGACGCCGTCGAAGAGAGCGGCAAAGCTGCAGTTGATGAACTTGGGCGACATCGGAACGTTACTGAGGATGAGGCTGAGCCCGAAGTCCTTGCGCCTCAGCCGCTCCCTCTTCCGTCGAAGGCTGTCCTCGATCCCTTCGTCCTCCACTTCCGCTGCCTCGCCCTTTGTCTCCTCGGCCAGGACCTCGTCCGCGGTTCGTTGGATGATGGTCCAGTCGCGAGCGATGTCCTCCGGGAGGGTGTACTGCGATGTGACGGTGAAGCGGATGACGTAGCGGCACTTCAGCGACGCAGGGACCATGTGGACCTTCCCGGAAGAGTTGAGACGTCGCAGGAGAGACTCCGTCCGCGCATTGTTCCCCTGAAGAAGCAGATGGATGAGGAAGAGATACCAGCGAAAATTTTATTCATTCATTCATTTAAGAAACTTATATAGCGCCCCCCGCGAGATAGCGCCAAGTCATGGAAGAGACCCGGTAAATGATCATCTTCGGGAAAGACAGCCAATGCATGAAATCTCGCATATACAGTAGTGGCCATATTATTATGGACAAGGCTAAAAACCAGATATTTTCACATTTCGCACTTATTTTATGCAATTAAAGGACTGAGAACATCATATAACATACCAAATTACTCAGCCGATATAGTGCTGCCAAGCTGCCGCCAATCTGCCAAGCTGCTGATAAGCTGCTGATAAGCTGCTGAAAAGCTGCTGCCAAGCTGCCGCCAAGCTGCTAAGCTGCCGCCAAGCTTCCAAGCTGCTGCCAAGCTGCCCCCATACTGCCAATGCCAAGCTGCTGCCAAGCTGCCCCTAAGCTGCCAACGCCAAGCTGCCAAGCTGCCGCCATGCAGCAGCCAAGCTGCCAAGCTGCCCCTAAGCTGCCACGCTACCGCCAAGCTGTCCCTAAGCTGCCAACGCCAAGCTGCGGCCAAGCTGACAAGCTGCCAAGCTGCCGCCAAACTGTCAAGCTGCCGCCAAGCTGCCGCTAAGCTGCCGCCAAGCTGCCGCCAAGCTGCCCCTAAGCTGCCAAGCTACCGCCAAGCTTCCGCCAAGCTGCCAAGCTGCCGCCATGCTGCTGCCCCTAAGCTGCCAAGCTTTCGCCAAGCTACCGCCAAGCTGCAGCCAAGCTGCCAATCTGCAGCCAAGCTACCAAGCTGCGCCAAGATGCCAAGCTGCCGCCAAGCTGCCAAGCTGCCGCCATGCTGCTGCCAAGATGCCAAGCTGCTCCTAAGCTGCCAAGCTTTCGCCAAGCTACCGCCAAGCTGCCACGCTGCAGCAAAGCTACCAAGCTGCGCCAAGATGCCAAGCTGCCGCCAAGCTGCCAAGCTGCCGCCAAGCTGCTAAGCTGCCGCCATGCTGCCGCAAAGCTGCCAAGCTGCCCCTAAGCTGCCAATCTACCGCCAAGCTACTGCCAAGCTGCCAAGATGCCACCAAGATGCCAAGCTGCCGCCCAGCTGCCAAGCTGCCCCTAAGCTGCCAAGCTACCGCCAAGCTACTGCCAAGCTGCCAAGTTGCCGCCAAGATGCCAAGCTGCCAAGCTGCCACCATGCTGCTGCCAAGCTGCCGCCAAGCTGCCCAACTGCCGCCAAGCTGGCAGTTTGGCAGCTTGGCGGCAGCTTGGCAGTTTGGCAGCAGATGGTCAGCTTGGTAGCGTGGCTGCAGTTTGGCAGCTTGGCGGCAGCTTGGTAGCTTAGGGGCAGCTTGGCAGCCTGGTGGCAGCATGGCGGTAGCTTGACAGCTTAGGGGCAGCTTGTCAGCTTGGCCGCAGCTTGGCGTTGGCAGCTTAGGGGCGGCTTGGCGGTAGCTTGACAGCTTAGTGGCAGCTTGGCAGCTTGGCGGCAGCTTGGCGGCAGCTTGGCGGCAGCTTGACAGCTTAGCGACCAGCTTGTCAGCTTGGCAGCAGCTTGGCGTTGGCAGCTTAGGGGCAGCTTGGCAGCATGGGGGCAGCTTGGCAGCAGCTTGGCCGCAGCTTGGAAGCTTAGCGGCAGCTTGGCAGCTTGGCGGCAGCTTGGCAGCAGCTTATCAGCAGCTTATCAGCAGCTTATCAGCAGCTCGGCAGCTTGGCAGATTGGCGGCAGCTTGGCAGCACTATATCGGCTGGGTAATTTGGTATGTTATTATGATGTTCACAGTCCTTTAATTGCACAAAATAAGTGCGAAATGTGAAAATATCTGTTTTTTTAGCCTTGTCCATAATAATATGGCCACTACTGTAGATATATATATATACACAGTTCCTCTGTCATCCTCTCTGGTCATCTCTCTCTCTCGTCTCAAAACCTGGGTTGCACGCACTGGGAGCGCCTCTAAAAAACTCTTGCTGCGAGAAGCGCTTTATAAGTGGTCGTATGTGGGGCGTGGTGGTGTAGTGGTGGCGTCGTTGCCTTGAAGTCGGAAGGTTCGAGGTTTGAATCCACCTCGCCGCGTAAGGACCTTGGGCAAGTCCTTCACTCACAATTGCTCAGCGCTTCGGCGTGAAACTCCGATGCAGTGTCCGCTCTGCATTCGGGAGCGCCTCTGAGTAGAGAGAGATTGAAGGGGCGCTATAACAAGTGCACATACAAACAAACATATACAATACAACACAATATTCAGTGACATGGCGGTAGGCTATTCCATTCAGTATATAGGGCCTACCTCTGGAAAGACGACACGCGGTAGTCCCCTCCCCCCATCCAGCGAATGATAGGAAGAGAACGTAATTGACCGAAGCAATCCAACGAATTTAAAGACAGCGAAGGACGAACCTTGAGGTGAAATACGACCATTCCGAGGTGTCTCTTGGCGGCCACTTGAAAGCGATCATCCTGTCGAACTAGTGTCTCAAAGCTCTCAGCCAACTTCACTCCCTACATGCAGAAGAAGAAATATGAAAACCACTGATTGAACGAATCACCATCTACTAATAACTGACTGTAGGCCTAATTAAAACGAATGACTATATACAGACCCGCCGAGAGCGGAGGCATGCAGACGGGCAAATGCCCAGGGTCCGGGGACTTTCAAGAACCCGGCTGGTAGTTACATAGTAATATATACCAGGGCTTATAAAGGAAATTTTTAGAACGGCACAACCAGCAATAATTTTTAATCTAGTGTGGGTTTGTTGGCGAAAATTTCTCACGACCGCTTTTTAGTCGTTTGTGAGAAATTTTCCCCAAAAACGTCGCAAGTTGCAAGCAATAAAATCTGATGGGTTTTTAGTCATCCACTTGAAATTTGGCCTTCCTGCGTATTTTTCCCTTCGCAAGCCCTTCGTTCCATTTCGTTCTTCCGTGGTAAACCGGCTGCAGTTACCTTTTTCTATCTTTTTCCTGATTTTCACTGCACAAGATTGCGTTTACAACTGCACAAATAATTCATTTACAACTGCACATTTTGTCTCGAAATGCACGTTAAAAAAGCCCTGATATAAACAAATTGCAGAATTTGCTGTGTGCCTTAAAAGTTTTCTCATAACACACGACGATAGTTTAGGATCTTGTGAATGCACTGCCTATGGAGCCGGGAATTTCTCCCATCGGCTGTGCCTATATAGGCCATAAATATCTATGAAGGTTAAGCAAGCGCAGCTCCAGAGATGCCATCGGAAACGGCCACAGTAGTTTGACAATTCAGAGGAATTGATAAAGGATGTTCCAGCGGTAAACCCAAATTATTTTAATTATCGTTAGAAATTTAGCCATAATTACATTTTTAATTGCTCGGCTCGAATAACTAAACAGCAGGTTGTCTGCTCAGTTAGTAAGATAATTTGTGTATTCTGTGATCTCCGTTCTTGTGAATTGTTTAAACTGCATAATTGTACGCTTACATTGTAACCGGTTGCGGTCTGTCAACCGGATTGTTGAATAAAGAGAATATTATAAAACAATTCGTCGCTCGTTCGTCACTGTTTGCCTGCTCGTCTGTCTGACCGTCTGTTTGTCTGTCTGTCTATCTGTCAATCAGGCTGTTTTCCGTCTGTCCGTCAGTCTCGCTGTGCTTATTTCTGTTTGCCATCTAAATATTCTAATCAGGGGGGATACAGAAATTTTCGGTGATCTTTGGCAGAAAAATCTGATGACTTTTTAGTCGTCAGTCATCTGGTCGACGTAATCTCTGCAAGCAATAAAATACTCTCTAGTCTCGTCGTACACCCTGCTTACGTTTCTCTCCCGCTGCATTGATTTGATGCTTTTTGAAACCCAAATGGGGGTGGGGGCCGGCACGTCCTATGCACTTTTTAAATGGGGGACGTGGCCGGATTGGCCCCTGGATCCGCCCCTGATTCTAATGTCTGTCAAATTGTCATTTCGTGTCCAATGTCTTATTACCTTGCGAATGTGATTCTGTAATCCTTTGACGCCGAAGGAACGCAGCACAAACCAGAGCTTCAGCGCCCGGAATCTCTTGCTCAGTGGAATTTGCCAGTGCTGACAAAAGCAAATCATAAGTAAAGTCATAGCAGTATAGTTAAATATTGTTCACCCAAATTGCCAAGTATTTGAGAATAAAAAACCTAAGCCCATCTGATGAATCTATAAACGACACTGTAATTGTAATCGTACATTTATATAGCGCCACTTCAAGAGAACTCCTCAGAGGCGCTCCCGACCTGACACCAAACCGCAATAAAAGAGAATGGTCTTCAAACGCTTGCGGAAAAGGGGCAAAGAAAGACAAAGAAGTTCATTACGGAGACTAATAGCTAGGTAACTTATTCCAAAAAGACGGACATTCATTATTCGCTATTTGGAAAACTCAAAAATATTGGAATTAGAATCAAATGGTCTTTAGACCTTTAGGTCATTTTAGACCTTTCACGTGACGTAATTGGCCAATTAAGCGAAGTCATGTGCTATTTAGATTTAATCACATAGGCCTAGGCCTTTTAGGCGAAATAATAATTAAATTATAGTAAATGAAGTAAATTAAATTACAGTAAATGAAGTAAATTAAATTATAGTAAATGAAGTAAATTAAATTATAGTAAATGAAGCAGATGAATTATAGTAAATGAAGTAAATGAAGACGTGATGAACTCATACTAACCATGAAGTCAATGGCGGTACCTTTTGAAAACACAAACACACACATACACCCTTAGTTGTAGGCTTACACTTTAATTATTGTATTGCAGGGTTCACTCTCTATAACGAAATAAAGACGCAATGCTCTATAACCGGTACTCAGATAGACCTACTGGATATTGCCCTCCTTCAAAATTACATAAGTGTACAGGACCATATGACATATTGTATTGTATTTAAGCATTTATAAAGCGCCTAGGTAATAGACCTATAGCAGGGTGAACCGTACAGAAGCGTTCCCAGTGTGTAAACTACCCGCGAGAACGAACAGGTCTTGGGAAGATATAAGGACAGACAGAATAATTATTGCAGAAATACATGAGCACAATAATAGTAAGCCTGATATTGATATAATCAAAGTCTCTTCCAATATAAATTAAGACGCTCTGGTGTGTCTTTCTCTATAAGCAGCGCTATATAAATTTTTAATTGTCATTAGATCTATCAAGTGCCAATAAAGCACTCGGTCCAAAGTTTGCCCAGCGTCTGAGATTTTAGTTGTTGCCCTTTCTTGCTCACCGGTGTTTTCATGGCGCAAGTAGAGCGGTTGTACGTTGAAAGTCCGATGCAATGCACGACTGTCTTTAACCCTTTAAAGACAATAAGATATATACCCTACACGAATAATACGTGCTTATCAAGCTGCAGCGTTTTGTGGAGTAGGCCTACTCTAAAAGGCGCTATAATGCTACTAAGTGCCTCGGTACAGAAACACATGCAAGCTAAAATATCCAACGGCAATCGTAGCCTATATATAGTATACGTGACTGAGAGACAAAAGACAGAGACAGAGAATGACAAAGTCAGAGAGAGATAGAGAGAGAAAAAAGAGAAAGACAGAGACACAGAGAGAAACAGAGAGAGAGAGAGAGAGAGAGAGACAGAGAGACAGAGAGACAGAGAGACAGAGAGAGACAGAGACAAGAGCCAGAGACAGAGAATGACAAAGTCAAAAAGAGAGACACACAAAGAGACAGAGAGAGACAGACAGAGAGAGACAGAGAGACAGAGAGAGACAGAAAGATAGAAAGACAGAGAAACAGAGACAGAGAGACAGAGATTGAGACAGAGACAGGAACAGGGACAGAGACAGACACAGAGAGACACAGCGAGACAGAGACAAAGAGAGACAGAGACAAAGAGAGACAGAGAGACAGACAGAGACAGAGAGACAGAGACAGGGACAGAGACAGGGACAGAGACAGACACAGACACAGAGAGACACAGAGAGACAGACAGAGAGACAGATAGAAAGAGAGACAGAGACTTTGACCTAGACAGAGACAAAGACAAAGACAGACACACAGATACAGGGAGACCGAGACCGAGAGACATAGGGACGTTTGTCGGTAGACGTACCACATGGCGGTGCAGTCGAAGTGTACCATCAGCCACTTGGAAGGATTGAAAGCGAACGACTGAGCGAAGTCGACTCCATCCATGAAGCATCGAAACTCATCGCAGATGAAAGCGGATCCAGCGTAGGCAGCATCAATGTGCATCCACAGCTCCTCATCAGCACCTTCACAACATTCAACAATTCACATTCATCGTGAGGCGCTAAATAAATGCCCACGCATAATCGATCAAACGGAGGAGTAGAGGAGATATGATTTATTGAAGCATCTAAGATCATCACTATAAAGGAAGAGCTACGTTGGGAGAGGTGTTTGAATTAGCACGAAACAAAGCAACTCGGGATCACGCGAAGAATTGTTGTTTAAGAAGACGACAGGAACATTGGAACAGAAACTTTTAGGTGCATTGTAGACTCGAGGAATGATTTGAAGGACAGCATTGTCCGGTGGACACAGTCACAGCGTTTAATTAAGAGGAATCTAGAAAATTGGGTTGTTAAGTGTTGCAGGTCAATTTACAGTGGTTCTAACACAGACCCAGCGTCTTCTGAACCACTTAAAACCCCTTTTTATGTTATTTTATGTTATGTTACATTATGCTATGTTATGTTATATTACGTCATGTTATGCTATGCTACGTTGCGTCATGCTATGTTATGCTACGTTATTTTATGTCATGTTATGTTACGTTATGCTTTGTTATGTTATATTACGTCATGTTATGTTATGCTACGTTGCGTCATGCTATGTTATGTTATGTTATTTTATGTCATGTTATGTTACGTTATGTTATGTTATGGTACGTTGCGTCATGCTATAGTATATGTTATGTTATGTTATTTAATGCTATGTCATGTTACGTTACGTTATGCTATTGTATTTAAACATTTATAAAGCGCCTCTAGTAGGGTGAACCGTTCAGAGGCGCTCAAGTATTACATAGCATTGTATTATGCCATTTATAAAGCGCGTCTCCTGGTAAATTCTAATATATACGCTATGTTATGTTATGTTATTTTATGTTATGTTATATTACGCTATGCTATGTTATGTCATGTTACGTTACGTTATGTTAAACGCGCACGTGATCGTCTGACTGATTGACGAATCCGGTCAATAATTAAATCAATTGATTGAAATTAACCACTAATTAATTTCTCATTTGACCTTCGTCTAATTAACCCTGTCGATAATTGGCTGATGTAATTCTATAATTTTAACAGATGTTGTCGAATTGTAATACGAGATTAGCTAAATGATTCAGCAAAAAAACAGATGTCAAGTAATTATTGGAGAAAGTGCAAATCTTCTACTCACAGATTGGTCCAAGTTCTTTGAGATTGTCGAAGGCGCAAGCTCCGGTTGTACCCAGCGTCGCACACAGCTTAACAGTATAGTAACATCGCATTGTATTTTATTGTAATGTGTTGTATATGACCAACTATAAAGCGCTTCTCCCGGAAAAAGTCTTTCAGAAGCGCAGCCAGTGCAATAAAACCCGAGAGAAAGACAAGAATTGAGACGAGAGAAAGATGAGGAAAGACACCAAACTCTATTCAATTTCACAAACTGTTGAAGACTTTTTTCTCTTGACCTCGGCCGGGAGCGCCTCTGGGTAGGTAGCTTGAAGGGGCGTTATATAAATTTTGATTGATTGAGGATGACAGAGCGAACTGGTAGTGGAAGTTCATTCCATAAAGACGGACAAATGGGTCAAATGATCTGGATTGAGTCATGGCAATCCTGACGTAGGAGGACGTAGCGAAGTGGCAGAGATGGGACGAAGATACCGTTACGTTACATACAATGATACAATGATACAAGTCAACAGAAATTCCTTTGCATTTGATACATGGACGTATACAACAGTGTATACAATAGAAAGGGACAACATACTGCAGTGAATTGATTAGTGAATTTCACTGAATTACTTTCTGTTTTACGGCGCAGTGCGAAATAATGTCTGTCGTAGAAATTCTCACGTCTATATTACACATATTCTTCCAAAATTGATAGACAATAGGCCTACTATTGTCAATTTTTCTAAATTGAAACTTCTACTGAGGCTATAACATGAAGATACGTGAAAGCCATTGTGGTAACGGATGCCAACAATACTTGGTTATGCTGCAATGTTGCAATTGGATTTATTTATTTATTTTATTATGTTACAATGTTGCAATTGGACATAATTTTATATCACAATGTTATAATGTTGCAACTTGCAACTGAATATATCATGTCACAATGTTTCAATGTTGCAATTGGATATAATTATGTTAGAACTAGCTGAATAACCCGGCGTTGCCCGGGAAATATAAGTTTTTGTCCCCAGCCACGCCTGACCCCGTTCCGACTTCACCATTCTGACCCCGCCTTCCATCGACCCCCGCGTTAAGGAGAAGTAACGAACCTCTCCGCTAGGTGTACAGGTCTGGTCGATAATCGAAGAGCAAAACCCGTTAAGTCCATTCGACACGTAACTGAGAAAAACGACTTTTTCTGAAAAGATACTACCATTCAGCGCAACGTGGTTTTTTCATAAATTGTTCTTTGCCACTTAGATAAAGGAAGTTTTTTAAATCTACGCTTTTTTATTCCGATTATTTGCAGTTATATTCGCATTATTTACGTCCACAACATTTTTGCTACGCGGTTTGGCGAGATGTGACGTTAAGATTTGAGCTCAAAATAATGACGTCATGAGTTTAGTGAACATAATTATGCCGTGTCTAATATATCGTTTTTATAACAGCGAAATTTAAAATATGGAAAGATTTTTGGATGGCGATCTTTATGATTTTCTCGTGTGGATCAGAAGAAAAAAGCCGAGAATAATCCTCGCAAATATTGTCGATAGAAGTAAATATCACGTGACCTCAAACCGTCATGCCATTGGCTGTAGTTCTCTGGTAGTCAATGGAGGCCTTGTGGAGGCGATCAACGTGATGGATTTTGAATCGCTTATCGCGTGCAAGTTTAAATGTTGACATCTCGGGACTTATAAAGTGAATTGGCAGCCGAAAATAGTGGCGTTTAACTCCAAATGTGGGTAAGAATCGATTGCAAATTTTTTTTTTAAACGAATCGCTGTAATTTCCGAGTAGGCCTCCGGGCAAAATTGGTGCATCCCACACACAGAAGGACAAACTTTGAGTTTTATACTTAAAGATGTTGTAACTTGCAACATTCTATGTTACACTGTTGCAATTGGTTATGCTAACTATATACTATAATGAGAAGAAGTCTTACGTAGAACGGTATGAGTCCAGCGTCTTTGTCCATTTCGATTGCCTGCTTCAACGTCTCTCCTCTGAGGCTAAGGTCGTTGTCCGAAGGTAAAAGACGCATCTTGACCAACCCTATGATTCCTGCCTTCTCGACCGATGAATGCGCCTGGAAAAGACGGAAGGAATTCTCATGACACAACAACGCAGAAAGAAAGATGCGAATCTAAATAAAATGATGCACAGAGAGTAGCAAGTCGAGATGAAGACCTTAGTAGACGTTGACCGTTGACGAATGTGTAGCGAAAACTACAGTTTATTGGTGATAGAAAAGAAGTATATGACGAAAGTGAATGATTATTAGACAATATTAATGTGTGACTATAACTGGTATGTGATACACTATGGCAGTGTGAGAATTGTGGAAAAATAACTGGGGGGGTTGGACCATTATCCACTTGAAATTGGGGTGTAAAAAACATACTTTACCATGGGGCTCTAAGAAAGACTGGGGGGGTCGAAACCCCCCAACCCCCCCGGCAATTCTCACCCTGCACTATGGTATTTACAATACCATGCCTACAATATAATACAATACAATGCAATACAATACAATGCAATACAATACAATGCAATACAAAGCAGCAGCTGCTGTAACTAATAATTATTGCTATCTGTCCAAAAACACAGAAGTGCAAACGACCAAAAGAACAGAACATTGATGGCACTGAGAAATTGTGAGAATAAGACAGACAGCCACGGAGACAGAGACACAGACAGAAACACATAGTCACAGACAGAGACACAGAGATACAGACAGAGACACAGACGGAGACACAGACACAGAACACAGAAACAGACAGAGACGCAGACAGAAACACAGAGTCACAGACAGAGACACAGATAGAGACACAGACAGAGACACAGACAGAGACACAGACAGAGACACAGACAGAGACACAGACAGAGACACAGACAGAGACACAGACAGAGACACAGACAGACTCACAGACAGACACACAGACACATAAACAGACAGAGACAGAGACACAGAGACAGAGCCACAGACCCACACAGACACAGAGAGAGAGGTAAAGGAAGACGTATAGGGAGAGCAGTCAATCTGTCAATCGATCAATGGATACCTGATCGGAACAATAGCCGACCAGTCTGGCATTGATCTCGGAATCATTTAGTTCGCTTTCCATTGTTCGATACTTCTTGATTGTCTCACTTCGAGCAGCCAGCAGCGCCACGAAAGTTGCTTCGCTTGCCGTTGTCTACAACAGAGAAGAATATAATAATTATAATTATGGTAGACGGAAATCTTCCAAATCTATAGGGAAACCATTTATTACTGGCGCTATATAAAATCAGACCATAGCTGCCATGTCGTTGAATCGGTTACTGTGTCGAGTCAACATACGAATAATGTAATGTAATGTAAATCTTCGAGAATTTCTCAGCGCCCACAAAAGCCACGTCAGGGAGACCAGCTTATTCACCGGCGCTATTTCATATCAAGTCCGCAATAGCCAGAGCTGCCTTTTTCGTTCCAGGTGCCAGGATAGAGGTCAGGTTAGAGGAGACAGCGTGGCAATTATAACAAGGTGGCATGCGATGCTAGAGTTATGTGTAACATGTGATGCTAGAATCATGTGTAACATTCTTCTCTCAGCCGTGCGCAAGTTGTTTCTGACGAACTGAAATAATGCGCCACAGAAAATCCTCGATTATCCAAGTAGGCTATATAAAAGAATGGACGGCGCTATAATTCTGATCTCCTTAAACGAATGAACGAATGAATTAATGAATGAATGAATAAACGAATGAATGAATGAATGAATGAACGAATGAATTAATGAACGAAGAAATCTTTATAAATGAATGAATGAGCAAATAAATCACAAATAATATATGAATTAATGAATTAATGAACGAATGAATGAATGAATGAATGAACGAACGAACGAATGAAAAGGAATGAATGAACACAAGAATGAATTAATTATATAAATGAACAAATAGATCATTATAAATGAATTAACGAATGAACAAATAAATAATAAGTAATAATTATATGAATGAACGAATGAATGAATGAATGAATGAATGAACACGATTCACCTGTATGACGCCGCCTCCCATCGTCTCCGTGTTACTGTGGAAGAACTCTGATGGGAGTCCGATCATCTTTCCCAACCAGTCCATAACTATCGTCTCCAGCTCCGTACACGCCGGACTGGACGCCTAAGGACAAAGCCAAGAAGTCCCACAGAACTTACATGGAAGGATGTATTGTTAAATCAGCAGAAGTTGTCTAACACGATGCCATTTTTATGCCACGTCATCCATTTGCGGTGGTGTAGGGGTATGCTTGATGCCTCAGGTCAGAGGGTGTTGCGGGTTCGAATCCACCACAAGCCGCCGCGCAAGGACTCTGAGTAAATCCTTCAATCGTAATTACTTATGCGCTTCGACTTGAAGCTCAGATTCAGTGTCCGCGCTGTTGTTGGGAGCGCCTCCGAGTAGTTATCTTGAAGGGGCGCTATGACATGTGTTTATACATTCAGTCACATGATCAGAAGTCTTTACATAAATCCAGTCAAATAATTAATTGTCTGCTATCATTGAAAACTCACCAGGACACTCATGTATCACTTAACCATAATGATCATTCTATCCTTAATTTAAAACACAGCTCGTGGGTTGAACATCCCACAGGGCATCCATCTCCATACAGCATTCGCAGCAGCCAAACCAACCTTTGCGCCTCTTCACCATCCAACCACCTCGCTCTACTCGATCATTCTCCTATCTCAATCTTCTCCTTTACCAGTCACTTTCATCTCCAGTTGCCCTACCGATTAATCTACCATGCTGGAACGATCTCTCCCTCGGAATTCCGCACATGCTCAGATCCACTGCCGACATCACTGCTCGCACATCATCACGTTCCTATACGTCCATCATCTTAATTCATTCGTGTTACTTCGCACTCAAGTGAAAGTGACACCTCTTCAAGAATCCATCATGTCATTCGCCATCCAATCTTTCTCGCTCTAGACGAAACACAACCATAGCCAGTTCCTCTATACCTCCATCTCTCTGTCTCTGTCTCTGTCTCTGTCTCTGTCTCTCTTTCTCTCTTTCTCTCTTTCTCTCTCTCTCTCTCTCACTCTCTCTCTCTCTCTCTCTCTCTCTCTCTCTCTCTCTCTCTCTCTCTCTCTCTCTCTCTCTCTCTCTCTCTCTCTCTCTCTCTCTCTTCTCTCTCTTGTTTTCTGGCAACAAGGCTTGGTACCTCAACACAGCACTTCTGACATGACGCAGCGCTCGTGAATATCCTGGTACCCTGCAGCCCTTAGCTTTTAAATTAGCATTGTGGCAATTTGTTCAGATTGCAATTATTACGACCGCGATTCAGACTGACGTGGATTCTCACCTAGCACCTTGCATTTGAATTCTTGACAACTTTAGAGATACGTCTCTCTGCCTGATTCGCTGGCACGCACGAGTAAGCTCACCAAAGAGAGTCCTAATCATGCAATTATTCGACCAAAAAAAATTGTAGACAAAAACTCACCTAAGCGAATCGTAGGCAAAACTCACCCAGGTGAATCGGAGGCAAAAACTTACCCTAGTGAATTAGGGGCAAAAACTCACCTAAGCGAATCGTAGGCAAAAACTCACCCAGATGAATCGGAGGCAAAAACTTACCCAAGCGAATCGGAGGCAAAAACTCACCCAAGTGAATCGGAGGCAAAAACCCTCACACCCAAGTGAATCGGAGGCAAAAACTCACCCACGTGAATCCGAGGCAGCCTATGGCGTCCGCCAGCATGTCTCCTAGAAGCGAAGGGAAGGAGTTGAGAGCCGGGAAGTAGGCGTGCATGTGCGGACTCTGCCAGTGCGTCATCTACACAGCGGTCAAAAAACCCAAACGGATGAAAGTTGTTGCATATATCACATTAAACTACATTGCGTCCATCTTTTTATCCACTGAGCATAACATTAAGATGGCTTCCAGTACATTCTGTGTTTTGTATATTTTGCTAATAATTACGAAATGCTCAATAATTATTATAACCGTTATAAACAAGTAATTCGATATTAAAACTCTATAATTATAATCATCTTTGTTTATAATTATAAACAAAGATGCAATATTATAGCAGCGATGTATGTCAGCCACTGCTCGTGTTCTGGCAGAGCCAGAGCCAGTCCCAAGCCTGAGTAAATCAGGAGGGCGACACCAATTATCTTTATAATGACACAGGGTCGTTATTAAACAGCAATACCGTTTGTTCTAACAAAAGCTAACTGAGTCGTATTAACACACAGAAACTTTCAGTGAATAAATTAATATTTTCAGCTTTTCCATGGCAATCTTTAACCTCTTTAAACCATTGTAATGTCAGGCCAGCTGATGTTCAAATTCAGATGGAGCCAACTTCCTAAGACTAATTAAGCATAATGATGTAGGGCGCGGTGGTGCAGTGGGCATGTTCGTTGCCTTGCAGCCGGAGGGTTGCAGGTTCGAATCCACCTCAAGCCGCCGAGTACGGACCTTGGGCAAGTCCTTCACTCATAATTGCTCAGCGCTTCCGTGTGAAACTCCGATGCAGTGTCCGCTCTGCAGTTGAGAGCGCCTCTGAGTAGCGAGATCGAAGGGGCGCTATAAAACAAGTGCACATACAAACAAACCTCGTAATCTGTATATGTCCCTATATATATGACTGAGAATGATCTACCCCTGGCATGATGACTCTCTCGATGTCCTTGTAGATGTCCTGCCATCTCTCGCCCTCTATCGGCGCCGAGTCCGGCACGAGAAGTCGCATGTAGCCGGGAGTGACATTCGGAAAGACCGGACGGTCCCGGATGTTCTGTAGGTAGTCGGCGATGAAGTCGACCATCTCCTTTCCTGTTATAACAGGTACAGTATAATACATGAGACCAAATGCGTAAGGATGTGCCATCTATTGAAACGTTTCCATAGAGTCGATTCAAACAACTCATGGATTTAACTCTACCGCTGTTCAAACCCCGACTGTGCCAGTCCTAAACCTAGATAAGGGAGCAGGGCTTTTTTCAGTGCAGCTCTAGTGCTATAATGCACAAAAAGTGTACAGTTTCAAATGAAATTGTGCAGTCGCACGGGCATTTTTGTGAGGCTAAAAATGGTTAAGTAATTATGTCCATTATCCAGTGTCATCCGATATGGAATATTATTTACCATGGCGGATGGAAAAGGAGAGAGTGGGGTTTATGTGCACTGTGCAGTTATATACATTCCCTAAAAGAGGACGACAGCGTCACGGCACTGATGGTCTTCATCAGTGGCGTAGCCATGAATTTAAGATGGGGATTGGGGGGGGTTATGGCCTGGCCAGATGCCCTTCCTGACACCAACCCAACAGTATCACAGTAAATAAAAATGGAATAAAGTAACAAAGAGAAAAAGTAAGAAAAACGATTGTTACTACAAGCAATTGTTTCGTTTTTCTTATTTAAGTGGATAAATAACCTTCAAAAAACCTTTTCCCCTAAGCCAATGAGGGGTTTTTTAACCCCCTAAACCCCCCCTTGGCTACGCCACTGGTCTTCTTCATTGTCGTACAGTTGCGGGTGATGACGATGATGATGATGATGATGACGACGACG
>OX457047.1:37256369-37305054 GCA_949752735.1 Lumbricus terrestris
TCACCCAGTCCGGGTCACCTCTCCTTGCTCTTTTTTTTTATCGTGCCTAATGAAGAAGGACTCGGTCGAAGTTGAAGTCAACATGGATTGAGTCAATCAGCAAGCGGTTTGTGATTGAATTGAACGGCAAAAGACAATGGCTACGAGGATGGGATGGAAGGACGGAGAGAAGGATTGAAGAAGTATAGAACGATGACAGGAGTTGGAAAAGTGAGATCAAATGCAAAACAAGACAAGCTTTACAGACCGAAGGAGACAGATTCAGATATAGATAGACAGAAACAGAAAGAAAAAGAGACAGCGATACAAAGATACAGATATACAGAGACAGACAGAGTCAAAGACAAAGTAAGAGACCGAGACAGAGCGATAGAGAGAGACAGAGAGACAGAGACAGACAGAGATAGAGACAGAGAGGGAGAGACAGAGATACAGAGATACAGAGACAGAGACAGAGTCAGAGATATGGTCAGAGACACAGACAGACAGACAGACAGACAGACAGACAGACAGACACAGGCAGAGGGTGGGCGAGTAGGTGAGTTAGGGGATAACTCAGTGCACTGTTTGCCGTATACACTGAGTGGGAAACTTGTTCTTAGATAGTTATTTAGAGAACTGGAAATGCGATATAAAGAACAGAACAAGAACAGCTTCCTGCGGAAGCATAACAAACTTGAAAACAAAGAACACCTCCGTCACCAGTGACGGAGCTAAGAGAAAGACCACCGCCACTGATCATAAAGCGGCGCACCTCAGAAAAGCATTACTTGCGGACAATGCGGAAGTAACGTAACACGTATGGTAAAGGGTCAAATCCTGTAAATGAGGGCCATGGCATTATGTCAGGCAGAGTGAGTTAAGGCAAGGTCGAATTACGCAAACAAAATGAAGTTAAGGCAGGGTAACGTAAAGTAAGATGACATGAGGCATTTCATGTTCCGATAGGCAAAGATCAGTCTCTCATAAAGATTCAAATCTTATCTTCTATGAGATAATAATATGATTGAGCGAAAAATGTAACTCACATAGTTCTACATCGATCGGAACGAGCGGTAAATATATATACGCATACAAACATATATATGTGTATGTATGTATGTATGTATGTATGCATGTATGTATGTATGTATGTACATGTATGTATGTATGTATGTATGTATGTATGTATGTATGTATGTATGTATGTATGTATGTATGTATGTATGTATGTATGTATGTATGTATGTATGTATGTATGTATGTATGATTGTATGCACGTACGTACGTATGTATGCATGCATGTATGTATGTATGTATGCATAAGATCTGTATGCATAATCGATTATAATTATGTGTATATATTTTACATGCAGATATACATATAATTGAATGCGTGGTGACAAATAACCTGGTCTGACCAAGCATCAAACAGGTGTGATTTATCTGTTCTTAGAACCGTGTGATCAGAGTCATCACAAGCCTACTGACGTTTTGGAACCGGAGAACCACAGTTCACGTGTACAACAGTGATGCTTGCTGATGCCGCAGAGAGGTGGTAGGCTATTTGTATGCGCAGCAATTAGCGACACATTGATTGGCATTGGACGACGTCACGGTCCATTGGTTTTGGCGCCGATAGAAATGCGGTCTGCAAGAGGTGCGTCCGCCACGCATAGGAGAAAGCGGATATTGTGAACATAATCCGGTCAGTGGTGAGACGTGTCTCAGATTAAGTGCCACGCCATCGATCTCTGAAGATTGCCGATCTTCATCGTTTGCAGTATAGACTATAGTCGACGCCAATGCTAACTCGGTATATTTTAGGCGCAACACTGCAGAATAGGGAGGGACAGACAGAGAGACGGAGAGATAGACAGAGACAGAGAGGTCGACAGGCAGAGAGACAAATACAGAAATAAAGAGAGACAGAGACAGAGGGAGAAATAGAGAGAGCGACATAGGCACCGAGCCACAGAGACAGGGACACAAAAGCCTAGACATGGATACAGAGACAGAGAGAGATAGAGAAACAGAGGCATAAAACAAAGATGCAGGGACAGAGAGACAGGGACAGAGAGACATAGAGACAAAGATAAAAAGACAGAGAGAGGCAGAGAGATAAAGAGAAGATAAAGAGAAGATAAGACAAAGAGAAGATAAAGAGAAGATAAGATAAAGAGAAGATAAAGAGAAGAGATACAGAGAGTAGGTGGGTCGGTGCGTGGGTGGCACAGTGTACGGTAGAGTGGGTGGGTGGAATGCCTATCCTTACCTTGTAGAGAGCTCTGCCTCTCGAATCGAGGCATTCGATTAGCAAAGCAAATGCGACCTATTGTTGTCATCTTCGAATAACCTCGCTGCTTGTTGCTCTTCTGGTTTTTGCCGTCCGGTAAAATAACATTGCGGTCCCGAAGACGTCGCTCACCGTCAGAATTATTGTGACAGCGGTGTTTGAGCCGGTCGCAATCTGGGCGCTAAATATATACTTCACCTGCATGCTTGGAAGCCGCTCTGTTATCTATTTTTGTCCGTCTCCCTAAGTACATTAAACCAGTGTATACTTCTCACTCTCCCTCTGTCTCTCTGTCTCTGTCTCTGTCTCTGTCTCTGTCTCTCTCTGTCTCTGTCTCTCTGTCTTCTCTCTTTCTCACTCTCTCTCTCTCTTTCTCACACACTCTCTCTCTCTCTCTCTCTCTCTCTCTCTTTCTCACCCTCTCTCTCTCTTCTCTCTCTCTCTTTCTCACTCTCTCTCTTTCTCTTTTTCTCGCTCTCTATCTTTTTGTTTTCTTTGCGCAGCTCTGTATACATGTCTAGTTATGTTTCTATGCACGTCTGTCTATATTGTGTGTCTCTTTCAGTTTGCAGTGCGCATAATTATATGAATTGATTGTGCTTTGAGTTGTTGTCAACTTGATGTATTAGACGCCCCATAGAATTATGTCACCTTTGACCTGTGACAACCTCTTTCATGACCTCTTTCATGACCTCTTTAATCACCTCTTTCATGACCCCGCATTTCTAGGACTGTCCGTTGTTTGACCCGAGTCTTCGTATACTAAAGTAAATAGGAGCAGAGACGTCATTTCAAATTTTTTCAAGGGGTGTCAACAAATTTTGCGGGTCAAAACTCCACCAGCTCAAAGTGTAGAAAAGAAGTGCATGGTATCTTTACAGGCTGCACTGGTCGAAAAGTGGCAGGATTGTGCGGTGCTTGGATCTGAAAATAAGTGCATGGACGCCGTCCATGACCGTCCAGCCACACTTTAAGCCCTGACTAGGTCTATGACTATTTGAGTCAGTGATGGAATGTATTTAGAATGCCTCGTACTTTAAATATTATTTAGAGAAAGTGCTTTGCACTCGTATTTAACATACAATGGTATGACAGTACATATTATACCTCAACTTAGGATATTTTTCTGAATATTTTGTACTTTGGATACTTTAATTTCAGTGTTTGATCTAGGCGTCACTCTAGGGTGGGGGCACTTCTTCCCTTTCCCACTCAAGAAATGACATTCCCCCAGAAAACTTTGACAAAATGACGATAATTTTAGGGCATTTGGTGCGCCGGGCCTGGAAGAGCCAGTGTCGAGTGGAGAACAGACGGGACCACAGAAACTTTTTAACGATTTTTTCATGTATTTCTAAATCGGCGCTCAATGTCTATAATCTAATCCACAGGAAGATTCTAAAGTTTTGGGGATAAACGAGTATTAAAAGGGGTTGGGGAGGGTATGTGACCATCACCACAAGATTTTTTTATATATATATACTTCATATAAATTGAAAAATTCTCTTTCGCTACGACTTCTCTTGGGGTTAAAAACTACATTTAGTTATGTCATTTACACAAAACTAACGGTTTCAATGTCCAAGTTTCCTTCTGGTCAAAAACCGGGACAATTTTGCCATTTTGCCTAAGTCGTCGGGACACCGGGACGCACCACAAAAATCGGGACATATCCTGGAAAACCGGGACGTATGGTCACCCTAATATATAACCTTCGGGGTATAGACTATAGACGCCATAGCTTCTCATTACCTATTAAGGATGTCCATAGCTTCATTTCACGACGTATGGTCCTATTCAGGCTATTCTAGATGAATTCCTTAAGAAATCTACTAACACGATTTTCTTTGCGATATAGCCTAACTGTCACCATAATGTCCTGTATAAAACTGTCTGTCTAAGGTACATTTGTGTCAGCTTAATAACCTCAGATAACTTAATTGTTCAAAATTAATTGAATCCTCCTTCATTGGCTTCTGCTGACAAATTTCACAATGAACAGGAGACCCAATTGCTAATTGTTTAATATTGTCTGTTTAAGTTGCGTCTATGTCAGCCTCGTAACTTCAAATAAACGAATTGAATTGAATTGAAACTTTGTAATTGCTCATTGTTTAATTTTAATTACATCCTACTACATTTTAAGCGTTATGACTCATGAGCAAGTTGCATATTCAAGCTTCTTGGGGAAAATTGTATTGTCATTGTCAAGCATATTTTACTGCAGAGTATTATAATTATAATATACAATGTACACATCGATATAAAATATCTCTTACACCGGTCACCCACACCCATGGGCGTGGTGGTGCATGGTGACTATTCCTCTGCAACTCTGCTCACTCGGGTAAGAAGGGGGCAAAACGCCCATCCTGCTATCTTTCCTGCGCTATTTTGTGGATAGCTTCACTGTTCCGTTGTCTTTTAGTTTTACCCTGTTGAGGTAGGCCTAATCGTAAGCCATTTGTGTTTTGATGGCTTCGATATTTTTTGCAATAGGATCAGCGTTGCCACTCCTTGGGTTTTTCACAAGATCTTGGGTTCTTCGATTTGTACTTGGGAAATGGGGCTTTTCGGGAAGAACTTGGATTTTTGCTTGGGTTTTTTATCGACGGAAAAAACGGAGAATTTTTGATATTTTCGGAAAATTTAGGACATTGGACATTTTCAGGAAATTTTTTGACTTTTTTGACAGATTCGTGCCAGATGTCTAAAAAAGAGGTCATAAGAATTTTCGGACCGGAAATTCTGGACATTTTCGAAAGATTTGGTGAACCTGGGTTTTCTTGGGTTTTCGCCACTCCAGCTTGGGTTTTTCATTTTTTACAGTGGCAGCGCTGAATAGAATTCATTTTCCCGTGTTTCCTTGCAATCTCTGCTCCCATTTTTTGACATTATTGCTGCCAAAATGCCAGGCATAGCCATAATATAGACAATCTCACAGGTAGCACTTAGTGGGGTAAACGCCCCTAGCCATGACTCGCCTTGTCTTAGAGCAAAATGCTCCCTGTATTTGCGTTGTTGCAGATCATTCTTATTATACAATTTTTTCTATCAATCAATCACATAAATTGATATAGCGCCCCTTCAATATCTCTACTCAGAGGCGCTCCCAACCCAGACCTTGTAAAAAATTGCTTTTCTATGTTAAAAGCAATAGAGTGGTAGTACGAACTACCATCAGAATAAAATAGAGCACTATGCCCAATGGCGTAGCAAGGTTTTTGGGGCCTCTGTGCAGGGCTTCGGTGGTGGGCCCCTTCAAATAAGATGCCTTCGCTCCATCAGTATCATTAGTTTGGGTAATGTATAACTGGTATATCACCATAGTTTCCAAAATGATACTCTATACGCGATGTAGATATCTACACGGCTGTATTGGTAAATTTTGAGGTGAGTAGGCCTATACACGCCGGCCGAAAAAATTAGAGTTTTTGTGGCCGAATTTTTTCTCACGACCTTTTTTAGTCATAACCTGGTTTTCTTGTTACTTGTACTCCACGTTACTCGATTTTCGCCTCTTTTCTCGTCGAAATTTCATTTATCGCATATTTGTTCACGTTGAATTCTTTTCTGTATACCAGCGTATACCCTGTCTTTCGGGAGAAGAGTACACAATGCCGCTTTTTCTCGGAAGTGAGTACCTGCTGTACACCCGCGTATAGGCCTACCCTCGTGTAACAGCCTTGGATATCCACATTCATGATCCACCACTACTTGAGCACTTTTCAAACTGAATTCAATTCTGCCCCATGCCCGACAGTGGCGTAACTAGGAACTCGGGGGCCCCTAGACAAAATGTGAATATTTAAATGTGTTATCACTTACAGTGGCGTAAATATAGGAACTCGGGGGCCCCTCTGGGGCCTCTACACTCGGGGGCCCCTAGACTTTGTCTACCCAGTCTACCCTATTGTTACGCCACTGATGCCCGATGGAGTCATCGGCATATGCACATTATGCAGGCCTAATAAATGCGGAAAGTTCACATATTTTGGCGGACCTTCTTTGTCTGTACTTTGTGCTTGTTGCTTATATAGCAGCGCCACTTAAATAAGATTGAAGCCCAACGGAGGGACAGAGGGAGTATTTCTAAGTCGGCCTAAATTAATTATGCGATTGGCAATTGAAATTAGTCTACACACAGCACTGCAAAGTTATAATACTCCGTGATTCGTGACACCATTATATTCGAGCGTAGGCTACAGGTGAGCAAAACTACCTGCCCGCCAAAGACTGCAAACAATAGGCCTAAAGATTTTTTTATTATGGCATACGGTTGTGTATTAAATCACGCGCTTGGACATTCCGGCTTAAGCAAATGATTCTATTGAGTGTATACGCTGTAGGTCTACATTTCGACTTGATTTCATTCTGAATATTATCCGACCGCCGGGGGGCCTTTGTGCAGCCGGGGCCCCTGTACATTTCACACTCTGCACAATCCATTGCTACCGCACCGCTGTACATGCAGAATTGAATACATTCCGAATAATTTCCTAAAGTAAAAAAATACTCTGACCGCCGGGGGCCCTCTACAGCCATGGGCCCACGTGCACTGCAAGAGTTGCACGACCTATTGCTACGCCACTGACTATGCCTTGTGACGTGGTTTTAGGCTTTAGAGACGTTTTTAGGCTTCACATACGTTTTCAGAAAATGGGATCTACAAATGAAGCAACAGGAGGGCGTTTTGCCCTTGCCACCGGTGAGGTCAAAACGCCTCCCCCTCCGTTAATGCACCTTGTATTCAATTATTTTGCATTGTCATGGGTTTAAATTTTATCGAACACAATAGTACCTTATTTGGGACATTCAGCGCTATAATAAAATTATATCTAACAATAATTTCAAGTCTGAACTCTAATTAGGTTATTAGGACATCCGGAAAGCAGAAGAGTAGTCTGCAATGTCAAGTTCATATTTTTCCAAATGAATTTGATGATTTGACCTATTATATGGAACTCGATTTGGTAGTGAAAGTCCAGATTGTATGCAGCAAAATAGATGACTTCACCAAATTAGAACAACCAATCATATATGTAAGTGAAGGACAGCCTGTAATGTAGTGCGGCCAGTTAACACACTGTGGATTCCATCTTGTGGAAGCCTTTATCAGCTTTGCCGCCATTACGATGTTACAAAATATAAAACGCACGAATAGCCAATTCGCTGGACAGACAAATACTTTCATGCTAAAATTGTAGTTCATTGCAAGACCAAAGAGCAGTGACGACTATCACCAACACTTTTAAAAGCGGTGGTGACTGGACATCACCGTCACAAGAGAAATTTACGCCTATGCCCACACCACGCATACCCACCAATACGCACGCACACGTACACGCACATACGAACTTACCTCTGGTTCTATATTCGTTGAAATCCATCGCCTTTTCTTGCTCGAGTGCGCAAAGATGTCGTAGGTTTTAACAGCACCAGCGTCTGCAGAAACGGAGAGACAATAGCACCAAAGGCAGCAGCAGCAGCAACAGCAGCAGCACGTGCAGGCTGTTGATGATATCTTAACAAAAGCGTGCTTCGATCTCTTGATCACACCAGTGTTCTGCGAAGCCCTGCTCCTACTCGACTGCTTTGTCGATTTGAGCCTTCAAGCGTGGCGGTAGGCGTTCTGCTTGCAGTGTAGGAGATAGAAGAGGAAGTAAGGCTGGCCGCTTCTTCGCTGCTTGAGAGCCGTCTGCAGAAAGGAACTGAGTTTAAGCCAAACGCCGAATCTCCTTCTATTCTTAGATGTAGCTCAGCTAAGCATCTCTATAGCGTATAATATAGCAGCCGAGCTTCAGGCTGCCAACCTCACCTATGTTATATATATATATATATATATATATATATATATATATATATATATATATATATATATATATATCACTAGCTGTACCCGGCCACGCGTTGCTGTGGCTGAAAAGACTGTCCAACCCACCCTTCCTAGGTCCCCTCCCCTTGCCCCTCCCCTTCCCCTTTCCCCTTCCCCTCCCCTCCCGTTCCCCCTCTCCTTCCTCCCCTCGCCTCCCCTCCCCTCCCCTCCTCCCTCTCCTGCCCTTCGCTCCCTCCCCTCCCCTCCCTCCGTCCCTACCTCTCTCCCTCCGTCTCTCCCTCCCTCCGTCTCTCCCTCCCTGCATCCCTCTCTCCCGTTTCATCCCCTCCCTCCCCTCCGTCCCTCCCCTTCCTCCATCCCTAGAAATATGCGCTCTAGAAAGACGCGCGGAAAACAGCCGCAAATGGACGATTTTGTAAAAACCGACGGTTACATATTGCGCTAGAGAAAGACACACCTTTTAAAACGCGCCCGAAAAATGGGCGGACGCCGCCAGACGGATGCGTCAAAGTTCAAATGGATATAGCTGGACTCCATCGACGTATATCGAATGGAAATAAAAGTTTTGTTTTTTGGGTCGTAAAGATTGCGCTTTTTCCCAAAAGGCATTACACAAACCCGCTTATGTACGAATGGAACGTTTTGGTAAAATTTTGAAAACAATCGGTGAAGAACTTTTCGAGATTCTTCATGTCGAACGGTAGCGTTTTACATTTTTATTTATATAGATAGGTGAGATTGATATATATAAATATATATATATATATAGGTCTACGAGAAACACTGTAGTTGGGACTCCGCCACTGGTTGTTCTTTATCAGCGCCAGACTCAAGCCTGGATAAAGGAGGAGGGGAAACCAATGATCACTGATATAACAGTGTCGTTAAAAAAACGAAAAAAGACGTTGTAGTCGGCTTCTAGTCGGACGGAAGCGTTGTTGGTGACTTGGTGTAATGATAAGGGATATTAGCAAAACAATAAATTGGTATACAAGTATAGGCTACTATAAGAGTTGTACAAGACCCCTAAATGAACTGAGAGTTATAACGTAACGGTCGTAAAAGACTCGGTAGAAGAATTTAGATAAGGGAAAACACCCAGCAAAAGAACTAAGAGTATTATAGTTAAACACCTGGTAAAAAACTGAAAGTATAGGAAAAGACTCCGTGGAAAGAATTGAGAGTCACGGTAGTATAGAAGTCCCTTTAAAATAAAAAAAAACTGAGATAACTGAGCTGATGTAATGTATAAATCTTCGAGAATTTCTCAGCGCCCACAAATGCCACGTCAGGAGAGTAGTAAATACCTGGTAAAAGAATGAGAGCAGTAAAAGACCCAGCAAAGAAAATGAGAGACATTGAAAGTATACATAGTAAAAGATCCGATATACATGTAGAAGAACTGAGAATATAGAAAACCCGGTAAAAGAACTGAGAATGGGTCAAGTAAAAGACCCGGTAAAAACAACTGGGATTAGGAAAATACTCCTGAATAGAATTGAGACTAGTAAAACACTCGGGTACAGAACTGAGAGTAGGCCTAGTAGCCTAAAAGACCCGGTAAAAGAGCTGAGAGTAGTTAAAAACCGAGAGCATAACGATAGTTAAACATCCGCTAAGAACAACGGAGATTGGTAAAACATCGGTCAACTATAACTTTCTGAAACATATTGTGTATTATTTTATAAAGTTTATGGCTGGGGACTATAGTGTTAGGGCCAGCGCTATAGGTCAAGGGGTGATAGAGGCTACAGTTAGAGGATTGGATTACTGCAGGCTAGGACGCAATGCATGGTTAAGGTGAGGTTAGGAACTAAGCCTAGTGTATAGCCGAGCTTATAAGCTTAGAGGTGGGTCTAGATCATTAGGACTGTAGTGTGAACACTAAGGTAGGACTGTTGACTAATAATTATTGTAGCTGGAATTCCTAAGCTTGACCGATTAATCTTAATTCCGGCTGAAAGTGAAACCTATAGGCTATATTTGAAATCTACCGGTTCTGAGGCAAACGTAACCTGGAGCAACATAGTTTATTTATCAGAAGTCAGACTAATCCGAATCGCACGATTCGTACCTGGCGCTAGACCTCGGCTATACACATGAATTCTATATTCCACCATTCAGAGGCGGAGCTTTACGAGTTTCCGAAACTTTGAGATTTTTCTAAAAGTTTTGAACTTTCAAGAATTATTATTGAAAATCTCAAACTTTACGAATATCAAAACCTGGCATGCAGATTTCTAAAACTGCACGAATTCCGTGAACAGTGGCAATGGGCAAGCAGCAAGGCATTAATGTCCGTGTGTCTTCAATAGCTTAAAGTTTTCTTAATATGCTTTAAATTCAACTAGAGTAGGCCTATACCGGTATTATATTATGTGATAATTTTCTCAAGTTGTAGGGCTGTAGGCTATACGTTAATTTCTGATCGAACTACATGGATCGATGCATAGGCCTACATTGCACATGCATACATATTTATAGGCTAGTATATATATATATATACCGGGTACGGCCTATGACATAATTGTTTCGCCTAAGTTCACTTGTTGCTCAAATTGTTGACTCTCATAAGCGACGTAGAGTTCCATTGAATAGATTCAAAATGTGGAATTGTGTTATTTTGAACATTTGCGCTGGACCTCTGCTATAGGATTAACCGTTCAGAAGTGCTCAAAGTAGAAGGTTTATCCACACAACTTTTTAAGTTTCACACAATTTCGGGGTGCGGTTGCGTGCATGTAGTGGCTATGTTCGCTGCCTTGCAGCCGATAGGTTGAAGGTTCGAATCTACCTCAAGCCGCCGCGTAGGGACCTTGAGCTTCACTCGCAATTGCTCAAGCGCTTCGACGTGAAACTCCAATTCGGTGTCCGCGCTGTAGTCGAAACCGCGTCTGAGTAGAAAACTTGAAGGGGCGCTATAGAAAGTGCACAGACATGCATACAATTAGATGATTTCGATTCGTCTGTTGATCATCAATACAAATATGCACAATGCGCCTCAATAATAAATAAACTTTGCCATATGCAATTTCAATATCATGTATACATCATCCAAATCCCTTTGCCTCCAAGTCACATGAGAAGGGAGGGAGGTAGAGACAGTGGGTGAGAGGAAGGGAGAGGGGTAGGTTGGAGGGAGGGTCTCTATAGCCGACCTCTATGGCGTCTAACTCTAGTCCTATTTTAGCCTAAGCCTACCCTCCTACCACATTGCTCATGACACTAAACCCACTCCCTAACCATTACCCCTACGCCTAGCCATATCCTCTAGCCATTCTTAGCACTGGTCTGCTCCTATAGTTCCTAACCCTAGTTCTTAAAAATGACATCCGTAGTTTACGTATATTTAAAAAGTCATAGTATATAGGACCTTTAACAGTGTACCTTGGTCTGGCACATCGGGTGCAGTTGTTTTTATCGAGTGGTGGTAGCCTACGTGATTTTCATATGATTTCATCAACCTCTACCGTCAGGCCCGGTAACACGAAACGGAGTATCCCCTCTTAAAGCTATCCGGGGGGATGAATTAATCTATCACCCCGGATGGAATTAACCGGTCTATACTATCCGGGGGAATAAACCATTCTATCCCCTTTTTTGAAAAATGCGCATAATAAAAAAGTTATGCTGTAATCAAAATTTAAAGTGACTCTAATTGTTTTAAGTGTCCTAAACAATGCTCAGATAAAGGCAACTCGAATTTATTTAGTGACTCTGAGTGTTTTTAAGTGTTTAAATGTTTTAAGTGCCCTAAAAACAGGGCAAACAAATTATCTAGTAGGAATAAACATACCTGCTAGTGTCATTGTTCAAAACAAAGCAGATAAAAATTAATTTGCAAAAAAATACACGCGGAAGTGACTTTTTCGCCTTTTTTTATTTGGGGGGATACAATTAATACGGTGGATACTCTATTTCGTGACACCGGCTCTATGGTCTGCGGGGTCCAAGGCAGCAGCTGGTCCTCAAGCAAAAATTTACGCAGTTGATTTCCTGTCAATACGGCATTTGTGGGGGAGAGTCACCTAAGATGGGACACAATGTTGTTTTGATAATTTCTTTTGAGCTAGGAGCACTATTTTTTAAAATAAACCACACTGATCGATGTAGCATATATTTTATACATATTTGACTTTCAAATGAGGCATGCAAAAGTTTAGCAATTTTCCAAGAATGCGATATTATTGTCCCTAAAAACAATTAGGACTACTAATATGTCCCATCTTAAGCAACTATATCCATAAGATTGGACAATAGGCTAATTTCCATAATTTCAGATTGAGAAAATTTAATAATGGACTAAGGGACTGCTCCTCTTCGTTTCCATCTTCCTCCTCGTCTTCCTCTTCTTCCTCCACTTCCTCTTCCTCTTCCAATTCCACTTACACTATCACTTCCTCTTTCTCCCCTTCCTCCTCGTCTTCCTCATCTTCTTCCTCTTAATTTCTTACTCGTGTTCTTCTTTTCTCCATCTCCGCCTTTTTTTCTTTTCTTTTTCTTCTGCATCTTCTCCCCTATCTCCTTCTTTTCTTCCTCTTATTCTTCTTCCTCCTTCTCTTTCTTCTCCTTGTCTTCAGACACCTCCTTCTTTTCTTCCTCGTTTTCCACGTCCTCATCATCTTCTTCTCCACCTTTTTCTTCCTCCTCTTCCTCCTTTTATACTCCTGCTGTTGGAACTAAGGTAAGGAAGAGAACATTCATGGAGAAATTAGAAGACACGGTGAAGAAGGCGCGCTTACGTTGGTTGGGTCACTTACATAGATAGATAGAAGTAGAGGGAACTTTGAAACAGACACTGGATTGGCATGGGCGGAGACTTGGGCGGAGACTTGTGGGGGAATCGAAGATTTTGAGCGGACGAATGGCTGAGACACCGACGAAAATTTTCCATCTTTTTTGCGGCAATCGCTGCCAAAACAAGTTGACGACTTTTTTAGTCATCCGTCCGAAATGTCGATGGAAAATCCTAAGTTTCGCTGCCCAATAAAGTTGATGACCTTATTTTAGTCATCACCTCGTCTCGTCGTTTGTTGTTCACCGTGTGTTTCGTGAAGTGTGTGCATGATGATGACACTGATGACCTAACACTTACCGATTACAGATGAGGGGAGGCAAGTGCATGGGCCGTCCCTCCACCACATCCATTGAGATGGACCGTCCTCCCTGTCCACCCTAAGTCTCCGCCCATGTGGATTGGATTCCTTCGGGATGGAGAAGAGGGCGAGGAAGACCCAGGGGGACATGGCGAAATGCCATTACGTAGGATCTGGAAGACGGCGGAATGACGTGGGAGGAGGCTAGGATGGCTGTGGAGGACAGGACAACGTGGAGAGGCTGTGTCGCCCGATGCGCTGGAAGGACTAAGGTCTAAGGTAAGGTTGGAGCTCTCTTGGAAGTCTCTGCTGCTCATCTTCTTTCTCCTCCTTCCAGGGATGTTTTTAAGGAATTTTTAGAACTGCACATCCTCTTCTCTCCTTTCTCATCCTCCATGGTAAATTGCTCCCAATCTGAGAGAAAATTACCTATTTTTACTAGTTTTTACTGCACGGAACGTGACGGAAGTTCTTCTACAACTGCACGAATCCATTTAGAACTGCACATTTTGTGTAGAACTGCACGTTATAAAAAGCCCTGCCTCCTTCTCCTCCTCTTTCCTCTACTCCTTCTCCTCCTCCTCCTCCGTTTTCTCATTCTCCTTTTCCTCCCCTCCTCCGTCTTTTTCTCTTCTTCAAATGTAGCAACACGATTTTGTGTTGATATTTAAAGAATTTTAATTTGATTTTTATCTACCGTATAGAAACAATTTTTGCACAAGTGTATGGCCTGCCACTGTTACACGGCGGTCTGTTGGGCTTCTGGTGCAAACTATTCTGTAACCACTGATCCATGCTGTAGACTAAACTTTTGTCACTGCACCACACTAAGCGCCTCGCACAAACGCTAGAGACATGTCGTTTGTTATGCTAACTCACACTGAAACGTTGTCATAGAACAGCTGGCCCTACTACGGCTGCGTTCTGCTCTGTCAGTTGTGTCGCTTCGTGTTATAAAATTAAGGCTTGATTTTTAAAAATTGTTTCTATATCTTAGGGGACTGCTATTCTGAATATTAGTCGGATTACTCTCGGGTCTTCGTACGCCGTCGTTCGAATCACTACATCATAGTCACTGGAGTAATGGAAGTTGCTGACAGTATACTGTTTACTGCCAATAGAGCCTACATAATATGATAGCGCATGGACACTGGGGATTAGAAAAAAACACTACATCAGACCAGACACATTGTGCTGGAATTAATGTGCCTCATCTGCTTCAACTTAACATTATGTGATGGCAGCCAGCCAATGATGTTCGCTTTACTTTGACGCATAGCAAAGGAACTGGATGTTGAGCTATCAAATGAGATTCCGACACAACTCGATGAGTGTTAAGATCTTCAGGGACGTTCGGAAGTTTATCAATCGACAGAAAGTTAGCCTGCAGATAGTGACTGACAGAGTTACGACGATGTATACGGGCAAACAGACAAAGCGAGAGCAGGACAACTGTAATAACAACGTGGACAGACAGAGACAGAGACAGACAGATAGACAGACAGACAGACTGACGGAGAAAAGAACGAACTGACAAGAACGGTATAGCAGAGCAACAGAAGGAAGTATGCACACACTGGCAAAGCGACTAAGACAGACGAACAGACTGTCAGAAAAGTTGCACAGACTTACAAAGCGACAGACTTAGACAGGATATAACAGACACTGACATAAAAAGACTGAGATAGACAGGCAGAGGCAGAGGCAGAGAGAGCCGTACACGGACTAAGAAGAAGGGAAGAAGAGATACCGTATAATTATATACACGGTGAATGTAGCACAGCGCCAATACTTATAAACAAGCACAAAAAGGTAGCCGACAGGTCGCCGTAAGTTGTGAGCATATTCTAGAAAGCATAAAGTTGCTTGAAACCCTAGATTTACACGACAGATTTACAGTTTCGCTCGACTTAACATGCCTCGCGGTCTCTAACTAACACACGTGCAATATATGAAGACAAACAGACCGGCAGACGATTTTCACACCCGTCTCTCGTTGATTGGATATGGGGCCAACGGAAACTTCAATTGGATCTCAGTTGTCTGACACATGGTTTATTGTAAATGTTATAACTACAAGGTCAAGGTTCATACGGCTTAATGTGCCACAGACGTCGGCGTAAATAAGTTGGATAGACAGTTAGACATCCGCCTGTGATCTAAACTATGCATTGGATTGGTGGATATCCGAACACTTTAGACATCAGTCTTCGGTAGGATTCTACCGATTGGTCCGGCAACTGCAGATATCAAGTTTTAAGGTTTTGGAGTAAGAGCCTGTTTGTTTGAATTAGTATTCTCATTGCAACTTGAAGCCGCGTGCTAAATCTTAAGCAGACGCCTTTGGGTAGGCTACATTGGTGATCATAATGGAGGAGCGAGAGATATGGATATGGAGGTCGCAACTATATGGAGGTCGCGGATATGCTTGTCGCAACTTGTTCAGTATAGATACTTGTTAGGTACGTGGACATAACAGGCTCCGTAAAAAGACAACTAAATTGTTTGCGGCTGTCAGAAATGATTGTTCACGTAGGATGTGGACCTGTCGGTTAAGCTCATAGGAAAAAACAATGCAAGGAGCCAGCATGAAAAAGGTTACATTGTTTCCGCTTTTCTTTGTCGTCTGTGGAATTTCACATGTCTTCGCAACTTCGTCATCATCATCATCATCATCGTCGTCGTCGTCGTCATCAGAAGATGAAGAAGCGACGGTGGTCCATGGTCGCCTCCAGGCTGAATCCAGCATCCGAAGCCTGGACTCTCTCGTGGAGCGCCTGATGGAATGTCGCAAGATCCCTGGCCTCGTTCTCGCGGTGGTTGGTCAGAAGGAGAATGACGTTCTTAGGAGGGAATACGGATATGCCAACATCCGGGATTCGGTGCCAATGACGCAGCACACGCGGCATTGCATTGCGTCCTGTACGAAGGCCTTCACGTCGATTCTGCTCGGCAAAATGCTACAGAACACTAGGTAATCGTATAAAGTATATTTTAATCGTAATCGCAAACTCGGAACGTCTACAGTGCCCACAAAAGCCAAGGCTGTTTTTAAAAAAAATTGAACTGCACAACCCCTTCTTTCCTTTCCCATCCTCCATGGTAAATTACTTCCAATCGGAGGACAATGACCTCTTTTGCTAGTTTTAACTGTACAGAAATGCTTCTACAACTGCACAAATCCATTTAGAACTGCACATTTTGTGTACAACTGCACGTTAAAAAAGCCCAGACAAAAGCTAAGTCGCGGAATCAGCTTATTCACTGCAGTCGCTCGATCAAACCAAAGTCGATAGACAGGAGTCCAGATACAGAGAGTCAGACGAGGAGTTAGAGTTAGACAGTCGGCTAACGTGGATGATGTTTAGGCTATGGTTGAAACGGCGTGGGAGATTGGGGAAGGGGAAGAATCAGTAAAGGATCTGTGAAAAAGTAATGTTTTCAGTTTTCAGTGAAACCCTTGCGGTGATAATACGCAGAGCCGTTTTAACGCCTAGGCACGCGAAGCACGCGCCTAGGGCCCCGCGCAACAGAGGGGCTCCGCGGCGACCCAAAACCACATGCCAAATTAGCACATGTTATAGGCCTACGAACTTTTACGTAGGCCTATGTTAAACTTAAATTTATTTTAGTTGTGTCAGCAGTTTACTACTATATCAACAAATGTGACCAAATGACCCACATGCACCTAGAAGGCATGAATACAATAACATTATTATACATGTAGCTCTAGCCTATAGACTATAGGACTGAGGGATTGAGACGAAAAATCAGTTTGCGTTCAGTGTTTAATCTAGGCATCTCTCGGGGTGACAACTCCGCCCGTACCGTACATGACTACCCAAACATTTAACCAAATAGCCTACTAATATTTTTAGTTGCTGTTTACAATATTGTATGTTGCTGTTTACAATATTTTATCACACGAGCTTTAAATTCACTATTATGGAACTATAATGATAAAATCTACTAGTAGACCTATAATATATGATATATACTATCTTATTTACACTGAGCATAATTTATTGTTAATATTTGTACTAAGACTTTTTAACAACTACATGTAATTGGCGTCTTTCCAGTGTTAGCTTTCAAATTTCAAAGTGTCAAATTTGAAACTGTTTTGTTCCTTGAACACAGTAAAATAGCATCGTTAGTGTACAGAAGGCTTCCCGATTCTGGTGGTTCTTCCATAGTTTGTGTAAAATTTGTAACAATTCTGATAACTGTGTCCTGGTCAGCAATCAGGACCTTTTCGAGCAACAGGAATTAGGCAGGTCTACGGTAATTCCGATGCAAGAAAGTTGGGCTTACACTATGCAACTGTCTGCAGCTATTCATTATACTGTAATGGTCCAGAAGCAGCAGAACTGAGCTGCATAACTTGTTATACGTAAAGAAATTATTATTCTAATAGACTTTAAATTTTCAGCCACTCCTTATATTATCAGCACTGAAATAATATAGCAATTTTGCTAAGATCGGATCTTGCAATGCTACCATTAAATTGTGGAAACTGATTAAGAAATTATTATAATTGTTTGAATAATTATATATTGAAATCTTAGACAATTCGTGTCAGCACTGCAATAGTTGAGCAGTTTTGTTAAGGTGGCAGCTTAAAATGCTGCCATTGCAATGTAAAAATTCAGAATTTTCTGGTGGGGAGGGGCACATTCCCTCCCCATGACCCTCCCCATTCGGCGCCACCTGTCTCACGGTCTCAGCGATCGACCGGCAAATACTCGTTCTCGGGCCCCCAGAAACCTTGATTTCCCCAGAGTAGGAGACTAGATCACACTCATTAGTTACGTTTAGGATTAGTGTTTGTGCCTAGGGTCCCAAAACTCCTTAGAACGGCCCTGGATCATAGCCTATACGCTGTGTCCGGATGAAAAGTAGAACGCAAAACAAAGTGTCATAACTCGGTCAAACCTTTTAGGATTTGTCTGCAATTTTAAACACAACAACAGTGACCATATCTGCACGAGATCCTAAAACCGATTAGAAATATTCGTGAGTTTGTCAATTTTATGAGCGTTTGAGACGCAGCGCCAAAAAATGTAACTTTCCAACATGCAAAAGCTGAAAGGAAGTAAAATTCAGATATATATTTGGTGTTCAAAAGGTTCCTTTTGTTCACGAACACACGCAATTCTGTTTTTCACACCCAATTCCAAGTGGATGACAGTCCAACCCCAGTTATTTCCCACAATTCTTACACAGGGTTGTCCAAAAGAGTATAGCGAAGGAGGTCACGAGCAGAGTCCGGTTACCAAGGGATCAGAGGTGTTAGAGTAGATGCTAAGAATTGGGAAGTGGAAGCAAAGACCATATAGTCTACATGATATCTTTGGTTGAAGATCCGGGCTTCAATTATAAACCTTGTTTAAATAAATCATCATAAATCACTATATAGCGCTGTTTTCAGATACTCGTGGGACACTCCGGTCGTTCAGATTCTTCGCGATCAATGTCAATTCTCC
This sequence comes from Lumbricus terrestris, assembly GCA_949752735.1. Lineage (NCBI taxonomy): Eukaryota > Metazoa > Annelida > Clitellata > Crassiclitellata > Lumbricidae > Lumbricus > Lumbricus terrestris. Next base: position 37,275,063 of record OX457047.1, read on the forward strand.
GATGAATATCTAACGGAACACGTGACGATTCGTGACATCCTGTCGCATCGAACTGGAATCGAAAGCAACTACGACGCTGCCTGGTTCACTGGGAACTTCAACCGAACGGAACTCCTCAAGTTTGTCACGTTTGTGTTCACTTCTTCGTCGCTCTCTTCTCTCAGGTTCCCGCCTGGCCAGCTACTTCGACATCGTACATTAAATTCTAGTGTTTAGTACAATGGCGTAGCCAGGGATTTATGATGGGGGTTTGGTTTTCTTGGCCTGGCCGGATGCCCTTTCTGACACCAGCTCAACAGTATTACATTAAATAAAAAGAGAATAAAGTAACAAAAGAAATAAAGTAGGAAAAACAATTGTTACTACAAGCAATTGTTTTTTTTTCTTATTTAAGTGGATAAATAACCTTTAAAAAACTATTTCCTAGGCCAATTGGGGTTTTAACCCCCGAAACCCCCTTGTCTACGCCACTGGCTTAGTGTGAGACACGGTAGCAGATTGGTTAGAATGGTCTGCCTGTAACGCGGAGTGTACGGGTTCGATCCTCGTCCAAGGCGGTTACTGTTTAGGGATCTTGAGCAAGTCATTCACTCGCCATTATTGCTTTACAAATATGCAGGATGGCTCAAAAGAAAATGTATCACCGGATAAAATGCGATAACTTCGAAACATGAAAAATTTCAAATGAAACCTTCAGGCATTGTTGGAAATTCATTCCCCTGCAAATTTCGAAATTTTCGCAGAAAAAGTTCAATCGGTTGCGGATATCGCATTTTATCCGGTGGCACATTTTTTAGCCCCCATGTAGGGCCTCCATGTAATTACAGCTAGTTGCTCGGTCGAGGCGTGGGCACCTCCGAGCTTTGTCAGAATGGCGATATCAAATCGCAGTCATATCAAATCGCAGTCGTATTGTATTGTATTGTGTGATTTCAACTAAGCGGTCGGTTCTAACTCCAGTTATGGTATAACGATCTGTCGAGAGGACCTGTTTGCAAACACCTATCAGAAGCTGCAGTCGAAAACTGTTCCTTACTGTTTTTGCCAGTTGAGCTAGGATCGCCTCTGAGCAGGCGATTTGAAGAGACACTACTTGAATGAAAGACTGGATGAATAAATGAATGGATGAATGAATAAATTATTAATCAACGACCTGAGAAACTTTCACCATTTTGCTTTGAGAATCGATAGTGTAATGTACCCTATGTTGCTTGCAACTGCGGGAGGAGTAGTAGTAATAGTTGCAGTTTAACGTCACTTTATGGTAACAAAGACCATGGTAGCGACGCCCTCCTCCTTTATCCAGGCTTGGGACTGGCACTGGCAGAGTGCAACCAGTGGCGGAGTTTCTGACGGTGGAGGCTGTAGAAATAGTTATTGCTCGAGCATTATTAAAGACGCAGTACTATTGTCTTTCAGACGAATTCGACATATGCCGATCGGCAACAAGTTTCGTTCGAATGCCAACTACAACAACATCGTCTACTCTTTAGCTGGTAGCATCATCGAAGCTATCGGAAAAGAAAACAGTGGATTAAGAGGAAGAGAAGATGGAGGAGAAGAAGGGGGACGAAATGGAAAGCGAGGAGGAGAAAATGGAGGAGGAAGAGGAAGGGGAGGGCGTGGCGGAGGCGGCGGAGGAAGAATGTCGTGGGAGGATGAGCTGAGGGCACGGATACTGGATCCCCTGGAAATGCTCAACACGTCCTTCCATCATCGAAGAGAGGAACGAGAACAGTTTGCCACTCCCTATTACCTGGCCAGAGGTCGAGTAGAGGAACTCCAACCAGAACCCGGTTTTGATCGGTAGGTTTCATCGACGATTAGGCTATGAAGACTGATCGCAACACACAAACAGACAGACAGACAGCCAGACAGACAGACAGACATACATAATCAATGAATGAATTAACGGACATACAGATAGAGAGACAAACATAATCAATGAATGAATTAATAGACATACAGATAGAGAGAGAGACATACAGACAGACAGCAGATAAAGAGGCAAGCTGACAGTGTATACAGCCATGTTCGTATATGTGATGTATTCCAACAATTTACAGCGCTTGGTATACACTCACCTGTTCTCTCACTATTCGTGCCCCCCATTTATTGCTAAATTCATTCATTCTTTCATTCAACCATTCATCCATTCATTCATCCCCTCAATGATTGATTAATTGATTGATTTATTCAAGCATTCATTCGTTCATTAATTCATTCATCTCCTCATTGCTTGATTAATTAATTAATTAATTAATGTATTCATTCATTCATTAATTCATTCATCCATTAGAACGTTAATTAATTAATTAATTAAATCATCAATTAACTCATCTCTGTATTTATTCATTAATTCATCCATTCATTCATTTAATTGTTTAGCCGGTTCCAGTGACAATGGCTTCCTTTGGAGCAGTATAATTATATATATATAATGTCTAAATTGTAGATATATTATATATCATATTATATATAAATTATAGATATTGCATGCATGTTTTAGTGGCGTAGAAGCCATAGCCTCATCAGTCGCGGTCTGTGCGACATCATCAGACATCTCACTCTGGATGAAGTGTCTGCTGTCCGCATTGATCAGTGACGACTGCCACGTTGTTCCGCGAGATGTCGTCAGAAACGTAACGGAAGCACAGATGCTCGTGGGAGACATGTTCCACTCATACATCCAAAGACCTCGCACTCCAGTCTCTCTCATCGTCGATGCCTACGGAATGGGATGGTTCACCGGATACTACCGAGGTAAGAGTAAGACCCCGCAACTTCTTACTGCATAGCGCTAGAGTAGTCTATCCATTGTAGTGCGGGAGGAAGGTCTTTCCAAATGTAGCGACCAACCACAGCCAGCATTCGCCCGATGTTGTGTAAACATAAAACCTGTGGCGTAGACAAGGGGGTGTTCCCCATTGGCCTAGGAAATGTTTTTAAAGGTTATTTATCCACTTAAATAAGAAAAACAGAACAATTGCTTGTAGTAACAATTGTTTTTCTTACTTTATTCCCTTTAATTGTTACTTTTCCCCTGTAATACTGTAATACTGTTGGGTGTCAGAAAGGGCATCCGGCCAGGCCATCAAACCCCCAACCCCTCACCCCCATCATAAATTACTGGCTACGCCACTGCATAAAACCGTCCATTAAGTCCTGGCAACATCAAAATTACGGTGATCAATATATAGGCCTATAGAACGCAATGAGCGAGAAGAAGATGCGTACATGTATACGGCTATAATAATGGCTCTTGTATATATAATAATTATAGAAATTATATGCATGTTTGAGAGGTATTTAGGGGCTTAGCTGCACTATGGAGACCAGAAAGAGGATCTTCTTGCGAATGCGTGCAGAGACAAGTATAGCTTTTGCACTCTAGCCAGCGCAAGATTTCAAGCATATGCACCTCTATGTACGCCTAGCGATACGCGCAACGCTATAGGGAAATGCACAGGCCTACATCACATACAAATATACACACATAATTATAGGCCTACATCCATCTATCAATAGTTCCACACACACACAAGTAGGTCTACATGCTCTTATAAATACGCATAGGCCTATACATGTACACGTCATACGTAGCTAATTATTCGCTGTGCCTCTGTTTCATTGGACAGACCGACGTCTTGCGATGCACTATGGTTCCCTGCCCGGTGCCTACTCCTTGCTGACGCTGGTTCCCGACCTACACCTCGGCATCTTCCTAACCTACAACGGAGCCATCCAGACCGACCCGTACACCATCAACGCCCTCATCCTCACTCACCTCCTCGACACAGCACTCGGTCTTCCATCGTGGATCACGGACCTCGACAGGGACGCCTGCAACTTCCCCACCAGCTCCCACTTCCGCAACCTCGTCCCCGCATCTACCCAACCCAACGCGTCGGACTTCGCTCACACGCGGCACCACGCACACACGTACGTCGGCGTCTACGCACATCCGGTGCTCGGCAGGGTGACGGTCAAACACGGTGAGGGGCGACTCCATCTCAGCTACGGACTCATCGATAGCGACCTTCTTCCACACCACGAGCCGAACAGCAGCTCCACCGCGAGGGACGACGACGATGATGTGGAGCGGTTTATGGCGATTCCACGCAGGCCAGGATGGGTCCAGCTGATCGGCCACTTCCAAGTCCGATTCTCCAGGCTGGACACCGATGATGGCGACGCGAGAACGACCTTCAGTCACGTGACCGTGCCCTTCCTCAATGACGAACGCGATGGAGTTTACTCGAGCTTCACCAGAGTCCGTCAAGGTTACCACCACGACCACCACCACCACGTGGACGCTACCACCACCGCCATCTCGTCGTTCACTGACCATTCATCGTCGGCTAGGCATCCGAACTGTCTCCGTCTGTGGCATCTATTTGCCCCGATAATGCTGCTGCTGCTGCTGCTGTTGCAGACGCAGGTCTTGGTGATACCTTGAAGGGGCGCTATATAAATTTATGCGATTGATTGATTGATTGACAAGGCGTCATGAGAAAAGCACCCGCCGACGAGTGTGGAAATTCATTAAAAAGTATTTAAATTGTCCGACGTCCACGCAATCTCAAGTTTCTACAGTGACCAAAGAGAGTGAAGTCGCCACAATTAACATCTTATTCCCAGGCGCTCATTCAAAACAAAAATCGATTGACTGCAGAGGAAGGGTTAAAATCGGTTCCCACTTGAAAGTCAAGATCTATCTATGGGGGAAACAGACAGGCAGACGGTAGACAGACGGTTGCAGTAAATGGTGGTGCTCATCATTGAACAGTGACAGAGCTAAGTGGGAAGAGCCAGGGCCAGTGAGGGGGGGCGGGAGGGAGGGCATATGCTCAGGGGCCCGGTGAACCTTGGGGCTTGGTCATTATATACAGAAAGCTTATGATTTAAATGCAATTTTCAAATATAATATCGAAGGGAAAATAAATGAACTACAACCAGTTTAAACTTAACAATTACTGTCTAAAATCCTATTTTATAAATAAATATAAAATTGCACCTTTATCACTTCAGCTTGTTTCTAATAACAAGCCTTAAGATAGTTTAGAGATCCTCGGTGGTCGAGTGGGTTGGTAGCCCGCTCGCCGCGCCGGCGGCCCGGGTTCGATTCCCGGCCGGTCAGAGATTAATTTCTCGGATCTTACTGCGGGTGGCTCGGTCGCAATATAAACGTGGAGTAACGGTGGTGAAGGATCTCACCCTCAGGGTCGAAGCCGTAACACAGCCGCTATATAAATATGCGATTACAATAGGGACCTGTGATGGCTCTGCCCATGAGCACAAGGCCGTAGCTAGGGGCATGGGCGGAGACCTAGGGGGGACGGTCCCCCCCAATGGAGGTGTTGGGGGGACGGCCCATGCATTTGTCCCCCCCTCCAATCGTTGAGCGTCAAGACTAAAAAAAAGGTCATGCACTTTTTTGGCGGCGAAAATAGGAAATTTCGTCGAGATTTGGCCGGATGACTAAAAAAAAAAGGTCGTCAACTTTTTTGGCGGTGAAAATTCGCCAGGAAAAAGAAGCAAATTTTTCTGGGACACTCAGCCAATCGTCCATCAGAAAATCTCGCGTCTTTCCGTCCCCCCAAGTCTCAGCCCAGGTCTCCGCCTATGGCTAGGGGGGGTGTTTTGGGTGTTTGAACACCCCCCGAAATGAAAAAAAACTTAAAAATTAAATAATGCATTTACGCAAAAAACAAGGGAAAATCGTGATTTATGAAGAAAAAAATCATGAAATTAGATCGTTTTACGCCGTGCTGAAGGTTTGTCGGGCGAAAAATCCTAAAAAAGCATACGATGACCAAAAAAGGTCGACTAAAACATAGGTAGTCAGAAAGTTTTCTGGAAAAGACCCCCAGAAATAAAATCCTGGCTACGGCCTTGCATGAGCCCCCACAATTTCTCTACGAGTCAACCCTCGTAGGAACCACGGAAAGAAGAGTTTTTCAGTTTCCAAACCCTGTCATCGCACCTCAGTCAAGAAAAAGTTAAGAACAAAGTATGCTACTTTAATATGCAACCATTGTGTTTAAAACTCCCATTCTAATGTATGCTACTTCTTAATAACACTTTATCATCATTTTTATAACAAATCAGTTTATTAAAACTTTCGTTAAATATTTCTTTATGTGTTGATTTGCAGTGGTGGAATTCTCACAGAAACCGATATATATTATAAACACTTCGGTAAATGGCATAATACGCATTTCAGTCTTTATAGCTGCAGTTAAAATAAAAACGATAAAATAATTATGCAGTTAAAATACAAGGAAACAACAGCAAACCAATGCAGGAAAACAAAAAGTTCAAAGTACGGTAATGCTTCAATTCAGCCATCAGCATTTAAGAAATATCACAAATTTAAACTCAAAGTATGACATCACATGGTACCGCATTAATTACTTCATGCTCTCAACATAAATGTCCATTAACAGCAAACACTACAGTGAATGGTGTACACTGTATGGTGTGGTATTGTATGCCAAACCATACAATACCACACCACACCATACCAAACCATACCATACAATACCACACCATACCATACAATACCACACCTTACCATGCCACACCATACCATACAATACCACACCTTACCATACCATAGTTTACCATACCACACCACACCATACCATACAATACCACACCTTACCATACCATAGTTTACCATACCACACCACACCATACCATACCATACGAATATCAAGCGTTTGAAACCATTCTCTTTGATCGTGGTATTGTGCTGTCAGGTTGGGAGTGCCTCTGAGGAGTTTCTCTTGAAGTGGTGCTATATCAATTTACGATTACAATCACGGTCAGACCTAAGAGCGCTTTGCTTATTACACTCTACTGTATTGCACTGAAACATTTATAAAGCGCCTCTTGCAGAATGACACATTCAGAGGTGCTCCCAGTGTGCAAGGCCACCAGAAAAGAAGTAAACTTTGAGCAAAGCAAAGGAGGAGGAGTGGTTACGAGAGTGAGTAGATGGAGACAGCATATTCCAATCAATCAATCAGAATTTAAGTTTGCCCCCTTCAAAGTACCTACTCAGAGGCGCTCCCGGTCGAGATCAAGCGAAAAAACACTCTTCAACAGTTTGTGAAATTGAGAACAGCTTGGGAGAGATGAGAAGACCAGTTGAGGCAAAGGACCAAGACTGAGCCATAGCTGATATCACATAGCGTGTGGTCTAGAGCCAAACAACTACCGGTACTTAGGGAGTCCCTGATAAATCGCAATCTGGTCCCAACAATCTACTTTCATACTAGACAATTTATGGTTATAAGCTGTCAGGTCACACTAAAAAGATGTGTCACTGCATAATAGTTAGCACACTTTAAAACATGGAAGAAATTAGCTGCATACCCAACTTGACAGTTTTTAAATGCATTAAAGAAACACATCATCAAAGACTTTGAATGAAATGATCTGTAATTTAGTCAAACGCGTACTAAACAGATTTCGTCGTAAAATATATTTCTAAAGTGTAGAATAAAATGAGCAACATAACCAACTCGTTCCAAACAGAATGCATCACAACGACACATGTCATTAAACAAATAGAGCGCAAAAGTGCACTCAATAGCAACATAAATGAACAAAAAGTGTTAATAAACATATTATATGCATCAACATTACAAAACTAAAGTTCATTAAATCTAAAAATATGCAACAGGCTAATAAATTAGTTCATTAATGCCTGGTGCATAAAATATTAATCTAATAATATTAGTTCTTAATATTAGTACCTTTCAATGCAGTGCCTAAAGTGCGGGCAAATAAGTGCCTGGACGCCCCTTACACTTTACAGGCTGTGCTGGCCAATAACTGGCAGGACGATGCTCTGATTTTAAAATAAGTGCATGCACGCCGTCCATGATCATCCAGCCACACTTTAAAACCTGTTTCAATGTGAACATAAAACATTAACTCACAAGAAACCGTCCATGACCGTCCAGTCACACTTTAAAACCTGTTTCAATGTTTGCATAAAACGTTAACTCACAAGAAATAAGGAACAACCGGGGCTGCTGTTGGGCTCCAAAAACAGCACATTGCCATTTGATCAGTTTGGTTGAAGACCATTGCCATTTGATCAGTTTGGTTGAAGACCATTAGGCAAAGACAATCAACAGATATACCTGTACCCTCCCAATCCTTTTCGGGCATTGCAAACTTCAGGCAGCTTCCTTTTTGACATACACAAATTGTGGTCACAATAATAACCAGCACAATCACAAGTGATACCCTGAGAAGTCCAAACAGACCAAAAAATCATAAGAGAAATATAAAAAGAAAATACAATGTCCATCATTTAAATATGTATATGGCAATGTTTCTGTAGAGGAATCTCAACAAAAGGTGCAATCCTGTACATATTACAGTCATGCTAGTAATGTTCAACAAAAATGTAAAATAAAGCATTCAAATAAAATCCGAACGCAGCATACAAACAGGTAACAAACTTCCAGCCTACATATTGGCTACAGCGCTATGGGTAACATAAATTACGCAAAGAAGATACTGTTTACGCGGACAGATGAATATATTTTTTCATAAATTCGATCAAATCTGCTGCTGCAAAGAGTCAAGTGCAGACCACTTTTGCAAGAACTCAGCAAATCAAATAGTAAGTGGTGGAGTGATCGGTGGGTGGAAGAAGCGAACCAGATATCGGCATTTCAAATCCACAGCTTGGTGGGATTATGTCTCATCAGCACGGGCTGTAGGTGTCGAAACTTTCCCTCCAGTTTCTCGACAGCTTCCACCGTGATATGCCCGCAAAACGAAACGTCAAGCTGTCGCAAGCCACTTGCGTTGCTTGACAGCGCCTCGATCGTGCAATCCGTCAACCGATCGCAGCCGGTCACGTTCAGAAGAGACAATCGCCGGAGTTTCTCCGTCAACTCGATCATTCCGGCATCCGTAATCCTTCGGCAACTCGACAGGAAGAGTTCCTCGAGCTTCGGAGTACCGTTACTGATTGCAGCGAGACTTTCGTCCGTGATTTCCGGGATCCAGCTGAGGTGAAGCGTCTTCATCGATGGAAAGTTCATGACCTGAGCGATACTTGCGTTTGTCAGCTTGTCGCATGCGTTCAAGTTCAGCTGCTGAAGTCTCGCCAGGTGCGATATCGGGAAGAGATCTTCCAACTGTAATTGTCGCACTTGAATTGGGAGGCTGTCACCGATCCATTTCGATGGATGCTGCCGGCCACTGGTAAAACGCGGACCATACTCCACAGTACGTTTCTTTACGTTCGTCGTTTGCTCGGCTGCATCCTGCACGCCAAGAAGGCCGCTGTCAGTGATATCTTTACACCAGGACAAAGATAAATACCTAAGTTTGATGAGATAACGAGATATTGCCAGCAGGCCGACGTTAGTCACCTTGCAAGAACTGAGATCGAGAAACGTCAGCTGCAGCAAATGCTCGCTTGCCTCGACAACAAAGCCGTCGTGAACGGAACTGCAGTGACCCAAATTCAGGCTGGTAAGATTCCGAGGAGACTCCGTGCACAGTCCAAGTCGGAGTCCGTTTGACGTGACCATGTAGCTCGCATTCAGATCCAGATGCTCGAGCTGCTGCAGGCAACGTAGCTTGCAGATGGAGAGCTCGGTCACCTGGCAGTTGACCAGCACAAGTTTCCTGAGACGGGGAAGACACGCAGCAATGGCCATCACGCCTTTGTCGCTCACGGACTCGCAGTCACCGACGTCCAGAACCACGAGCGTCGGCTGATGCTCACAGACAACAACAACTGCAGAGTCCGAGATCTCGGAGCAAGCCGTCAGGTAGAGTTCCCGCAGCTGAAATCCTATGATCGTGGCCAACGAGCTAACGGCAAGATCGTTTATCGACGTGCGACTGAAATCGAGGACTCGAAGCCGTGCACTGAAGGAATGCAGCAGCGTCACAATGTTGCCAAAGGAAAGAACTGCAGAGTTAGCCTTCTGTCCGGTAGGCCCTCCGTTGCTCCTCATCTTATACGATGCAGAATCGAAGACGATGCGATTGTTTGCGACGCTCAGATGCTCAACAGACGAGCAGACCTCGAGGAATCGGTTCATGAGGAGATCGGATAAGTACTTATGGGAGGCGAGGGCTAAAACGCGGACGTTCCTCAGAACGGAATTCAAACGATCTCGGTCTTCCTTCTCGCTAAACAGCAGACCGGTCATGAGAATGCTGTTGCAGCCAGAAACGGTAAGTCGGACGAGTTTTGGGCAATGCTCCAACATGGCCATGAAGACGGGAGCAGTGAGATCACAATTTTTCAGCGTGAGGCTCTGCACGTTGTGGAACATGTCGGCAAAGTTTCTCACGAAATCTGAATTCAGGCTGATCGGACGGTCAAAGCCATCAAAAACGACGCTGACTGCGTTGATACCTAAGAGGACTGCTTCGACGTCCTTTTCTTTGGCCATGCTGCCGAACGTATGGACAACTTTCTTCATCAGCCGCGAATCGTGTGATGCAGTGTACCACGTCTTGCTCACAAGCGCCGCCATTTTTCGGTCAAAATAGTCGAGGTAGCTCATGATTTCAGATAAAATCTACCAAAACACAAAGATATTTTGTGCATAAGTTTAGTTCATCATTTTAAATGCAAAGCTTAAAGGCAGGATCGTAGCAAGCTGCAATTGCGCCTTTTGCTCCTCGTATATATCCATCGCCCCTACTACCACCTCAAAGAACAACCAAATCAAACACTAAATATTGGTATATCTCAAACACGATATAAACATTGTCTTTTAAAGAACATAGAAACAAAATGTCCGAAACATATCCAATAGTAATCGTAATCTCCAGATTTTTAAAGCATCACTTGAAAGCCAAGCACGGGGCATCAGCTTATTCATGAGCGCTGCGTTGAGTCAAAGCGGTTGTCCACAAACATAGTCCAAAGGAGGTCAGAGTCCGGTTACCATAGGACCAAAGGGGTGAGCAGCCAAAGAGACGATGCCAAAGCCAGCACAAATCACACATACATTATACACATTTTTATTTGTTGTTAGTTGACTTGATCAGATCAATTTTACGATGGATATTTCATATTCAATATAAAGTATTCAGTTCAATAATAAAATCATTCAACCTCAAAATGTGTGCCCTCCCCTTTCAGATGTGGCCGGTTTCATGGAACCACTGGGGCGAAACTATAGTATCCGGGACCGTTGTTTATAACATTGAGAATTTCCAATCGTGAGGGTCGGTTAGGGTCAGGTTATGCGTCGTGAGGGTCGGTTATGGTTAGTGTTAGGGTTAGGGCTGCCAACTCGTGATTTTTTCATTCCGGGACGCCCGCAGTCATTAGATATTTATACGGTACCAATTTACACTGTCCGCATATATGCAATCATAGAAACAAGTCATGGAAATCAGTACGTCATCTCTCAAAATCAGTAGAACGGACTAACAATACATAGGACACACTAAGCTACTGAGAGTAACTGAGTGTCAGTAATTTGTACAGTTTTCAAGATTTGAACCCAGCGCTGCCCAACATTCTATGTTCAGTCAACAACGTCAGGTTTAATAGAGCGCAGAACGCAATATCATCACACAACTTGCCGAGTTTAGTGTGCACAATACCAACATTTTGCCAAGAGCATCTCTACCACTAATTCCGGGACAATTTGAGATCAATCCAGGACACGGGACGCACAGGGCCGATTCCAGGACTGTCCCGGCGAATCCGGGACGGTTGGCAGTCCTAGTTAGGGTTAGTGTCGTCATTAGATACTATATACTATACTATACTATACTGTAACTTCGGTCCCGGATACTATAGTTTCGCCACCACTGGGACACTGGCTATGGATGCAAACACACACGGATCTCATTAAATATGACCCCGATGCCTAAGCAATTATAGGTCAACCCTTCCAGGTCAACCACTTTAACCTGCGATCAATGACAATAAGCTTTACATTCTGTAATCCAGCTTCTGAGAATCTCACTGAAATTAAAATGACGACATCACACTAGAATATTATTCCAAATAAAAAAACGCCCACAGGTCCACGCAACTTACCTCAACTGGAATAAATTCTGCCATTTTGAGTTAAGCCAAACAGTCGACCGGTGGGCCTAGTCCAAACCAGAACTTTACGAATCGCAAATTTTATAAAGACTTGACTTCGATTACATGCATGGAAACAAAACAACTGCGAACGATAGCATCGTCTATGAAGATCCGCTAAAAGATTACGTGCATTAGGTCCACACGATGCCACAAACCAATTTTAAGACAAATTTTAATTGCTCGACTTTCTAATTAAATCAAAGATCAGTTTGAGGTTATTACATCGTACCAGAGGCAGGGTTGCAAACTTGCAAGAATTCAAAATTGCCTTGTCGCGAGATTTCGTCTAAAAGTAGCCCAAAAGTCGCGAGCTACATTGAAGACAATTTATTTTCGGCCGGGAAAATGGGAAATTTTGGGGCGGATGACTAAAAAAGAAGTCGGATTTTTCTCCCGGTCAGCGTGTACTCACCTCAAAAATTTACCAGTACAGCCCTGCTTGAGGTGGATTCGAACCTGCAACCTTTCGGCTCCAAGGCATCAAGAGAGCTCAATTCTTTGGCCATTGCATTCACCAGCTCCTGCCACCTCTTCGGGAGGACAAGTATCAACTTCGCAAGAGAGGACATCCTTTCCTGTTGCCTCTCGTTAAAACAAATTTGTTTTAAAACAGTTTTATTAACAGATGCATTTATAATTATATTTAGATACAAGCTAACATGATTTTAATTGCTGTTCTCTATCATAGTTAGATATATGTATGTATTCGTTTTTGTCATACAATGTAATGCATGTGCGCTTGACATATGCAAATAAAGGCTACTTACTTACTTACTTACTTACATCGAACATACCAACTACCAAGGCCTTAGCTAGGTTTTTTTGGGTGTTTGAACACCCCCGAAATGAAAGAACGTAAAAATTAAATAATACTCTTACTATAGCTCATGATTTAAGAACTAGGCTACAGTGTGTAATTAAACTTAGAGCAGAAAATAGTCGAAAATCGTTTTAAAAATTGTGTTTTTTGCATCGCCGTGAACGTATTACGAGCCAAAAAGGTAAAAAAAGGTCGTCCGGAAATTTCGCCGAAAAGAAATGTCGGGAAAACACCCCCGAAATACAATCCTGGCTACGGCCTTACCAACTACACCACCGCGCCCCACTATTGGCTATTATGCTATAGATAAAAGATTTTAAATTCTTTTATTTATCCTACGCAGGAATAAAATTCAATAATGGGTCTATGTAATTAGTAGGCCTATATCAGCGGTTCCCAACCCGTGGCCCGCGGGCCAAAAGTGGCCCGCCTGGCCTACAAAAATGGCCCGCAGCATCTCAATGAATTAAGAAAAATACATGTAAAAATTGATAATTTGGATATAATAGAATATATAATTATTTTCTATCACAAATTATTTTATAGGGAGTTGTGGACGTTAAAAAATCGCATAAAAGATTCTATTTCGATTCATTTATAACAATTTTATACGCCTTTAGTTAATTAAATTTTGATCTTGTGGCCCCCTAATGTTCTTCAACTAAGAAAAAGTAGCCCTTGTGTCCTCCAACTTAGAAAAAGTGGCCCGACAGTCCAAAAAGGTTGGGAACCACTGGCCTATATGGTGTGTTACGCGTGAACCTTGCGGTCTTCCATATACAAGGCCGTGTTTTGGGGCAATATTATTGTAAGCCGTGCATGTTCTCGTTAGGGGTACGACTTTTAGGGCAATTTACATTGCGCTTTATAAGATCCTCTTTAGCGTAGCGCCAACTCAAGTAGGCCAGCAGTAGGCCCACGTTGCGTCGTTCCGCATAACCTACTAAATTGAATCGTTGTTCACGGCTCTCACTATGGCTGTTTCATGTATTTCCGCACGATGGCTATCTCGTATGATTAGAAAAATAATAGGAGACAAATACAATTAAGCTTACTTAGGCCCATTTCATGAGTTGTTGACAATGCAGGCGTAATTATTCCTACACGAAAGCAATACATATATAGGCCTGCGACAGGTAGGCCTATGGTTCATAGATCCTATACGCCTACTGGTATAATACTTATAAGCGTCAGTCGCTCTACAGCCGTTCGGTTTAAGCCATGGATAGACCCAGTGGTTGGTGGGTCTATAGGCTTAATTTAGTCGTAACAATAAAGTGTTGAGACCGTACTGGTCTCTGCACGGCAAATGCCTGATACCCGTTGGCACAGTTGCTACTACCAATTGCGTCAGCTTAGAGTGGTGCTCCCATGGGCGGTCCAGGGCGGAGACCTAGGGGGGACAGGGGGGACGGTCCCCGCAATAAAAGTGTTGGGGACGGCCCATGCATTTGTTTCCCCCCCCCCCCAATCGTTGAGCGTCAAGACTATAAAAAAAGGTCATCAACTTTTTTGGCGGCGAAAATAGAAAATTTCGTCAAGATTTGGGCGGATGGCTAAAAAAAAGGTCATTTTTTTGGTGGCGAAAATAATTTTTTTTTCGAGATTTCGCCGGTCGTCAGAAATTTTCCGGAAAATCTCGCGTCTTTCCGTCCCCACCCCCAATTCTCGGCCCAGGTCTCCGCCTATGGGTGCTTCAATGCTGCCTGAACGCTAATCCACTCTTTTGTTGTCCCTCGTATGGACTACTGCAGTGACCTCTAGCCTATGTGGGTCTTCCTGAAGTTCCGGTGACTCGGGTTGGGTGCTTGGATAGGCAGTGTTTAATCTAGACGTCTCTGGGGGGGAAAGTCCCCCCCAGGATTGACATTTCCCCCCCCCCCAGAAAAATTTGACGAAATGATATTGGTTTTTAGTTACTGCTTTCATCATTGTTTTGTAATAATTGTTTATAATATATCATGATATTATTTATTATTATAGGATTATAATAACATTATTTTATTACTATAATATATGATACTATCATGTTAAGATGACACCTTAAAATGCTGCCATTGGCCCATTGCAATGTGGAAATTCAAAAAGTTTCTAATAAGTTACTAAAAAAGTACAGCTATTTTGTCAAGACATCACCTTACTGCCATTGAAATGTGGAAATCCAAAAATTTTCTAATGGGTCACTGAAAAAGTACAGCTATTTTGCTAAGACGACACCTTAAAATGCTGCCATTGCAATGTAGAAATTCAAAAAGTTTCTAATGGGGAGGGGCGTATCCCCCTCCCCATACCCGTCCCTCCCCCAGTCTCGGTGCTACGCGCATCACGAGCGTCCTTCGGACGTTCAAATGTCTCCCCCCCAGAAACCCCAATTCCCCCCCCCCCCAGAGGAAGGGGACTAGATTAAACACTGTTGGATAGGGTCTTGCGCTCTGCGACACGCCTTGTTGGTCGCATCCCAAGATTCGGCCATGTCACTGACTATATGCGGGATGTCTTGCATTGGCTCCCTTTCTCAAAAAGGGTCACTTACCGGATATCTTCCTTGGTTTGGCGCTGTCTCGCGGGTGAGACCCCTGTCTATTTGCGGGAGCTCTGTACGTTGCTCCACCCTAAGCGTCCAGCGCCGTGTCTCCGCTCTTCTAAACAGGCTGAGCTTCTTGTCCCTCGGTCATGCATTTCTATTATACGCAGCGCCGTGCCTTTTCTGTCGTTGACCCTGCAACCTGGAATGGGCTCCCTGTGGAACTACGTCTAATGCTTAGAGCAGTGGCGGCGCCAGGATTTCAGTTTGGGGGGGGGGGGAGGCGAAGCCTCTTGGCGAAAATTTCACATTTTCATCCGTCAAAATTTCTGACGACCTTTTTTTATTCGTCAGCCGAAAATCGTGGATTTTTCAATGTAAAAAATTCGGATGGCCCTTTTTATGGGGCTGAGCCTCTTGTAGGGAGACTTAGCCCCCCAGACCCCCCTAGCGCCGCCACTGGCTTAGAGCCTTTAAGACTGTATACGTTCTACTCTGCTCTTAAGACTGTTGTCCTTAGCTTGGTTGGGTCGGGAGCGCTTCTGAGTAGATACTCTTGAGAGGCGCTATATAAATGTCTGAAATGAATTTATGAATGAATAACTGTAAAAAATTAGCATGAAGGTGCTAATAGGGTTACGTAACATGCAACATCAATAAGATCCCCTGCTGTCGTTATGCCTTGATCACTATATGACATCAGAACCCTCGAAGCACATGCGTCTCCCATGAAATACCCCAACATTCACATACATAGAGCCTAGAGAATTGTCAAGCCTATAAAAACCATGTAACCTCTAGTCTATATACATTATATATATATATATATATATATTCTAACAACGTCCACCAAAAAATAATTGTTAATGTGCACCATGCAACAGCGCCTAGTCTGTTTTTATTTCCATACAAACATGCATGCATAGTTGTATACACTGTGCACGTCATGGTTGGCAACAGAGTTGAAGAATTAGAGTATTGACATGACTTCAAACGTGGCATTAAAAGTAAGTTTTGGGCATTAACTGGAGATGTTCATTTCCGACACAATGAAGTCGTCCAGAGTAAGTTTTATCTCTCTTGATTCAGTTGGGGTTAGCGATGTCATTTCTAAGAAGATCTTCAATTTTATTCACAGCTAGCTGATCGTGACAGATTATACACGTAGATTGGAAGAATTGGCTAAGAAATCGCTTCAAATCAGACAGCAAGTGGTGAAGTTACGTACGATTAGACTCTTGAGGGTGATCACGAGAAATTATTGTAGTCCTCATTATCCGATGGTGTCCACGGCGACGTTGAATAATTATAAGATAGCGCCTGTGCTCTCTGAACACTCTTTGCACCCAGGTTCGTGGCTCAAATGAATTAACATTCAAACAGCCACGGGTTTGCATACCTGAGGAATATTCATTCGGACACCACGACGAAATATTGGACCTTTTCGCTGCATAGGAGACCTTGCACTTCCGTCGTTTAAGTGAGAAGTCATTGAAAAAGACGAGAACGAAAAACTCCTGTTGGTAATAGAGGACGGGGTCCAATACCGTGTGTGTAGGCCTATTAGAATTTTTTGACACACTTGAGTGACACGAGTCTTGTTACCAATGGACCTTCGTTCTTTATTGTACTTGGAGCTGGTGGATAAACACGCAGCAACTAGTATAAGACGATATCTGCAAATTATTAATATAGTTAGAGGACATAAAAGTTATTCTCATTGGTAAGCACCATATAGGTTAGCACCAATGGACTCGATTCTTTTTTTGTATCGTGACTCGACTAGGAGCACTTCCGGGTAGGTCTATTGAAGATAGATGAGCCATATACATGTAAATAGTCTCGGAATGAACAGGACTCTTAATTGTCTCATCACTCAGTTTTGATCAAACCAGACATCCAAGTGGCAATTCTGTCATGGTCTCTGAACCCTATACGTGGCAATTTTGGTGGAAAGCATAGTTGCCACTGGCTCTATAGATTGGGTGAAATATTCAATCACGAGAATTCATGTTGCTACAGAGACAGCTACAGTAGGAGAACTGGTTAAGAAACCGCTTCAAAACAGACGGAGAGTGTTGAGTGACGTACGTTTAGTCTCGCTTTGAAGTCGCAAGTACATTATATTGGAAGTCCTCATCCACCAAAGATGTCCATATCATGATGGATATAAGGTAACCCCAGCGCTCAAGACGCTTATAAGCCCAGGAAAGGGTGGCTATGTGACTGAACATTCAAATTCAATGTAAATGCTCATCCGATATGATATTTAGTATCCACGCTATTCAATAGCCATGGGTCTGCATACCTAACTTTAACATACCCACTCGGACAGCATCGACGAAATATTGGACCTTGTCATTGAGTAAGAATTCAGAAATTGAAATAGAGCGAACACGAAGGCTTCGGGAATCTCGGACGAGGTCGACGCCGTGTGTTTAGGCCTATTACAATTGAACACATTTTAATCGACGCGGGGCCTCGACACCAAAGGACTTTCGTTTCTTTATTGTACTTGGAGCTGGTGCCGTTTTCTTGGCACTCAGCCTGCCTCAGTTGATTTCTGGACGTAATATATAGTTCATACTACATAAAGAATATTTTAATTGGTTAGCACATGATAGGCTAATTAGCACCAATAGTTATAAGCCTACTCGGATAAAAATAATGACCACACACACATTACATTTCCATGTTGGAAAGCATATAGTGGCCAATGGCTTATAAATAGGGCAAAATATTTATAATCATTATATAAATATATGGTGCTACTGAGACAGCTACAGTAGGAGAACTGGTTAAGAAACCGCTTAAAAACAGACAGAGAGTGTTGAGTGACGTACGTTTAGTCCCGCTTTGAGGTCGCAAGTACATTATATTGGAAGTCCTCATCCACCAAAGATGTCCATATCATGATGGATATAAGGTAACCCCAGCGCTCAAAACGCTTACTATTCCCAGGAAAGGGTGGCTATGTGACTGAACATTCAAATTTAATGTAAATGCTCATCCGATATGATATTTAGTATCCACGCTATTCAATAGCCATGGGTCTGCATACCTAACTAACATACCCACTCGGACAACATCGACGAAATATTGGACTTTGTCATTAAGATTTAAGAAATTAAAATAGAATGAAAACGAAGGCTCCGGAAATCTCGGTCGAGGTCGACGCCGTGTGTTTAGGCCTATTACAATTGAACACATTTTAATCGACGCGGGGCCTCGACACCAAAGGACGTTCGTTTCTTTATTGTACTTGGAGCTGGTTGGTGAACACACAGCTACTGGTATACGATATCTGCCATTTATTTATATAGTCAGACTACATTGAGCATATTTCATTGGTTATTAATAACACCAATAGTCTAAACTAAAAATAATGATGACATACCACACTCATCTCTATGGCTACAATTAATTTTAGTTTTAAACGATGCGCTCTTTTTGCGTCATGATGTATGCGCTGTAGCCTATATGCTGTATAGGCTATTCTAAGTTTTCTTACCCAAAAGCCAATGAACACCTAGGGAAGCCCATAGGTGACTGCGATTGTTTTTATCTTTGTGGCCCTCCTGTTTGGCTCTTGTCCATTGGCTACATGTAGCTAAATTTTCGATTATGATGTAGGCCTGCATGCATGTGGCTACCGAGACAGGATTGATTTAGAAGATCGAGTTGAAAAATCGTTTCAAATTCGACAGAAAGTGTCATGTTACGTACAAAAGTCCCGCTTTTTTGAGAGGTGATTGCAGGCTTTATTTTGATGTCCGCATTCACCAAAGATGTCCATCACGGTGGACATTAGGTAACCCCAGTGCTCAAATGACTTAGACCCAGGATAGATGGCTTATGAATGAACATTTGAACATTCAGTATTAATAATGTTCAATTGTATAGAAAAAATGAATATTCAATATGAATGTTCAGCCACGGGTTTATGTACCTTGATATCCACTCGGACAACAGTTCGGACTTTGTCTTCGAGTAAGAAGCAATTGAAATAGAACGAACACGAAGGCTCCGGGAATCTCGGTCGAGCTCGACGCCATGTGTCTAGGCCTATTACAATTGAACACACTTAACCGACGCGGGGCCTCGACACCAAAGGACTTTCGTTCCTCATTTTAATTGGAGCTGGTGCCGTTTTGTCAACACACAGACTGGTATAATTTGGTTTTTGCCATCTATTGATCTATTTCCGATTAAATCAAGCATCGCAATTGGTTAATACCGTTTAACGTTGGATAACGTGGCTGATATTCGCAGACACGGTTGTTTCGGAGCACGCGTTGTCTGGTTATAACGGTATCCGGACGTTTCATCCCCGGACGATTCATCCCCGGACGGTTCATCCCGGACGATTCATCCAGTGGACGTTTCATCCAGCGGACGGTTCATCCAGTGGACGGTTCATCCCCGGACGATTCATCCAGTGGACGGTTCATCCCCGGACGATTCACCCAGTGGACGGTTCATCCCCGGACGGTTCATCCAATGGACGGTTTAATAATTTTAAGTCAAAAATACCTGGATTAAATTAGATATAATATAAGAACACCTAAATACTTGGAATGAAATAGATATGATTTAAGAACACATAATCCTATAAAACATGCAATTAAATATCATAAGAGAACACATAAGCCTATAAAACATGCAATGAAATAGATATAAAAAATCTAACAATAACAATAGAATAGGTGACACTTCATCTGGACGTTGTACTACCCTGCCGACATGTGCGGAGTTTGGTTTCCGTTCTTGGGGGGGGGGTGTTAAGCCCTGGAAAATATACCATTTTCATGGTAAAAATGCTGAATCTGGACCTTCTTTGGGGGGCTTAGCCCCCTTACCCCCTGATAAACTCCGCCCATGCCTGCCCGACTACACTTTATATTAGTCTCTATTAACCACCAGCGGATGAACCGTCCGCTGGATGAATCGTCCAGGGATGAACCGTCCACTGGATGAACCGTCCGCTGGATGAACCGTCCGGGGATGAACCGTCCGGGGATGAAACGTCCACTGGATGAATCGTCCGGGATGAATCGTCCGGGGATGAAACGTCCTGGGATGAATTAAACGTCCTAGAATCGGTTATAACGCATTAGAGATGCAGATGTTTTCTGTCAAATGAGGCATCCAGGATCCTTGCGTGATTTGCATGACTGCATAGAAATAATCTCTCTTTGCTCCATCCTCACGCTTCAGTTCATTGAAACGCCTTTGACCATTTTTACCACAATGACGACTATGAACAATTATAATGGACTTACGTTCATAGAGCATGTGGTAACTTCCATGATTACAGCTGCTGTTATTGGCGTCAGATTTATTAGCCTCCATATACAAGACCGTAGTCAGGATTTTTATTTGGGGGGGGGGGTGTTTTCCAAGACTTTGTGCAAGCCGACAAGCAACCAAATCAACTGACTAAGTGTTAATTGTTACATTACTTCATTACGGGGTATTTAAAAACCCAAAACACTCCTTAGCTACGGTCTTGCGTTCGATCCCCGATATTACAGTTTCTGCCGATTTGCAAGACTGTTTCGTCCCTTTCTCATTTAAATTTTCCACAAAAGTTAGACCGTAAGACTATATATCAACGATTCCGTTCAAAAAGAGAGCAGGCTACTGTTGGAAATCAGGGTCATGGAGTTTAATTTGAGTGACCGTCCCCGTGTCCGTCTGGGTATCTGTGTCTGCCTGCAATAGGCATAGCCTATTTCTACCTAGCCCATTTCTACATAGCCCATTTCTACCTAGCCTATTTCTACCTAGCCCATTTCTACATAGCCCAGTTCTACCTAGCCCATTTCTACATAGCCCATTTCTACATAGCCCATTTCTACCTAGCCCAGTTCTACCTAGCCTATTTCTACCTGAAAGGGGCGTGGCCTCGTGACGCATAAGTACGAGTGCGTGCGCAGGCACGGCAGTCAGTCGTTGAGTGAATCGTCGAGTAACAGTCAGCGATGGAGTCATCGATCGAGCAGTCACGTCAAGGAACACAGTGATCGGAAGAAACAGTCAGTGAATCGCCGTGACACAGTGGAAAGACGAGTCGGTCGAGCGTTGCGGGATCGAATCGCGGTGCAGTCAGCAGGAGATCGTCTGAGGAGAAACGCTTTGGAGAGCAGGACGACGAATTGACGACGCTGCCGAAATTCAGCGCCTGCCGACGACGAAAGGCTTGGAGGCCTTTGCGGTGCAACACTGTCGACTCGGGTTCGATTCTTGACCCGCGGTCGTGCTCTTCTGCAACCCGACGCCTACGGACGACCGAAGGATCGGTGATCGTCGCTGTGCCACGACGGGCAGGATTCAACGCCGGATCTGCCAACGCTTCTGATCGGGTGAGCGCAGTGGTTCAGCTTCCGACGCCGACGACACTGAATCGGGTTCGAAACCCGACCCGCTTCACGGACTCTCTGCGTGCGCTGGCGAGGCAGCGGTGATCCACACGCCAACGACTGCTGATTCGACTCCGGACCTGCTGACGCTGCCGACTGGTGAGGACGGAAGGTTTGGCGACCTTCCGCATCTGACGACGATCGGGTTCGAAACCCGACCCGCTTCACGGACTCTCTGCGTGCGCTGGCGAGGCAGCGGTGATCTACAGGAAGACGACTCGGCGTTCCACAGTGACAATTGCGGTGAACAGTAGTGCAGTGGTTTGAGACGGTAGTGCTCCGAACCTTGCTCCGAACATTGCTCCGAACATTGCTCCGAACATTTCTGGCGCTATAGAAGTCGAACGAATTGCAGTACGAGTTTTCTTCTTCTTTGACGTCGTGAATAAATGAGTTTCAAGCCTGACGGGCTAGTCGTCAATCTTCAGTTGACGCCGGACTGCACAGACGGACGACTCCGACAGGACTAGGGTTTGGGGTTCGGTCCCTGGTGTTAATTGCCCAAACCTATTGGTCCGCTACACTACCATGCTTTTTCTTTCTATATATCCTCATTAAATTCTTAGTGTTTGATCTAGCATTCCGCTTTGGATGGTGGTCAGGTTTCTGGTGGGGGGCACGCATTGCCATTCGGGCGGACGGCAACTCCCTATACTCGAGGCGGACAGCGGCGCGTCACCTTTTCCCATTCAATTTTTTCTCAGCACATTTTTTTAGCATATCGTCTATATTTTCTTTATTCGGTTAGTGTATAACACTTTTATCTAATAATTGTTATATGGGCTAAATAATAACACGGTATCGCAGTTTATTAAAACCTTTGATGTAATGCAATATAGATGTAAAAACAGCTCTGAAATTTTGAGGAGGTCATTCCGGGGTGATTTACCACCCCGGAGATCTTACAGATAAAACAATTCAAGTTATTCAATTCAACTCTTCAACTCTACCATGTTCTGATTTCGGTCACGTTGAAGTATGTTCGTTTAATTTTAAAGTCAGACAAATCCAGGTGACATAACGCACCAGGTTACAGGTCTGTGATGTAAAAATAATACACAGAACTAATAATAAAGTTTAGTAATAATAATGTAATAAAGTTGCGGCAGCCATGAGCTGACACCCTTCAGTCATGTTGTTGATGTTAAAATAGACAGTTCATGTTGAATTACTGTCATTGAATCAAAATAATGCCTGTCTATTATTATATTAGTGCCTAACAAGGATCAAAACTTCTTTCAACAATAACTTGAGCGCAACTGCAACCGTGGCTTGTATTTGTCTTCTATTTGATAAAGCCGATTGAAGTGCTCAATATCTAAGGCAGGCGTAATCGTTGTCGTAATCGTAAGCTCGAAACTTCTATTTTGTAGGCGCCACTCGAAAGCCAAGCTCAGGACACCACCCTATTGACGAACGCTGACACAAATATTGCAGGACGTGTAGACCTACGTGTGTAAGAATCTTGCTCTTAAGTGCTGTAATATGCCGAGCAAATTTCTGTCCAGGGTAACGGCCTCTGTTGTCATAGACCCTGGTCAAATCGGATACACATATCCTACGTGTGTGTCTTCAGGGTACGCTGGACCGATAAAATCTATTATATCCGAGGCTTCGTTTTCGTTAGAAAATACAAGCATTTTAATTGAAGTCACTGAGTGTTTTAGGCTTCCTCTGTGTCCAATACTTTGTTAGCTCATAACTTCAGATGACCTTCTTATGTCCTTGAATAGTGTCTTCTGTATACAGAAGACGCGTAAATACCGCACCCTGAGCTTTGGTTACCAAGGCAACGTATTGTGATCGGAGGTGCGATATGATTGGCTGTAGGCCGGTTACCAAGGCAGCGTATTGTGTTCAACGCTGCGCTATGATTGGTTACAAGCGGTTCGTTTTCGGCCTGAAAGTCATAAAAATGGAGCGATCCCGACGGGCACTCAGTCCCTCGTACGCTGGAAGAAGATCGGAAGAACAACAAGAGGATGGAAGACTACGAAGATCTTGAACTGGTAAGTTTGACTTATATAACTTATGCTGGCCGAAGGGAAGCGGTCCTCGGACCACCTCTCTTCGGCCAGTGTAAGAGTCAAACTTACAAGAGAACCGGGCCATTGTAGGCCTTAGATAGGAGTAATGATAGGCCTAGTTGGTTTTTAAGTGTAAGGTTAATTAGATTGAATAGGACCATTTGAGCTTTATCTATATTTAGATTTTTCTATATTTAGATTTTTCTATATTTAGACTTTTCTATATTTAGATTTGTTATTACTAGTCCTGTATACGGACCGATGTCTAAGCGGTTAGGCTTAGACACTGGCCTGTTTTAAAATAGCTTAGATTCAGGCGATTGTTGCCCTATAAGGCGTTCTCTTAGGGCAGGCTGTGGTTGTTCTTGATTGTGCAGGAAGAAGACCTGGGAGAGGAAGTCGAAGCGAGTCGGAGGGCGAGGTCTCGCAGCGCTCGGCCGGGAGCGTCGGCAGCAGCGGCGGCCAAGGACGACGATGACGAGGGAGGGACTCCTTCGAGACGGAGACGGAGACGGAGGCGCGGCCGACGAGGGAGCCGTCGCCGACGAGGGAGCCGTCGCCGACGACGAAGCCACGGACGCCGCCGACGACGTCGCCGACGCCACTACTAGACGACGCTGCTACCATCGGGAGGGCATCTGCCTCCTCCTTCTTCGCTGAAGACGGGAAAGACCCGAGCGACCGCAACAGATGAACTGTCGTCTGCGAACTTATTTAAAATACTAGACCGATGAAGTCTATGAATGTTCGCTCAATAAAAGTTGAAAAGAAATAACTTGTCTTATTCTTCTATGGTTATGGTTATAGGCCTAGATAGGTTTAGGCCTAGTCACTTTAGGCTACCCAGCAGACCGCATAGGTTCCTTATGATGTTAGGCTATCCCGTAAATTGGAGGTTTCAACTTCAGGAGTTCTAGGGTGATAGGTCTAGATAGGTTTCAGCCACTATATAGACCGCCTGCAGACGATTAGGCTCCACGTTACCTGGAATATTAAGCTCTCCCGTAGCTTCAGAAGTGTAGGCTAGGCCTATTGCCCTATTCCGCTTTCCAATTAGAAAGTCAGTCCCTCCACTGGTAGTGGCGACGCTACCATAGGCCTAGGTCGTGGAAGGTCATTTCACATACTGCCAATTTTGCCCATGACCTGCCTTAGTATCTTCCTTACATTTACATGTAACTTCCTCTACCTACTAAATAACTGATTTGACCTTGACGCGACCTGCTGAAATTGTAGGTCTATAGGACTAGCTAGCGCCGCCACAGCCTTCCAGAGTTTTATGTCCAACCTACACACACACACACACACACACACACACACACACACACACACAACTATATACGACCTTGGAAGCAACACAGTAATGGTAGACAGCTGATTAACAAAAGTTGCAGTGCAGCATGACAAAATTGCTCTGTGGAATCAGGCGATGTTGCAACCGTACGTAGGCATATAGTAGGTTTGTTTATTCAGCAAAACCAGGTTGCAAACCATAACTTCGCACATTGACTCATTGAGATAGACAATAAAAAACCTCGATTATGAAAATAATTATGTACGAAGAAATTGAGCTAAAGATTGATTTTGACGTCACTCTTTAACGACACTGTCATTTCATCGAAGATGATTAGTTTCGCCCTCCTTCTTCATCCAGGCTTGGGACTGGCACTAGCAGAGTGCAACCAGTGGCAGGTTTCACGTGTTCTATGTATGCCCTATGGCATTTACAGGGGTCCTGGCAGAGTGCATCAATCAGCTGCTATCAAGAGATTTCCGATTTGATGGAAGGATGAGCGGAAACAGATTTTTCAAAGCAATCATTTTAGTCGTGTCTAAAAAGATTCCATGATGTGGTGCATGAGTCTGTAAATGACAACGCTTCTGCAGCGCTACAATCGGCTACAATAGGCTACAATAGACCACATCATAGGCTACAATCGGCTACAATATAGGCTACAATATGCTACAATATAGGCTATGATAGGCGTTGTCATTTGCTACAATATAGGCTACAATATGACACAATATAGGCTACAATAGGCTACAATATAGGCTACAATAGGTTACAATATAGGCTACAATAGGCTACAATATAGGCTACAATTGGTTACAGGCTCCAGTTCGCATCGCGGCATTAGCACTGTCGGATGAAGTCAGCATCAAAGTCGGTTGTTAATGAGTTTATAAGCAGACGTTAACGACTTCACGTTAACGACTTCACGTTGCCTAAGGCGCCGTTAGACCGCATCAGCAATAACAAGTCTTTAGCTGCGTCGGTCCCCGTCGTGTCTGGTAATGCAATCTGTTGAACGTAGCGTGGGTCCTATATGTTTTGCCTGTCGGCCACATATGCGTCTGTGCGCTAACGTTGTTTAGCAAGAAGCGAGAACCGTCGCTCTATTAAGTCCACATGCAGATGATGTCCCAAAAGGAAGTCTCGCTAAATGTGTTTATCTGATACTTCTAGTTGATAGTCGATGGATCTGGGCCGAGGTATAGCCTTGCCTTGGCTACAACCATTTTAGCAGATGTTATTTCGGTGCCGAATGCATTCGCCGACGCTCATTCGACGACGTCAGATGTAATAGATACCAGCGCTAGTCAATAAGCTATGCGCTCGTGAATAAGCTGGTGCCCTGCTCTTGGCCTTAAAATTACGATAGATGTAGCCTAGTCTGTGGTTAGTGTGCCGAGCTATCAACCAGGTGGCCGGGGGTTCAAATGACCGCCAGGGTAGAGATTTGCTTCTATATTTGACTACATGTAGGCCTACACGTGCACCTTCCCTAGCCAAATCCGCTGTAATGAGTAAGCTTACATTGGTTGTACGCTGCTTGTGGGAAGATAAGTCCGTGTTCTAACAAAATTGATGTCGTTAACTCTTTATAGCCATGACTGTGTTTCGGGTTGTAGCTTTAAGAATTATTATGCTCTCCTCTGCTTATTCATTATGACTATAATCAAATAAATAAATCAATCAATCAATCACTCTATCAATCAATCAATCAATCATCAATATTAAATCAATCGATCGATCAATCACTCTATCAATCAATCAATCAATCAATCATCAATAATCAATCAATCGATCGATCAATCACTCTATCAATCAATAAATGAACCAATCAATCAATCAATCAGACAATCAATCAATCATTTGATTTATTATATTAATTTATTTTATTGAAACCATTTCAAGGCAAGGCACTTTCGATTATAGAATAAGATAAACAATTAAAATGGTAACAAAAGGGAGACCCAGAAGGGATGATATCCGGCGGCTGCTTGGGACACCTGACCTATTCAACACAAATAATTAATAGCATCGTGATGGCAACGCAGGTCACACCTTTGAAGATAGGATTTATGCATTAAAATATTTTGTTTGAGTTTTTTCGACCAAACTTAGGTTAATTCTCTGCATGATCTACAGTTTAAAATTCATTGACAATATTTGTGAACGTTCAAGCAGTCAATGTTCCTGAAATTGTGTTTCTGGCGCTGTTTAAGTAGTCCCACCGGTAGTATTTACGTGGGCCCTTACAGTTGTCTTAAATGTTCTGTTCAAACTTCAAACAGTGAGGTAAGAGTCATGGGCCGCTCAGGTAGCCGCTCTGTACATGTATACAAGGTCCATGACTACCTCTACGGCATCTATACTCGTTTTCAGACGTAATAACCCCGTCAGCATTTCCATGCAGTCCTACAGTATATAAAATGGGGCCCAAATAGTCTCCATATGGGTCGCACATGGGATTATAGGTCCTACATGATCGCCATTTGTAGATAGATACTGACAGGGTAATTTAGTGCCGCCTCCGATTAGCGGCGGCGGCGCGTGTTGCACTTTTTCAGCGCTTTGCACTCGCACTTCTGGATGCGCATCATCTTCTCCCGGATCGTCTTTCCGTCTGGACACGAGAACTGGACGTCGATCGTCACCGCCCGACCTGGACCACAGCATTTGTTCTTCTTGCAGGTCGAACAGTACTTCGGTTGGTAGAGGTCAACGCTGAGACATTCGCTCTTGTCGATGTAGGCCAACTTCTTCGGAGTCTCCTCCCGCCAAGTCGTCTTGCAAGCGCCAGGCTGTCAAGTGTGTACAGGAAGAGAAAAGGAAAAACATTGTCATTCATCTCTACTGTACACATATATGCTCATATTGCCTACTTCCTGGGGTTATTACTGAAACATTTTTATTAGACTCAAAACTGTCCCTTTTTGCCGTGCTAGAGTCGGGAGCGCTTCTGAGTAGTTCCATTTAAGAAGCGCTATATAAATTCTTGAATGAAAGAATGAATGAATATTCTACTTTCCGTTTAATGGCTAGGAAATTCGCTGCAGGCAAATCGCAGCAACAACTAACAAACAGATCGAAATATAGCTGCTACAGAAATGGAGGGTGTATGGCCAATAATATGCAATTATAGTATATCGTGGCTTAGTCTATGGGTTTTTATAAGCGTTTTAGCGACCAGCATAATTTTGCTATCAATATTATTGTTCATTTTAGGGGTAGCGGCTAATAAAATGTTTATTAACACCACTCTTAACAAGAAGCTCTTATTATCTTTATTAGGCAGGGAAAATGTGTGTGTGTGTGTGTGTGTGTGCGTGTGTGTGTGTGCGTGTGTGTGTGTGTGTGGTCGATGACGAGACACATATCGACTGTCCTGACGTTCCTACATGTATGACACATCCATCGGAGCGCATGATTTGGGTTATTGATTATTGCCACAAATATAGCACATCACCACATGTGACATGTGTTTACATATTAAGGTACTGAACCGACGTTAGTGGAAGTTATGCTTCGGTTGGTCGATCTTAAGCTTAGGAAGAGGCCAACGAAATTGGAATATTGGCAATGTCCGTCAGCATATCCCTTTTTGTTGGTCTGGGCAGCTATATGAGAAAGTGGGAGATACAGGTTTTTTTGAGTAACTTAGACGCCCTTTAAATGGTCGCCCTTTCCAAGCCGCCCTTTTTTATAGTAAGCCGTAAACATCGAGGGCCTACAAGTATCTTTATGCAATTAAAATCCCAGACTATAAATATTCTCGATAAAAACTGCACAGTATTACACTTTGTCAGTCGCATCCCACTCTATACATACATCGTGAAAGTATTAATCAAGCAAATTGCTGCATGCTGTTATTAATTTAGTAGCTCATCATGTACATGCCAATAATTAGCTAGCTGTTTGTTATTTCTAAGCATGCCACTGAGCAAACGCAACATGAATGTATTGTATTGTTTATAGTCTGAGCATTTATAAAGCGCCTCTTACAGACTAGCTATTCAGAGGCTCTCTCAGCGTGACAGCCCGAGGGGAAAAAGACTTCAAGTAGCGAAGAGCTGAAGATGATACCCCCAATAATGTAAAGGTGATCCTTCAAGTTCAAATCTGGTTCCTATATATATATATATATATATATATATATATATATATATATATATATATATATATATGTATATACGGTTGAAACTACGGATCCAAGTCTAATTTCGGGATAGTCTATCTATTCAATGGAACATCCTCGACATTATCCTCATTGGTGCAACCTACAAAATATTACCAAAATAAACGAAGAAATATGATATATTCTGTGTTCGTGTTTAGCGTCAGGTTAATAATTATGCACCACAACTAGAATGAATGTGAAAGATAAACTGGGAAACTTACTTGCTGCTTATAATACGATGGTCGTTTCTGAGACACGGAAGCAGCTGCTGTTCCTCATCTCTTCCAGCGAAACAAGGATTTAGACCGAACAAATGCTACTGAGGATCACTGGAACAATGATCGTTGGTCTATACTGTACCGCGTTTACAATACATACGTCATCGGATCCCATCATGGTTTCTTGACGGACAGCTGGAAGGTCCAAAGAAGCTTAGAATCATCATTGAAGCCGCATACGCATATCTTATTATAGAAAAACTTCTGGACTGTCGTATATACCATTCCGTTGCTTGTCGCCATTTTCTTCCTCCGCTCACAACATTTCGAATTGCCACAAGTGCAGAAGGCGAAATGCACGAATGCATAGCGTTGTGTAAGAAAGGTTTGTTGTAACTACACACTGTTAG